>JAPTHN010000001.1:127101637-127701637 GCA_026936325.1 Platynereis dumerilii | reverse complement strand
ACTCAAATAGGCCTCTATGACACACAAATGCCGTCTTTTCTTGATCCTCAGGATGTATCTGCAGTTGATGGAAGCCTGACTTGAGATCGAGTGTCGAAAAAATTGTCGCTCCATGCAACTGATCAAAGATATCCCGGATCAGTGGGATCGGGTAGGAATCCTTCCTGGTCAGCTTGTTGACACTTGTGTAGTCGACCGTAAAGCGAAGAGGAGCAGTTGGATCCTTCTTCGGCACCAGGACAATGGGAGAGGCCCAAGGCGATGAAGATGGCACAATGACTTTTTGTCGCAGCAAGTCATCTATCTGAGCATCCAGTGCCTGTCGTTTGGCCAGAGGGGTACGGTAGGGCCTTCGTTTCACCGGCTTGCCTTCAGTTTCAATACGCACCAAAATATCTGGGTGGCAACCCAGATCTTCACCTTTGGCAGCAAAAAGGTGTTGATGCATGTTAACACACTTGGCAATGTCATTGTCCTTCATAACCGGAGGTTTGTCACCCAGAGAATTCACCCTAGGCACTGAAGACTGAGGCAGCATGGGCATGGTTGTTTGTCTCCAGAATAAAGTGCCCTTGGCATAATCAATGACTGCCCCATCTGCTCTCAGAATATCTCTGCCTAGAATCATGGGATGGCCAATATCATCAACCACAATAATGTCAAGTATACCCAAGTTGTCCTCATAAATTTGAGTGGATCCAAGTACTGTGATGTCATGACCAGTGACACCAATTAAATCCACAGCTTTCTTGAGGATGGGTGATCTGCCTGTTTCATTGCATAACTTCATGAATTCTTTGCGCCGTAGCACTGACCTACTAGCCCCGGTATCCAGTAAGGATAAAACATGCAAACCAGATAAAACTAATTCAACATATACGAGGCCATCGGGGGCTACGGCAGTTAGAAGTTTCCCGGGGCCGGGCGTGATTGATTGGCGAATTGACGCTCCCTGCGGCGCCTCTTGCAAGCGCTGGCGTGGTGGCCCACAGCGCGGCAGTGCGCGCAGACCGGGGCGCCCTCTTGTGTACGATCATAGTACTGCCGATTCTGTGGCCGTCTCTGTGCGGGCGGATAGGGTCGGGGCGTAACGTCCGATGGGTATTCTAATGGATACGAATAGCCCTCGTCGGTGATATGGCGCACAGGAACATCGTCGTAATGAGGAACTGGAGGAGGTTGATACACTGGCGGCAATGGAGCATCAGGCAGAGACAACTTGGCAATAGCTGAGGTAAGTTTAGTGATCTGTTGAGCCATACCAGTCATTTGTCGCTTCATGTCACGGAGCTCCCTGTCAGTGCTCTGGCTGGGCTGTTGTTGTTGTTGTTGTTGCTCTCGATCTCGTGGAGCATCTTGACGGCCGATCGCACCAATGTCCATTGGCTCTTCCTTGCGCTTGTCAGGTTTGAGCCAACCATTCTGCTTAGCCGTGTTTACTCGGTGTTTTCTGGCTTCCAAGCGCTGCACACGGTCAATTGCATCTTCAAAGTCTGTCTCTCCGCCGTTTGCGAAGATCTTCTCTGCAATTTCCGAGTCCCTGAGGCCCTTGACATAATTACGCCAAAGCATGCGCCGCTCCGTTTCGTTGCGCTGCGCTCCAGCATAGCGGGGGTAAGCAGCATCCGCCGCTTTTTTGAAGCGCCGCCCATAGGCCCCAGTGGTCTCATAGGCTCCTTGCTCCATGCTCTCCAGTTCTGCTCTTTTCCTGTCATCCTCATCTGGTGACAGGAATGCCTCCTGAACATGCTCCTTGAGGTCCCTCCATGATTTTTGGGACCTCTGTGCCGGTGTGCCCAAAAAGTTCTCAATTTCTGTCCGGAGGCCACCCCTGGCCGATCGGCAAGCCACAAAAATAGTCCTGTTAGAGTAAGGAATAGTTAGCTCGACTTCTTCTAACCAGTCCCTGACTGCTTGCTGGGTGTCTCCGGCACAAGGAGGTACTGTGTCTGCCACTTCCACAGCCATTCTGTGAGCAGACTCTTCTTCTTGTCTGAGCAAGATTTTGCGCTCCTGCTGCAACCGCTCTTCGTAAAAGTCATAGTCCTGCTTCCTGGTTAGGTGCATTTGTCTGACCATCTGGTCAGTTTCTGCTTGGCGTAATTGCCTCTCCTGTGTGAGGTAACTCCAGAAATTTTGAGACATGACTGGAGTATTGGGTAAGTCCTGCTGTTGTGGCTGTGGTGCTTGCATCCTAGCTTGTGGAGCACCTCCTGCAGCACCTTGCATATCCTGTGCTGAGCGTTTTGCAGGGTGTAAATTGTCCCCAGGCATAATCCAAAATAAGAAAAAAAAGTGACTTCTGATGTAAACTAAAGAGTCATTAAATGTAAAGCTCCTTTGCTGTGTGGTGTGTTCAAAATCAGGTCCAGGATCACCAAATATGGAGTTTAGGAGAGGTAGTGCATCTCTCTCTGCTTCTTGGAATTGGTTTTTGTTTCCCAACTAATCTGTGTTTCCTAATACCAATCTCAAGGCTAAATCTCCACTGACTCAGTTCAAATAAAGGTTAACCAACACAAGCTGTTTACAGTTCAAGTTTCAAGATAGAAGTGCTTTATTCAGGAAATCAGACATTCAAGCTCCAATGCATTTGCTATTGGCCTTGGCTCTAACAGCCAATCACAACTGGCCACAATAGTGACATCATTAAAAGGGTTCCCTTCACTCAAGGGGTGATTCCCAAAGTTTCCCTCCACTGTGGCTAGAGACAAAGAGAGTTCATGCAGGGGTCAGACTGGCCCCCCTGTGAGGGTGGTCAGTTGACAAGCTAATTACCCCTAGCTAATCAAATATGCAGACCCTGACTTGCACAAAGGCAGTTAGTCTTACCTGTTGACAGGTGGGCTCTGACAGTTGGCATTTAAGCATTTGTTAAAATTCAAACACAAGCAAGTTACAAATATAAAAATATGCTACAAAATCCCCAAAACTACATACATCTTAAATTGACAATATTACAGGCTAATAGTACTGGACTTTACAATTTGAAAGCTCTTTCCAAGTTCTTTAATGAAATGTATTCTTTTTTCCATATCGCTATGCCACATGGCCATTTAGTGGCTTGAAAATGGATTATTTTCAAAATTCTGAAATTTAGCACACAATGTATTAACAGCAGCTGGTTCTGAGCACTCAGGGAAATAGTCATTTTCAGGGGAGTTGAGTTCAGGACACTACACCACCTCCATTTTTAACCCCTGGGTTCTTGTTGAAAATTAAATAAGTTGATAAAATTAAGAGATAAAAATTAAAAGAAATTATTAAAATCACTAATCGAAATTCAATAAACACTAAAGAGGTACGTCTTTAATTGACCCTTAAATTTGTTAAAATATTTTAAAATTCTTAAATAAACTGGAAGAGCATTCCACAGAGTACAGGCAGCAGTAACGAATGCCCTGTCACCGTAAGTCCTTGTTTTTGACATCGCTGATCTCGGAAGTGTCACTGCAGCATTGCTCCTTAAACTCCTCACATTGTCATTGATAATAATTAAATCTTTAAGGTAAATTGGTGAAAGCTCAAAATTAATACATTTAAAAATTATACAGAGTAACTTTAATTCTATCCTAAGTGGTACGGGAAGCCAGTGTAAACTTCTAAGTACAGGTGTCATATGTTGCCTGTCCCTTCTACTCAATCTACAAACAAGACGAGCTGCAGAATTTTGTATGACCTGCAACTTTTTCACCTGGTAGTCAGGAACACCAAACAAAATGCTATTACAATAATCAATTCTACTCGATATAAATGCATGTAGCAGTTTTTCCGTATCTTGTCTATCTAACAGATGTCTGATCTTACTGATTCTCCAAAGTGAGTACGAAGCATTTTTACAAACATTTGAAATATGGTTGGATATTGTGGCATTGTTGTCAAATAACACACCCAAATTACGCACAACTGGGGACGACCCAATGCTAACATTTGACGACTGAATGTCTTGCCTACCGAACTTAGATGTGAAACAAATAACTTCTGATTTTGAATCGTTAAGGGCTAAAAAATTATCCCTCGTCCACTGCCTGATCTCATCTACTCATAACTCCATGTCTGTTACACTGTTGGTGTTGTTACAAGTAACATACAATTGGGTATCATCTGCAAAAATCATAGTCTGACATCCATGTTTTGCAATAATGTCCTCTAAAGGTGCAACATACAAAGAGAAAAGCTCAGGTCCGTGGACAGAGCCTATCAACGCACATTTCTTAACACTTAATACTTCCTCCTTTTCAAACTTGTCTTTTGCTGCATTCATCAAAAGAAAAAAGACAAAGCTAAAAAATATATGGAAAACTGACAGAGACAACCTCATTTTGCCATTACGCCGCACCAGCGCATCTTGCGTTTTGCTGGCGAAGTGGGTTCTAGTTATATACCGGTATTTGGTTTCTGAAATGCATTTTGTAATTTGGTGTTTGTATGTGCTGGGGTTATTGACTATTGAGAATATAGCAAAATTCGAAAACATTGTGAGCTTAGTGTTTCACTTTTATGAAATTTGGTATAGGGATTCATTTGAGGGTTTGAATAAGGAACATTTTGAGAAATGCAAGATGGCTGCCAAAATGGCCACCACAAAATGGCTGCTAAGAGTATTGAAATTTGGGTAGAGATTTGTTTGGTGGTGAGAATCTATATTTGGGGAAATTCCCACTGTGAGCTTAGTATGTCAACTAGAGGTTTGAAGTGTGGTACTTGTATAGATATTTGTTTGAGGGTGTGGATCAACGACATCTGAGGAAATCCAAGATGGCTTTAACAAAATGGCTGCCATTCTTGATTTGTCCACTGTGAGCTTGGTATTGTCCACTGTGAGCTTGGTATTCAGAGTGATGGATTTTATGTTTGGATTTTTTTGAGGGTACGGATCAAGAAAGTTTGGTGAAATCCAAGATAGCATCCAACATGGCCACCACCAAATGGCCGCCATTATTGAATTGTGCAATGTGACCTTAGTATTTTAATTTCTTTTTGATTTAGGTGCCAAATTCCCCATTAAATGGACTGCCCCTGAAGCAGCTACATATGGTCGATTTACTATTAAGTCAGATGTGTGGTCTTTTGGCATCCTCCTTGTAGAAATCTTTACACATGGATCCATTCCATATCCAGGTAAGATTCAACACCAATGGTTTCTCTTGTGTGTTGTATGCTTTTAATTTTTTCCAGCATGAATTTTATAGACATTTTGTTGAATTTTGATTTTGTTTGTTTGTGTCAAAACATTGCCATGGAAAACTGTTCTACATAAACTCAAAAATGATAATTTTTGGCCTGTCAACGAGGATCGTTTGAAAAGTTTTGAACATAACAAGTATCGGACTTTGGAAAGGACTGTTCTAATAGCAATTGATTGGAAGAATAAGGCCTAAATCAAAAATGATGAAACAAAGTGTGACATGACCATCATCGTTTTAAAATGTATTTGTGCATGAAATGACCACATGATATTGTAAAAAACATGTCTAAGTTCCAGAAATTCTATATGTCAACCATTATGCTGTGTTGTGTAAAATTAACTGATATAAGCCGATTATTACCAAATTACAATTTTTTCCCCCGTTACCATACCAAAGGTCGTATACTCTGAAGTCTCCAGGGCAATTTTCATCCGAATAGACCAGATATATGTTATCAGGAAAACAGTACTTATTAAAATTTTGCAGCAATACATTTTTTAGAAATGACATATTTACACCCTAGATGTACATTATTTTCCTGTAAAATGATTTCACTTGTCTTTTGTTATGCACCTGTATGTGTGATTCAAATTGGTACCTAATAAGTGCCACTGAAGTGAGTACGAACTGAGAAAATTATGATAGAAGTGTGTTTTTCAGCCTATTTTTCCCGACAAAAACTCGGATTTTAAGTAATGGTGTGATACAAAAATTGAAAAAATGTTCCGGTTTATAGCTTGTCTGTTTTCTTTGAAAACAAAGAGCTATTGGTGTCGTTGTCATTGTCATTGTCCTGGTAAAGATTTGTGTAAGTGTCCATTTGTGACCTTAGTATTTCACTTAGAGTTATTAAATTTGGTACAGGTACTGGCCTGTGGGTATGGATCAGGAACATATTGAGAAATCCAAGATGGCGGCCATTTTGACAGCCAACTTTCTTCTTGAACTGCACAGTGCACACTGTGCACTTAATATTTCAGTTAAGAGTGATGAAATTTGGTACAGATATTGGCCTGTGGGTATGGATTGGGAAATGTTAAGAAAGCCAAGATGACCACCATTTTGTGGTGGCCATTTTGGCAGCCATCTTTCTTCATGCTTCAACTGCCCACTGTGCCCTTAATATTTCGCTTAGAGTGATGAAATTTGCTACAGGTATTTGCCAGTGTGTAGGCCTATAGATTGGGAACATGTTGAGAAATCCAAGATTTTGGCATTTTGGCAGCCATCTTTCTTCATTCTACAACTGCCCACTGTGCTCTTAATATTTCGCATAGAGTTATGACATTTGGTACTGATATTGGCCTGTGGGTATGGATCGGGAACATGTCGAGAAATCCAAGATGATGACCATTTTGTGGAGGCCATTTTGGCAGCCATCTTTCTTCTATCTTGAAATGCTCACCGTGCCCTTAATATTTTGCTTATGTTAAGAAATGTTAAGAAATTAACTGAACGCAGGTCAATGGACCTCTATGTTCAGATCGAAGCATGTAAATAGTTAATAGTACGTGCGCAAATGGACAGAAAGGTAATAGTAGGTGCGCAAATGGACGGAAACTGTTAATATAACTATATACATTATACATGCTTAGTGTTATGAAATTTGGTATAGGTATTGCCAGTTGGTATTGATCGGGAACGTCTTGAAAAATCCAAGATTGCTGCCAAAATGAACACTACCGAATGGTCGCAGTTCTTGAACTGCCAAGTGTGACCTTAGTATTTTGCTTAGAGTTATAAAATTTGGTGCAGGAAATTGGCCTTTGGGTATGGATCACCAACATGTTGATAAATCCAAGATGGCTGCTAAATCGACCACTACAAAATGGCCACCATTGTTGAATTGTCCATTTGGAGCTTCGTTTGCTACTTCCAGTTATAAAACTAGATCGAGTTATTGGCCTGTGGGTGATAATCAGGCATACATTGATAGATTTCACATTAACAGATGATATGAGCGTTGAAACCGCTTGCGGTTCTGGTTACCCATATAAATTTGATCTGCATTATCATTTATAACTGGATGAAACATACACGCATTAACAAAATTAAAGTGAATGTTTTCCCGGTTATTGCCTTTTTAGACAAAGTGGCACCACATTTTGAAGAAAACATAAAAAAGGGCAAAATGTTGATAATTAAGCATTTAAACATACTCCAACTACTGAAATATAGTTGTGCTTAACGCTACAAGTAATACTAGACAACGTTCCCAATTATGCAACTATGCTTTTAGTGATATCTCCAAAAGAAATGGCAATATTTGGACATCCTTCACACGTAACGGTCAATATGTCATTGAGCCAATATCCTGTCAATTTTGTCCAAATTGATGGGCTCAGATGGGAGTTGCTATGTAATCAGGTATTATAATAAGACGAAATGGGTATGGTGGTATTTTGAGATGTACTCAACGAGTTGAAGATATCCTGAGTCCTCTGTACCCACGAGTGCGTCAGCACGAGTGGGTACAGAGGACTCAGGATATCTTCACGAGTGAGGGTACATCTCAAAATATCACCATTCAACCTTTTGGTCTTATTTATACCCCATTATGTAACTCCAAAGAGAGCTGAACTTCACTCAGGTAATCTATACTCAACAGCTGCATCAGCCAATCAGAGCACAGATAGCAGCTCAAGTGATGATGTCACAATGTTGTGACGTCACCATGGACATGACATCACAATGGCACACAATGCAATGACATCATCAACAATGATCAAACCATTGAGTATACAAAAAACCATTGAGTATACTATGAGGTTATACCATGGGTGGAGGCAGTATGTCCCTGGTATAGTCACCCAAGATCCAGTATATCCCGAGACCTGAAGGGTCGAGGATATACGGGGTCGCTGGTGACTATACCAGGGATATACTGCCTCCACCCATGGTATAACCTTTTTTAGCTAGTCAAGGACTAGCTCTTAGAGAGATGATAAAAAGCCCGCGAAAATCGGAAATTCAAAATGCCGTAATGCAGATTTTTCTCAGAAAGCGCCCGTGGAGCCAGGAACTGTCTGAAAACCACCCAGCGGCCGAGATATGACCGAAAACGATCGTCCACGATCATATTTACGATCGATAGAGCTCCTTTCCACCCAGCTTCGATCCACCGAATTCGATCTACCCCACTGCTATCCACCAAATTTGATCCTCCCCACTTCTATCCACCAAAATTTATCGCACTTCTATCCACCAAATCTGATGCACCAAATTTGATCCACCCAACTTCTATTCACCAAATTTGATCCACCCAACTTCTATCCACCAAGTTTGATGCACCCCACTGCTATCCACCAAATTTGATAGACCCTACTTCTATCCAGCAAATTTTGATACACCTCACTTATTATATCCATGTCCTTTGATGGGCTGATGTGGAAGTGTAGTCATACCAAGTGTCACTCTTTGACACTGAGACTCACTCTTTCAAGGCATGTCTCACCCTGGAAATGCCCAGTACTTTCTTCCTAGTTAAAAATTAATGTAATTTCACTCTGATAAAAAGTAATGAATTGGTAATATTGGTATTTCAGTGATAAAATGTCACTGTAGGCTATATATATACCAGAAACCAGGCTTGGTTCGGTTTCTGGACCAACTGAGCATCAAGAAATGTGCTGGTATTTTTCATGCAGTCCACTAGGTGGCTATGGTGTGGTTGCAATGTGGGTCAAGCGCCAACTTCTTCCGACTTGTTTACCATGTGTCAGTTGGCAAGCGGTGGGCTTGCTGTGTGGACAAGGAATGAAGGAGGCAAGTGAATTTCGGGAATAAAAACGTAAATAGAATGAGGAGAGACATGTAATGCTGCATGTCTTGAGCTTATTCATAGATATGCCAACTGGCCAGTGGCGTAGCTAGAAATCCATGAGTGGGGGGGCCAAGGGGGGACTAGGGTCTGAACTAGGGGGGCCAACCTTTCGTGGCATTTTTGCGATATTACATGGAGAAAAATTGACACAGCGTTACAAGCCTTCTCTACGAATGACTTAGCAATGTTGACCGTCTTATCTTTTGTGACTGATAAACAAAATGACCATACATCTCATAGTTACACTGAAATCAGTTTAGACCTTTCAAAAAATAATGAAACAGATTCTATGGACCGATATTAAAAATATGACAATGACACCTCATCAATTATCATGAGTCACAAAGAGTGTCTTTAGCAGTGAAATGGTCCTCTTGTTTTTTTTTTTTGCTTTTTCATAACTGTCTTTGCAAGTTTTGAGTATATTCCTGCTAAGAATGTCCTCTTTTTTATATAAACAGTTCAACAAAAATAAGTCGACCGTTAAGTAAACCTGAATATCTCCAAGATTCCTTCTCCGATTTTTATGAAAGTTGAATTGAATTATAGTCCTGTATATCAATCCTAAATTTGTCTATTTGTAGATTAGTTGCATTATTCCTGACTTAGCCAGCAGCCTTCGAGTGAGCCTACCCCTGTTTTCAAAAATCTGTGGCTTTTCCAATGGATATGAACAATTTGACCAAGCGGGGGAGCCATCAGCTGGAGCATGATACTGGAGAAAATTTGTGTCTCAATCATATTTAGTGGATAATTGAGGACTTCGTTTGTTATCGTTTCACAGTTTAGGTTCCTTGGGTGACATTAGAAATAATTTGAGTCAGGGTTGCGATTTTTATTGATTTTTATAAAAAAAATCAAAAAAATCGGATTTTTTTGATTTAAATCGGATTTTTTTGATTTAAATCGGATTTAAATCATTAATGGAAAAAGTTCATTTTCCATATTAATTTCACCAACTGTTATTAATTTTTATGCATTGACATATTATGAATAACACATATATGGATGTCAATAAGGCATATGTGTAATAATTTTGTTTAAATTAGAGAAATTATAATGCAAAATTATGAAATCAAGGCAGGTGATGTATTAAATATAATAATCATAATGTAAGCTACGGCAGCAGTTCCACATTTTGATACGGATGTGATAATAAATGTCCTTTTCACTGAACATCAATCATAACTACACAGCTTACTTGTAATAGAAGTACACCTTCTAAAAGATAAAAAGGCATGTCAAAACGAGTCATCATTTTCCCTTCTCTGCAATGAACTGAACTGCTACGTTAAATCACCAGTCTCAGCACTCAGTCTCACGATGCCTGTTAATTTTGTTTCACATGTAGTGTATTTGATATCAGTTTAGCAGTAGGGGCTTTGGGGACAGTGCTGCATTTGCAGAACATTACTTTGTTTTTCATTGCAGCAATTAAATTGTTTAGCATGTTTAGAGAATCATGAGAATGCCATGATTGAAATAAAATTGTTTAAATCTTTATTTACATGTATGTAGTCATTCTACTCGGATATGTTTATCAGAAATATTTTATTATATATCTAAAATTATATCTTATTTATATACAAGGGGTCTGTGTGATATGTCATTAGACATATTTATGAAAGAGTATAGCTAAATGCTAGGTTGCAAGCTGTAATATCTCACTGCCAGCTTTATTTGTGCTTTTTTAAGCCTTTTTATCACAACTTTGATTTAAATCATGATTTTTATTGAGTGATTTAAATCATGATTTAAATCAATGATTTAAATCGAATGATTTAAATCCAGCAACCCTGATTTGAGTGGAGTTTGAGGACCATTTGGAAATTTTTTTTTTGGAAAAGTCTTAACTTCAAATTTTGCTACTCAGGGTAGGCTGGCTCAGACAAAAATGAAGCAATCGTGCAACAATAACACAGGCATAATGCAGGAATGCCAATACGATAACTTTAACAGAAATCAGAAAATAGGTTTTTGAGATATTCAAGTTTTTGTATAGGGGGACTTAATTTTGTTGAACCGTTTATTAGGTCTAAAATGAAAATTTACCCCAGTGAGCAATGGGGGCCAATGATAAATATGGACCTGCCCATTATGAATGGGGGATTCAGTTAGCTGTAAGGGGTAACCATGGTTACAGGTGCAATGAACAGCTGCAGCCAGCAGTTGGCCTGTGAGCCTCACTGGAGAAGGTGCCCCTGTGTCAGGATTGCTTATAATTCCAAAGCACTTTGAGAGTCAAACCATTTCAGTACTTGTGTTTTAAAATAATTGTTCATGCCTAGATGAGGCATGGTTGCTCAGTGGATCATTATGTTTGTATAACACTTGGCATTGTCTCCTAATTCACCAGCTTTCTGTACAGTGCTATGATGTAGTTATGTACCATTGCCAAATTATTCCTGCAAGCAATGTCTATCAACACCACTCCACTAAACACCACCAAGAGACCACGGTTGCGTACAAATGCGATAAAAAACATGTAAATGCAAATGCAAATGTTTCGGAAATGACCAAATGCAAATGCAAATGTAAATGCCATCCCAGCAAAAAGCATTTAAATGCAAATGCAAATGTTTCAGAATGATTCAAATGCAAATGCAAATGCAAATGTGCTATTTTCAAAAGCATTTAAATGCAAATGCAAATACATTTGCAAATGCATTTGATATTTTTCAAATGTTTCGCTTGTGAAATTAAAAAAAAAAAATTTAGGCATGAGAGAGATTAAGGTTTCACAATGTATCAAAATACCAAAACAGAATTTGTTATTTATAACAACGATGTTTATAACATGAAAATAACTTTCATATTATAAACCATTTTAGTTTAATTTGGTAAGAGCAGGTTTAGACATTGTACTTTCAGGAAGCAATTCTCTTCATCCTTCAAAGGCCAATTGGTAGCAGATTATCAATAGATTGTGTTTTTAAGTGATGTTTCTAACTAGCTATATTCGGGCCTATTATGCTATATATTCAGATTGCTTTTATTATCCAACAAAACAAGACATATTTTCTGGAAAAAGTGATAGCAAGCAATATTTGATGTTATCCAAATAGCAATAAATATGGTCCATAAAGTTATTAGGCTCAAACGAACAACAATCAGACAGCATATTTATCGATAGGAATCAATCAGTAAATCAATCAATCAATCAATCAATCAAACAGTCGGTCAATAACATAGTCAAATATATATAGAATTCTTGTACAATGCATTAAAATAAAACAAATACTACCTAAAAAGGTATTTTAAAGTTACTAAATCTGCAGATTTAAGAGACTGTCGGTTGAGTGATTTCAGGTATGTTTAACAATTTATAACAATAACATTAACAAAATGCTATTCTGTTATAAGGTCTATTGATTCTAAGTAAAATTTACCTTGCAATTGCAGACCACAAACTGAAAGATACATTTTATAATTATACATTTCTTGACTTCCAATCAACAAAATTTTGTATGTTTTTTTTTAGAATAATATATTTGGGTTCAATTAATTTCAGTCTTTATTCCTTATTATAACATTTAACTGATGTAGGATTTTCCCCCAATTTGATTTGCTTCAATGTTCAATACCTGCTCACCCATGACATTGCAATCACAGCTTCATGGCTCAATGATTAGGAAAACCCCCAAAATTAATAATAGTCATGGAATTGCAAGTGAGTGCCAAAGTATTGCATACTGACAAGCAAAAATGAGATAGTTACTTGAAAGTAATTGTATTAATGAGATGTAGTATTTTACCCTGATAATTGTTTGCTTCAGTATTCAATCACCACTCACCCATGACATTGCATTCACAACTTCATGGCTCAATGATTATTAGGAAAACCCCCAAAATTTATAATTTTCATGCAATTGGTAGTGAGTGCATTTACAAAGAAATTATATTTTCTAACTATTGCAATATTGCAATATTGCATATTGACAAACAAAAAAGATTGCATAGCTACTTAATAGAATATTTATATTAAAGAGATAGCTATTTTCCCAAAATAACCATTTGCTTCAGTATTTAATAATCACTCACCCATGACATTGCATTCACAGCTTCATGGCTCAATGATTAGGAAAACCCCTAAATACAAATCCTGCAATTGGCTGTGAATTTATACAGCAACTACATAAATAACATAATCAACCCATTGCATACTGACTTTAAAAAGAGTCAATTACTCCACATTTCATTTCATACGAAATGATGTATTGTAACAGAATGATCATACAACTGCACTCTTCAAAAGTCCTTAACGAGCTAAAATTAATTTACAGTTAGTTTATTTCAATGTATTATAAATTCATAATACACCCAATCATAGTCTTTCTTTTATTTTTTTGTCAATCCTATGAATTGGTTATTGGCACATGTTCATATATATATATATAAACTTTTATTAGACAACGAAATATCATAAAGATGCATGTGTCATATATATAAAATAAAAGAAAAAATATAATGAAGTAAAAAGAGAAGAATTATATATACAAAACAGAAATAGTAACTACATCTAAATTTACAAGTAATAAACTATTATTGAGACATAATTTATATACAAAACAGAAAAAGTAATTTATATAATAATTCATATATACAAAATATAATAATTTGTATGTATACAAACAGAAATAGTAACTACATCTAAATTTGCAAGTAATAAACTATTATTGAAACATAATTTAATAAAAATCCAGCAACCATGTACAAAGAGTTTGTATAAAATAACAGGGAAAAAACAAATTTAAAGCAATATTCAGAATATTTTTTCCCAATATCATTTACACATGAATTTTAGTCCACCAAATACCACATGAATAAACATGTTTGGTGCCTTTTGCCGCCCATGATCGTTGCAAGTTTAAGTGAAGTTATTACATAACTCCTTAAACTATGTTGTCCGTTTTTAAGACAGTTGCTAAATATTTAGAAAGCGCAAAGTTTACTTCACAATCTTTGTCACACAATATACTAAGAAATTGTTCTTTTGGGTGAAAAATTAAGAAATTCTCTATTTTTTTAGAAGCAACTTCAAAAAGGTTCGTCCTAAGCATATCCCACTTTTCACAGCGCATAAGACAGTGAAATTCATCTTCAACTTGATCTGAATTGCATCTCTTGCATAGCCGTTCACCTGCCTCAATGTACGGTCGTTTGTGTCTTCCAAGTTCAATGTGAAGATTGTGAGAGCTCAATCGAAACCTGGCAATGCTTTGATAAAGACATCTAGGAAGATTCATATTTAAGTACGGCTCCAGACGCATGTCTTTTTTGAAGAGTTTATAAGTTCTGAGTTTAGGATTTTTGTTACTGTCATTAATATCTGCTAACATTTTACTTTTTGCCTGGTCATATAGTCTGGCTATCAATATATTCACATTAGGATTGTCGTTAGGGTTCACAGTTAGATTTCCAAATAGTTTATGTATTCTTGACAACCAACATGGTTGTTTCTTTTGAAGAAGGTAAGTCTGTATGTCATGACATTCACGAAGCAAGAGTGCACAGTTACCAGTTTTTAATCTTTCCCAGTATTTAATAGCAGCTGCTTGTTGTCTATATAGTAATTGAAATCTACCAGTATCAGCTAATACAGCAACAGTGGAGGTTTGGAGTCTAACACCAAGTAGGTTTTTAAGAAAATGTAATTGTATTTTCTCTAACTTGTCTATTTCCTTCAACGAAAACCTTATTTCACTATGGTATTCTAGAATTGGCATGATATGTGAATCAAACATTTTCAGATAAACATTAGCTGGAAGATATCCAACGGTGGATTTTACATGTTCTTTGAGGGCATGCATCGCCTTCTGTGCTTGTGACGTAAGATGATCATGCATCATGTCATATATTTTGCCTGTACTACTAATAATATGTCCTAGATACTTGTATGACTGCACTACTTCTAACTCATCACCGTCAATCGAAAACTTGTGAGAAATTTCATTTGTTAATTGTCTCCGAGATTCATATCAAAGTATAGTATTTCTATTTCTAAGATACCTCACAGTACAATATTTCTTGCTAATTTTTGAAATAACTTATGCATTTGACAAAACATTTGTCAAATGCAAATGCTTTTTACTCAAATGCAAATGCAAATGCAAATGTTTTCATTTCTAAAAACCCAAATGCAAATGCAAATGCAAATGTTTAGCATTCAAATGCAAATGCAAATGCAAATACATTTGCATTTTTCTAAAAGCATTTAAATGCGGATTCAAATGCGACATTTGCAAATGCAAATGCATTTGCATTTGTACCCAACCCTGCAAGAGACCAGAGCCTTTCTCAGTGCATTTCTCTTTCTGACAGTATACTTTGATAAACTTTTTCATTACAGTCTGTAAATTTGATATGCATAAAATGAGAGTTTGCACTTTGTGACTGCAAGTCATAATAACTGATGAAGTGTCATTTTCCCAAATTTAACATCCATGGGAAACATAGAGGCTGTTTGATTAGTCATGATGATGAGAAGGCTATTTGATTTGTCATGTAACTGATCTTAGAGTAAAATTATCGCATTCCTTGTGAAAGGTAAGAGCGAGTTTTAAAGGCTGTTAGTATTTCTCTTGGAGTTATGAAATTTGGTGTAGGGATTTACTTTGGGTTCTCCCTCAAAATTTTTAGGAAAAATTCAAGCTGGCTGCCAAAATGGCCGCCATATTTTGAATTGCCCACTGTTACCTTAGTATTTCACTCAGATTTATGAAATTTGGTACAGGGATTCAATTAGGGGTTCCCCTCAAAAATTTTTGGAAAAATCCAAGATGGCTGCCAAAATGGCCGCCATATTTTAAAATACCCACTGTGACTTAAGTATTTCACGTAGATTTATTAAACTTGGTACAGGGATCCACTTAGGGGTTCCCCTAAAAATTTTTTGGAAAAATCCAAGATGGCTGCCAAAATGGACACCAATGTTTTGAATTGCCCCCTGTGACTTTAGTATTTCACTTAGATTCATGCAATTTGGTATAATGATTCACTTAGGGGACCCCTCAGAAATTTTTGGAAAAATCCAAGATGGCTGCCAAAATGGCCACCATATTTTGAATTGCTCCCTGTGACTTTAGTATTTCACTTAGATTTATGCAATTTGGTATAGGGGTGCACTAAGGGGTTCGCCTAAGAAATTTTTTGGAAAAATCCAAGATGGCTGCCAAAGTGGCCACCATATTTTGAATTGCCCACTGCGACTTTATTATTTGGTTTGGGGATTTGCTTAGGGGTTCCCCATTAATTATGAGAAAATTTCCAAGATGGCTGTCAAAATGGACGCCATATTTTGAAGTGCTCACTGTGTAGTTCTCTTACAGTTCTGAAATATGGTATTATATAGGCATTTGCTAAGAGGTTCCCCACAAAGTTTTTATGGCCTGCAGCAAACACTATCAGTCCGGCAATCACTGCTCAATAACAAAGCAATCCATGTAATAATATATAAATCACCCTCTTCATGATTTCAATCCCGAATATACAATCGCCAAAGGCCGGTTTTGAATCCATGGATTCTTGTTGTATATGTTCCCTTTGTCCTAGAAATAAAGTTTCAGCCAAAAGTGGACGGATTTACCCTCCTGGACTCTATATCTGCGAGACAGATGCATCGCCGTCACCCTTTCCATGTTAATCACTGATTCATCAATATAGGCCTAATACGAGACGACTAGCTTTTGAATCCTTGGATTCTTGTTATCCCATGCCAGCCATCTTTTGTTCCGAATGTGCAAGTCATTTTGAAGTAGCAGGTTGTAAACATGACATTTTCGCGAGCCGATTATCGGCGGAAAAAAACGGCGTACGGCAAAAATAAAAAGACGACGGACTTACAGTGACAGCTTCAGTTGCTAGAACTGATTCCTGGCTACCCACCAGTTTTTTTAACCGACCTATCGGCGGTTATTAGAGGAGGGCAAAGGGAGTCGGGAAGTGATAAGGGAAAAGGGGATTGAAAGTGGGTTGTCTGCTTTTGACTAATTATGAGATTGCGCCTGAAACTTGGCAAATGACCAACAAAATGTTTAAATTTTTCATGTGACCATTTATATGTGATACAAATGAAGTTCTGGCATAGCAATGACATCTGTGTATGTTGTTATTTCATCAGTTTCATAGTTATTTCTGTGCAACATCTAAATGTTTGCCTCTTCAAATGTTTGCCATGTTTGCTGTTTATCTAGCAGTAGTAGTAGGCTGACCAATGAGGGAACTGGGTGTAGGTCATGTGACACCAACCTGTAACCACATGGACTCTACCATTTTGGGTTGGGGGGGAGGGTAGGATTCCACAATCTTGTGAATGGAGGGAATTTACCTAAAAACATACAAATTTCATGAGGTTTGCTTTGTGTTGAGAGGTTATTAGGGAACATTAAGCCACACTAGTTTTGGGAAGCTGGTATTGACAGCATGAAATCAAAGAACTCTCCCAAGTTAATGTAAATGTTGCCCTGCCCTTCCCAAAACACTGGATGTTGACTTTTGGAACCACTGGAGTGGAACCATTTTCCCAGAATCATGTGCAGGACAACAAGAGTTATAGTGAAAGCCAATGGTGGGCCAAGGCCTCAGTACTAATTAATGAAGTCCAGCATTATAGCTAGTGGAGCACCTGCCATTTTGTGGATGTTGTGGATTTCTTTGGATGTTGATTTGATCAAATTATTCTTTATTGCACATTTTTTGAAATCAAATAATAGATAAATTTATAAATGGTTGTTCAATTAAATTGAAATGAATAGTTTATATTATCAGCCCAGCCTATATACATGAGGTCTGAAAATACAGCTCAGGCTGTTCAGCCTCAGCACTTCATTGAGTAGCATTGATGCTGCTCAGGACAGCTCACCTCAGTTTAAACCTTTTGAAATAGCTGACAAGCATTGGAAATTTCATTACCTAGTAATAAAAACAAAAAATCCTCTAGATTTTTTTCATATTACCTGAATCTTCATTTCAATTTATGTGACAATCAGGTGATTTTTTTGTTGCAAATGTACAGGAAACAAAATGTGAATAATAGTTCGCGTTCTGCGGGCCAGTAGATTTGCTGAAGGACTAGTAAATTTTGAACCATACTACAGTAGGATGTGTCAATTTTTAATTTTTATGCAAATTTAAAAAGCACTAGTGCCTAAAAGGTGCGTTTTGAGCTGGGGAATCCAAATCTGTTCTCAAAATTGTGATAGGACAATTCTTACCTATACTTCAATTTTTGTTCAAAGTTTCAAATGTTTTTTTCGTTTTCGACCATTTTCGCCAGTCCGCGGTTCATACAACATTTTACCTGACATGGTTGGAAAGCTCTCAAAAATACCTACAATTTGCATACCAACATCAATGGTCTAGGACGATATCTTGACTCCCATTGGCTCTTCAGTCTGCACTTTTTAGAAATTAAAGTGTTGCAGACAGCCTAATCCTGTTACAAAGGGCTTTTAGGGGGGTGGGTAGTGAAAGGTGACTCATGTAAACCATGTCCAAGTGTCCATGTCAACATTTCTTTTCAACATGTGTGTTAAAGTCCATTTGTGACCTTAGTTTTCTACTTAGAGTAATGAAATTTGGTACAGGTATGGTACTATGGGCATGGATCGGGGACATGTCGAGAAATCCAAGATGGCTGCCATTTTGTGGTGGCCATTTTGGCAGCCATCTTTCTTCATTCTTGAACTGCCCATTGTGACCTTAATATTTCACTTACAGTTATGAAATTTGGTACAGGTATGGAACTCTGGGTATGGATTGGGAACATGTCAAGATTGTAAGATGGCACACCTCTCTTCTTCTTCTTCTTTGTTGTGCTCACGTCCGTGAGGACTCTGCACTCTCGAATTTAGTCACTCCCCTCCAGGTGTCTCTGTTCCTTGCCAATTCTCTTGCCTCTTCTATATCTGTAATATTAAATTCTTTCAGTTCTTTCATGATGTATTTGCTGGTCTTCCTTGAGGTCTTTTAACTGGTCGAAGAAACTCATCAAAGGCTTTTTGGGCAGGTGTTTCAGATGGTAGTCTTAAAAGATGGCCAAGCCAATTTAGTCTTCTCTTTTTGATGGTGATACTCCATTTTTCTTTGATTCCTGTTCTTTTGTATAAATCTTCATTTGATATTCTGTCTGGATAGTGGATTTTCAATAGTTGTCGCAGTAATAATCTTTGGAAAACGTCTATTTTGTGTTCTAAATTTGATGTTAATGTCCAGATTTCACTGTTGTAGAGAAATATACTTCCTACGAATGCATTCAATGCTCTTATCTTCATCTTCATACTTGCTTTGCTGTTGAACAGATGATTTAATTTATTCTTTGCATTTATTGCCAGTCCTTTTCTTCTTTTGATGTCTTCTTCCGTATCCAGTCTGCTCCCTAGGTATTTACAGTTTTTCCATTTTTCATTTCCGTTTCTTTCTATAACATACTTTTCCGTCTTTCCCTTGTTAACATTTAAATTTCTTTCTTGCACTTTTGATGGTACTTGATCTTCTATATTTTCAATGATGTGTTTTCCGTTTGATGCCCATCCAATGTCGTCTGCGTATTGCTGGTCAATCGTAATATTGATGTCTTTGAAGATGGCGTAATTATGATCATTTTCTTTCTTTTCTCTTTCCAGTCTTTCGTTTTCTGATTTTGCATATGAATGTTCAATTTCTGTTCTACTTCTGTTGAAATTAAGGGCTTGAGCTAGGTATAGTGTGAAAAGTACTGGGGACATACAATCGCCTTGTGGCACTCCAATGTTTGTCTTGATATTTTCACTTGTGTCTGTCTTGACTCTGACACTGTATTTGACTTCTTTGATCATGAGATGAAGCATGTGTAATTCTCCGTCATTAAGTACATTTCTTAGATCTTCTAGTAGTGTTTTTCTTTTCACGGTGTCAAAAGCTTTGGACATGTCAAGCATCAATAAGAAAATTGTGTAGTTCTTTGATGTGATTGCTTTCTCTGCTAGACATTTAAATGTGAATACATGTTCTGTTGTTGATCTTCCTGGTTTATAAGCTGCTTGTGTGACGGGTATTTTCTCATTGATTTTTGCAGATGTTCTCTTTATCATGCAGATAGCTAAAATTTTCCGAAGTGCAGATAGTAGTATAATTGGTCTCAGATTTTCCGGTGGTCCTTGAGGTTTTCCTGGTTTTGGCAAAGGTATTAAAATTCCCTCATCTATTTCTTTTGGATAATCCCCAGTTTCTGCAATGTTATTTAGTAGTCTCGCAATCTCTTCAGCTACAACTGTAGGGCCATGTTTTAGAAGTTCGCTGTTGATGTTGTCTATTCCCGGACTCTTGTTGTTTTTCAAAGTTTTTATGGCTCGCTTAATTTCTTCCGTTTCAAAAGGCGGATCCATTTTGGCTGGTTTCACATGAATGCTCTCTTCTCCATCTTTGAAGAACACTTTTTCGAAATGATCTCTGATTACTTCTACTTGTTCTTTACTGTTGTTGACCTTCCCATTTGGACCTTGAACAAGAATGTTTTTCTTTGGTTCTGTTACTCTTAATTTTTTCATAGCTGTAAACATTCTTCGTGAGTCTTGCTTGGTGTTTTCAATTTCTTTTACTAGATCTTCTATTTCTTTGTCTTCTTCTTTCCGTATTTCTTTTTTGATTTCTTTCATGATTTTGTTTCTTTCTTTTTGAAGATTTTTCCTTTTTTCGTTGTTACCATTTCCTTTGATGCTGTTTATATCTGCGCTCATTTTCTTCTGTTTCTTTGAAAGTTCTTTTATAGTTTCTACGTTTTTCTTTTCATTTGCGGCCTTGTATCCTAATATTTCTTCTGCTGCTTCTTGGCATGAATCTTTAATATTTGTCCAGATGTTTTTTGATGTTTGATCTTCGTTTAAGTGTTGATTTATCTTGTTTTCCACTGCTATACTGTAGCTCTTACTTGTTTCTTGGTCTTTCAATTTTTCGATAGCGACATATTTCTTGGTGTTTACTTTCTTTAATTTATTCCACCTCAGTTCCATTTCTGTCTTGACGAGTCTATGATCAGTAAACTTGTTTGTACCACTGTATGATCTTGAGTTTCTGACTAACATCCTGTGTTGTTGTCTAACAACAACATAGTCTATCTGGTTTCTGTAAGGATTCCTTCTTCCTTCATTTATTCCTGGACTTTCCCATGTTGTCCGATGACTGATTTTATGCTGGAACATCGTGTTTGTTAGGAATAGCTTATTTGTAGCGCAGATATCAACTAAAGTTTCTCCATTGTCATTTGTCATTCCTTTTCCAAACTTCCCTACAACCTCTGGATAATTTTGATGAGACGTTCCGGTTTTAGCATTAAAATCTCCTCCGATAACTAAGATGTTCCCAATTTTTTCCTTCGAGATAAATCCATTTAGATCTTCATAGAAATCTTCTTTCTGTTTGGGATCATTTGTGCTTACTATTAACGTGGGCGCATAAGCACTGATGAAAGTTAATTGTTTATTTTCTACTTGTGTTTTCATGTAACATGTTCTGTCATTTATTCTGTCAAAGCTTGCGATGATGTCACTGCTTGCTAGTATTCCAACTCCATGGTGTTTGTTATCTTCTTTACCAGTATAGTATAATTCGTATGATTTTCCTGAATCGTCTTTAATAGTTTCACTTCCCGTGCCTTTCAGATGAGTTTCTTGAACTGCTAGAATTTGAATGTCATATTTTGTCATATCATTTGCGAGTTCTTTCTTTTGTTTTTCTTCTTGAATTCCTCTTACATTAAATGTTCCGACATTTAAACGCCTCTTTACATTCATTTCTTACTTGCTTGCTTGATCCTGATGATTAAATTGGAGATAAAGACTTGATGATTTTTTAAATCATGAGACGTCGTCAAGGCCTCAACCGCTTTGTGTGATGGCACACCTATTGAACTCTAATTATTGATTGAGAACATGTAGAGAAATCCAAGATGGCGGCCATTTTGTGGTGGCTATTTTGGCAGCCATCTTTTTGCCCTGGGTGATTCACCCAGGGTACTTTCTTTGAAAAACCAGTCTGAGAGGTTTTCTGAGAAGTGTTGTCCTGGGATGAATAGGGGTGTGGGTACAGCCAATATAGCCAATTCATGTTCTAATGATGTTATAGTAAAATGCGTTTCAGGTTTGGGTTGAGTTGGGTTGAGTTGATTTTTTTTTTTTTCTTAATTGAAAAAAAAAAAAAATTAATTAATTATTTTTTTTTTACGGTTTGTTGATAGATTGTTTGAGTCTTGACTGTTTTCAAGCTGACTTTGCATTATAATATCGCCCACATGACAATCGTCCATGCGTTTCAAGGAAGGCCAATAATGCATTTAGCATTTGCTTTTTGCAGTGCATCTATTCTCAAAGCAGTCTAACAATGCTAATTGCAATTCTGCAAGTTCTGAAGCCTATTTTCATCCTCAGTTTACCAAATTGCCATTGAGGAACAGCACTTGAAGGCAATCTGACAGGTGTCAAAGCTGATTGCACTTCGCAGTGCAGTGCTACTTTGATGTTATATCCATGGATCTTATGCTTAGGCCTATTACTCATTCCCAACAGAACCCAGGGTTTGAATCCTCGGATTCTTGTTTCATTTATTGAACTGCTCATAGTGACCTCAATATTTCGCTTAGAGTTATGAAATTTGGTACAGGTATGGGCCTGTGGGTATGGATCAGGAACAAGATGGCCGCCATTTTGGCAGCAATCTTTCTTCATTTCTTGAACTGCCCATTGTGACCTCAATATTTTGCTTAGACTTATGAAATTTGGAACAGGTATGGGGCTGTGGGTATCAGTCGGGGGAATATTTTGAGAAATCCAAGATGGCAGCCATCTTTCTTCATTCTTGAACTGACCATTGTGACATAAATATTTCACTTACAGTTATGAAATTTGGTATAGGTATGGCCTTTTTGATATGGAAGAGGAACATGTCGAGAAATCCATGATGATGGCCATTTTGGCAGCCATCTTTCCTTTTTTTTTAGAAATCTGTTCAAACTGCATTGATTCTATACTAATAGTCTAGCATCTTCCAATCAACTATTTCTCCTATCTTCCAATATCGGTTGCTCAGTGGTTTAAGCAATGGCACCTTCAATTTCATTGCGCTAGGTCGGTTTTGAATCCGCGGATTCTTGTTTTTTAGTTATATTTCTAGGCTAGGGGTCACCTCGGAGGGAGGTCATTTTAAAATTTTAGATTTTACAAGTCCCGAGGGGGGTCACGTCGGGGGGGGGGTACTTGCAAAAAAAAATGTTTTTTTTCTGCTAGATATATTGCTAGGCTGGGGTCACCTCGGGGGAGGTATTAAATATTCTATACAAGGCCCGGGGGGGGGGGTTATATCCGGGGGGAGCTTGCAGAATTTTTAACCGGCCTAACAGCGGAGGCCGGTTAATACAGGAGCTGTAAATGGATCAGGTGAAACCATAAACAGTAGGCATAAACTGCAACCACAAGCTTGCAACCACAAACCAGTAAACCACGTTTGGCAATGACAGCCAAGGTTTTTCCCCATTGTGACCTTAATATTTCACTTACAGTTATGAAATTTGGTACAGGTATGGGACTCTGGGTATGGATTGGGAACATGTCGAGAAACCCAAGATGGCTGCCGTTTTGTGGTGGCCATTTTGGCAGCCATCTTTCTTCATTCTTGAACTGCCCATTGTGACCTTACTATTTCACTTACTGTTATGAAATTTGTTACAGGTATGGGACTCTGCTTATGGATTGGGAACATGTCGATAAATCCAAGATGGCGGCCATTTTGGCAGCCATCTTTCTTCATTCTTGAACTGACCATTGTGACCTTAATATTTCACTTACAGTTATGAAATTTGGTACAAGTATTGGCCTGTGGGTATGGATGAGGAACATGTTGAGAAATCCAAGATGGCAGCCATTTTGGCAGCCATCTTTCCTTTTTTTTTAGAAATTTGTTCAAACTGCATTGATTCAATATACTAATAGTCTAGCATCTTCCAATCAACTATTTCTCCTATCTCCCAATATCAGTTGCTCAGTGGTTTAAGCAATGGCACCTTCAATTTCATTGCGTTAGGTCGGTTTTGAATCCGCGGATTTTGTTTTGTTTTTGCTAGTTATAACTTATATTTCTAGGCTGGTCACCTCGGATGGAGGTAATTTAAAAATTTTGGATTTTACAATTCCCGAGGGGGGGTCACCTCGGGGGGGGGGGGGGTACAAAAAAAAATTTCTGCCTATTATATAAATATTGCTAGGCTAGGGTCACCTCGGGGGAGGTATTAAATTTTATATTCAATGCAAGGCCCGATGGGGGGAGGACATTTCCAGGGGGGTACTTGCAGAAATTATTTTTTTTGCTGGTTATATTTCTAGGCTAGGGGTCACCTGGGAGGGAGGTCATTTTAAAATTTTAGATTTTACAAGTCCCGAGGGGGGTCACCTAGGGGGTAAAAAATGTTTTTTTTTCTGCTAGATATATTGCTAGGCGGGGTCACCTCGGGGGAGGTATTAAATTTTATATTCTATACAAGGCCCGGGGCGGGGGTCACATTCGGGGGGATTTGCAGAATTTTTTATTTTTGCTAGTTATATTTCTAGGTTGGTCACCTCGCAGGGAGGTAATTAAAAAATTTCGGATTTTACGAGTCTCCAGGGGGGTCACCTCGGGGGGGTACTCGCAAAAAAAAAAAGTTTATTTCTGCTAGATAGGCTGGGGTCACCTCGGGGGAGGTATTAAATTTTATATTCTATACAAGGCCCGAGGGGTCACATCCGGGGGGGGGGTTACTTGCAGAAATTTTTATTTTTGCTAGTTATATTTCTAGGCTGGGGGTCCCCCGAGGAGGTAATTTTAAAATTTTAGATTTTACAAGTCCGGGGGGGGGGGGGGGTCACATCAGGGGGGGTGTCCTCGCAAAAAAAATTTTTTTTGCTAGTTATATGCTAGGGGGTGAAAGCAGAAGAATGACCAGTAAGGTGTGCACTTGCTGTAACTAGTAAAAAAAAAACATTTTATTGAGTAGCCTACCTGTCGAGACAACTGAGATAGCAGGCATTTTAGCAGCCATCTTTCTTCATTCCTGGACTGCCAAATGTGACCTTAATATTTCACTTAAGAGTTATCAAATTTGGTTCAGGTCTACGCCTGTGGGTATTGATTGGGAACATGACGATAAATTCAAGATGTAGGCCTTTTTGGCAGCCATCTTTTGTCATTCTTGAACTGTCCATTTGTGACCTTAATATTCCGCTTATTTTAGAGTTATGAAATTTGGTACAAGTATTCCACAGTATGAATTTGTCGGCCTATAGCTTTATATGGGCAGTGACTCTGTTAGACACTAGTGTCTGCTGTCACCTTCCACTCAAACACTTGCGCAATGCTCACTGCAGCAAGTTGCACCTATACTTCATTGCTATACCCTCACGTCAAGAGAATCTAGTTCGCGCAGACATCACCCTACTATACCTCAAGCTCCAGTTCCACTGTTCGTACACTCATATTTTTTGCCTCAGACGCTCTCCCGTGCTGCAAATCACACCTTCTACTTTCCCATAGGATTAACCAGCCATTGTATCCGAGGATGCTTGTTGGCTTCACTCCTCAACTTTTATTCCGATTTCCTGTTGATTTAAATTGAAGGAATGATTTTTCATTCTGCTTCTCACAAATGGCACAATTTTCTCAAATAATCATTTGTGTCACCAGGAGATGGGGCGTATCAACTAGCCTTGCATCTTAACTAACCTACCTCTCCCCTATAAATCACCCTCTTCATGATTTCAATCCCGAATATACAATCGCCAAAGGTCGGTTTTGGATCCGTGGATTCTTGTTCATCTAGCGTTCTGAGGTATAAATTAAAGGCGTTTCATCATCAACTTTTTTGATTTTGGGTGGCAACGGACGCTTTTTCAAGAAGTTGCATTGGGAACACCCAAAACATGATTATATTATAGCATAACTCCTCGTTTAACCAACAGAATTGATCAAAATTGACAAGATTTTTGCTTCATGGCACACTTGTCATTGTGTTTTGGGCATTCGAATAGTGTTAATAATGTCGAAATAGGTGAAAAAGTTGCTAGGTTTGATGGATTTATCGAGCCTGAGGATGTATAGTAGGGATTTTCCCAAAAGTGTTGGGAAATAGCATAATTATATATGTCAATATTTGTAAAACTGTAAGAATTAATTTGGTCATAAATGTTATGTCATCCTAAATTAGTCAAAAGGTTATTGAGATAGAGATGAAAGTATATCGGAAAACATGCATTTTTTCACTTATTTAGCGTGAAATAACCTTTTTCACCTGATGCATTCTTTCAGTTTTACAAAGTTTGACATGTTTTTTTGCTATTTCCTTATACTTTTTGGAATCTCCACATCCCCAGGCTTCATAAATCCATTGAAACAAGCACTTCTATCCACTTGTTTCGACATCATTGAGTTATTTGTGTTCAAAGGTTGACTTTGTAAAATTGCGTCAAATTTGAATCTTCCTGATCTGAAATGCTCTAGTTTCCCTTTAACATATTTCAGTTGAATCTTTTTGCCACTGAGATCTAGTATTAGATCTACTTAGTTGTTCTGGAGCTTTTTATGATTGTGGAAAATCTGGTTCATGGAAAAATTCCTAGGAATAGATGGAAAGTTGAATGTGTCGCACGCGTAACGCCAAGAGTAATTTCAAGAGGTACAGAGCTATGAAAGCTCTGTTTTTAGTCTAGATTGGCTCAAAATATAGTAAAACTATGAAGCTTTATTAATCTATGAAGTAATCCAAGTTGTTGAAAATTATGTTCGTCGCACGCCTAGCGCTTTGAAAAATTTTGATCGTATTCATTTTTTTTCTGACAAGCCGTAAAGCAATCGTTGTGATATTACTTGGAGTGAAAATTAACATATAATTTCAGTAGTTGGAGTACGTTTCATTGCCTAATTACAAAAATTATAACTGTTATGGAGCATTCTTTAAAATTGGGGACAAATTGTCTAAAAAGGCAATAAATATTAACAAAATAGTTTTTATTTTGTAAATGGTTGTATTTTTCCCCCAGTTATGATTGTTGATTCATATAAAATCGATTTGAGTCAAAATCAGAACACTTTTTGATGATTCGTATCACACCAGTACTTAAAATCAGCTTTTTATGTCGAAAAAGTGGCCAAAAATCACACTTCTATCATCATTTGTTGAGCAGACAATCACTTTGGTGGCACTTATTTGGTATCAATTTGAAGCCCACATACAGACGCATAACATAGGGCAGTTAAAATCATTTTTAACAAAAACATATGCTTCTAGGGTGAATTTATGTAAGTTTTGTAAAGAAATTTCCGAAAAATTACGAAAAATTGTGTTTTTCTCAAAACATATTAGGTGTATTTGAATGGCAATCGCCCAGAAGACTTTTAAAAATGTGCCAGTTATTGTCAAATAAAGAAAATGGGTTTAATTTCTTGACAAATTACCATTCAGCCCAGTTTTGTTTCACTGCCAAGAAAAACAAACTTTTAAAAATTCTGTAATATTCAGCTGTTATCAATTATTTCCACTCATCAAAGCTCCAAGGTAAATATAGTTCCTGGAACATAAATATGTTCTTAACAATATGCTTAGGTCATTTTATACAAAAATACATTTTAAAATTTTGATGGTCATGTCACACTTTGGCTTCATTATTTTTGAGATAGGCCTTAAGCAAAAATGCTATTAGTCTAGTCATAATATGAAAATATTGGGTGTAACCCGGAACAGATTGCTACAGAAATGGTTCCAGTGGCATTTGGTCCCTAAATATGTCAAGAAAGACATACTAAAAGTCCTGGAAAATCCAAATGGTGGAACACCCCCAAATTAGCATAAATCCAAGATGGCTGCCATACAAATCACGTTTTTTGCAAATAACTCAGAAACTATTAGATATAGACCCATATGTGTATGAAACTTTTATATAAACTTGGGTATTGCAGACATTTTGACACTTTTCCCATGTCTCTATCTCTAATAGTTCTCGAGATATAACATATTCAAATATCTCTGATTTTGCAAAAAAAAGCTGTAAATCGCCAAAAATGTAATTTATGAGTCTTGATTCTGAATATTCGAAGTATGGCATTTACCTTACCTATCAAGGATACAAAAGGAGTGGCTTTCACTTAAAGGAATTTGTTTCATTTAAGACCCCAATCATGTCTCTACCTCTCTTCAATCCCCTAATATGCCATATTTTGCATTTGGAAGTCTTCCCTTGAAAATTCCATTTATTTGCTAAAATTGGCATTTAATATGAAAGAAAGCGCTCATTTTGGGTCTGAAGTGTACGAAATGTTGTATGGATTTCAGTCTATTCTGCGTTTCTACATATGTGATGCTAGACATTATTTAACTGAAATCACCGATGAATCACGCAGCTAATCTGACCTAGACCAATTTTTCCACACCGCATATTATCATCGATTTACATCACGAGGGTCAATCAGGGCCCAGGACTTCAAAAGTTAAACGGCAATGTGTGTAGCAACTATTTACTTCTCTGAGACATATGGGATATCATTTGGAAGCTCTCAGAGAGATCTATCTATTCATCTATTCATGTGAAAATCACACCTGTAACCAGTGATGTAGGTAAGGCCGGGACATCAGAGACCTACGCAATGCGACGCTTCAGCCTCTGAAAACGAGACCGAGGCCGGCCTCGAGGACCTCCAACACTCTCCCAAAGGCGCTGAGACCGAGGCAAGCCAAGGATTTGACACGGTGACTGAGCCAAGGCCAGCTGAGGCCATCAAAGCCCCGAGACCGACCAGGAGACTTTCAACTGAGCCTCGAACCCAACGGAAGTGTGAGAAAAAATCACGAAATTGGCCTAATTTGCATGACATGAGTGAAGGCCTGTTCATGAGCCAGCTTTAGGAATGTGTCCTTGTTTATTCTCTGAATTCTGTGTAAACTAGAGTTTCGATCGGGACCGATGCGAAGGGAGAGGGCTCGCGGGGTGAGTTGGCGTGGTGTAGTTAGTTGGATGTCAGCTTTTCGTCGCCGGGAATGAGCAAGTGATTAAAACAAGTAGTGCTTTTTTTTATTAGCTATTTCAATGTAAAGAACAGTGACTCAGTTGCATAATTATATACAGCACCAGCAGTAAAGCACCTGGGACGAGTGTTTGCACGTTTTTAACAGGCCTTACGGCAGTTATTAGAGTAGGGCTTAAAATGATTTTTGGTGAAATGGGACTCCTGTCCACTGGTCCATGTCCACTTGGCCACTTTTTTTTTTTGAGCGACTCACGTCAACGAACAATTTTTTTGCATGCGCACTCGCGACAAACTCTTTTATCAGAATTTTAACGTTATGGTACCCTAGGTACAGGTAGAAACAAACTTTTTTTTATATTTCCTTGTGCTGAACAAAATTTTTTTGTCAGTGAAGTGGGAAACAATCTTTTTTTTTCACCAAATGTCCATAGCCGCCCCCCCCCCCTAACCCAAAAACAACTTAAGATTATGAAAGGAAACCAAATTTTGAAAAGAAACCGAATTTGAAACTGAATCATCTCTCAGGAGTTGCCAATACACCAAGAAAACAATTGCAAGCCAAGAGAAAATATATTATAACACCTTCCATGCTTTTTCACACATAGATCTTTGCAAGTAAAATTTTTGCCATCTTTCAGTACTGACTGAGTAATGAAAACTCCAATCAAGAAATTTAGACGTTACGCTATTCTGTGCCACTTATAATGAAATTCACATGCCAAATGTTTGAGGTTGACATTTTTGTGTAGTTCGGGCATGCATAATTATAGACAGTATGTCAAAAGATGGAACGCAGAACCAGAGATGCAAGACATAGGGCTCCACGGAATTCAATGGCCTAATCAAACACAATGAATCAAAATCTCTCAATGAAATTCAGAGGATATATTTCATACCTTTTCCAGGGTGCCCACTGAACATCGCACAAAATATTATAGGAATATAGGAATTTTTTACCGTAAAATATTGGAAAATATAGGAGGTTTTCGCCTATTTTAATAAGACAATATAGGAAATATTCGACAGCGAAACCATCGGCAAATCACAGAATCGCTTCCACCATATGCTGGAAACTTCATGTCGCGGACAAAAACGTGTCTAAAAAATTCATATATCTGGGGGAAAAGATGCTTAAACTTTGTATCGCAGACAAAAACGCATATACGCGCAAAATATCTTGAAAACTTGAAAAATATAGGAATTTATAGGAATTTTTCCAAAATATAGGAAATTATAGGAGGCCTTCAAAAACTTTTTAAAATTACGTAAAATACTAAATTAGCCATGATATTTACAAATTTGCATCAAATTAACCCAAACTTGAAAAAAAGCTTGCTAGATTTGTCCAGACAATAAATTTAAAAGCACTGAAGGCTTAACAAAGCAACAACTACAAGACGGAGAAGTATGTTTTTAAAATTACGTAAAATACTAAATTAGCCATTAGGGGTGGACATCGTTTGCAAAGTTCGATATGATACATATCGTCGAAACTTATTTTTGGTTTTTGATACATATCGCGATACACAAATTGTGCCATAAACACTATTTTATTGAAAATTTATACAGCGAATTTCACATTTTGCCTCTCAAAATGAGATCTTGTGTGAGACAGGAATCTGAAGTGACAACAATCTCAAGTGTTTCTCAACATTTGGTGACATTTTACACCTAAACTGTGCGAATTATTTTTCAAGCAAAATAATGCAGTTGAGGCAGTATTGGTTCGATACGATATTGCTAATCATTCGATTTCGATTATCGTATCGAATGATCGATACGGTTTAACCGATATATCGTGAAACGATGTCCATCTCTATTTGCCATGATATTTACAAATTTGCATCAAATTAACCCAAACTTGAAAAAAAGCTTGCTAGATTTGTCCTGACAATAAATTTAAAAGCACTGAAGGCTTAATAAAGCAACAACTACAAGACGGAGAAGTATGTTTTTAAAATTACTTAAAAAAATTAAATTAGCCATTAGGGGTGGACATCGTTTGCAAAGTTCGATATGATACATATCGTCGAAACTTATTTTCGGTTTTTGATACATATCGCGATACACAAATTGTGCCATAAACACTATTTTATTGAAAATTTATACAGCGAATTTCACATTTTGCCTCTCAAAATGAGATCTTGTGTGAGACAGGAATCTGAAGTGACAACAATCTCATGTGTTTCTCAACATTTGGTGACATTTTACACCTAAACTGTGCGAATTAATACATTTTTCAAGCAAAATAATGCAGTTGAGGCAGTATTGGTTCGATACGATATTACTAATCATTCGATTTCGATTATCGTATCGAATGATCGATACGGTTTAACCGATATATCGCGAAACGGTGTCCATCCCTATTAGCCATGATATTTACAAATTTGCATCAAATTAACCCAAACTTGAAAAAAAGCTTGCTAGATTTGTCCAGACAATAAATTTAAAAGCACTGAAGGTATAACAAAGCAACAACTACAAGACGGAGAAGTATGTTTTTACAAGAATCCGCTGATTCAAAGCCTGGCTCAAGTGGCAGTGATGACGGCAAAATATATAGCAATGCTGGTGAAATAGTTAAGTCTACTTCATGGTTTGGAAATGGCAGAGGAAGGTGGTTCTGAATTGCGGCAAGTGAAGTGTTGTTATTGTAGTTGTTCCATGTACAAAATAATAACCAAATAACCACGAAAAGAATGTGTATGATTTTTTCAAATCTTGAAGTCGCCCAATTTCCTCCTTTGAAAAAATTGGCAAAATAGGAAAAATTTTGGAGCAAAAAAAATTTTTTTTTTAATCTAGGAAAACAATTTTTTTCTTGTTTTTAAATTTAGGAAAAAAAATTGTAAATCTTGGAACAAAAAATGTTTAAATTAGAAAAACAGAAGTTGCCTGATTTCCTCTTTTTGAAAAAAAAAATAAAAAAAAAATTAGTGTAATTGAAAAAAAGTTGAAATTTTTTTTTTTTTTTTTTCAAATTTTGGAAAAAAAAAATTGGGTAAAAAAAATTGTTTTAAGTAATTTCCATACATCTAGCTACCCTAACAAACAATAAAACACAAAAACAGATATATTGAACCTATAGTTATTGAACAGTGGAGTTGACAGACAATATTTTCAGACCATTACTCCTGAATTAGTAAATATCATGGCTAATTTAGTATTTTAAGTAATTTTAAACACGTACTTTTCCGTCTTGTATTTACTGTTTACGTCATACCAAATCTGCATCAAATTATCCGAAACTTGAACGAAAGCTTCCTAAATATGTCAAGACAATAAACTTAAAAGCACCGAAGGTATAACATTACAACAACTACAAGACGGAGAAGTATGTTTGGAAAATTACGTAAAATACTAAATTAGCCATGATATTTACAAATCTGCATCAAATTAACCGAAACTTAACGCACAAAAGCTTGCTAGATTTGTCCAGACAATAAATTAGAAATCACGAAAGGCTTAACATAAGTGGTACATAAAAGACGGAGAAGTATGTTTTTAAAATTACGTAAAATACTAAATTAGCCATGATATTTACAAATCTGCATCAAATTATTCGAAACTTGAACAAAAGCAGATTTGCCCAGACAATGAATTTAAATCACGAAAGGTATGACGTAGACAGTAAATTTATACAAGACGGAGAAGTATGTGTTTAAAAGTACAGAAAATACTAAAGTAGCCATGATATTTATAAATCTGCGTCAAATTATCCGAAACTTGAACAAAAGCTTGCTAGATTTGTCCAGACAATAAATTTAAAAGCACGAAAGGTATAACATTAAAACAACTACAAGACGGAGAAGTATGTTTCGAAAATTACGTAAAATACTAAATTAGCCATGATATTTACAAATTTGCATCAAATTAACCGAACCTTGAACAAAAGCATGCTAAGTATGTCCAGACAATAAATTTAAAAGCACAAAAGGTATGACGTAAACAGTAAATACAAGACGGAAAAGTACGTGTTTAAAATTACTTAAAATACTAAATTAGCCATGATATTTACAAATCTGCATTAAATTATGCGAAACTTGAACAATAGCTAGCTAGATTTGTCCAGACAATAAATTTAAAAGCACTGAAGGTATAACATAACAACAACTACAAGACGGAGAAGTATGTTTTGAAAATTACGTAAAATACTAAATTAGCCATGATATTTACAAATCTGCGTCAAATTATCCTAAACTTGAACAAAAAGCTTCCTAGATTTGTCCAGACAATAAATTTAAAAGCACTGAAGGTATAACATAGCAACAACTACAAGACGGAGAAGTATGTTTTGAAAATTACGTAAAATACTAAATTAGCCATGATATTTACAAATCTGCATCAAAATATCCGAAACTTGAACGAAAGCTTCCTAAATATGTCCAGACAATAAATTTAAAAGCACTGAAGGTATAACATTACAACATCTACAAGACGGAGAAGTATGTTTTTAAAATTACGTAAAATACTAAATTAGCCATGATATTTACAAATCTGCATCAAATTATCCGAAACTTGAACGAAAGCTTCCTAAATATGTCAAGACAATAAACTTAAAAGCACCGAAGGTATAACATTACAACAACTACAAGACGGAGAAGTATGTTTGGAAAATTACGTAAAATACTAAATTAGCCATGATATTTACAAATTTGCATCAAATTAACCGAAACTTGAACAAAGCTTGCTAGCTTTGTCCAGGCAATAAATTTAAAAGCACTGAAGGTATAACATAACAACAACTACAAGACGGAGAAGTATGTTTTGAAAATTACGTAAAATACTAAATTAGCCATATTTACAAATCTGCGTCAAATTATCCTAAACTTGAACAAAAGCTTCCTAGATTTGTCCAGACAATAAATTTAAAAGCACTGAAGGTATAACATAGCAACAACTACAAGACGGAGAAGTATGTTTTTAAAATTACGTAAAATACTAAATTAGCCATGATATTTACAAATCTGCATCAAATTATCCGAAACTTGAACGAAAGCTTCCTAAATATGTCAAGACAATAAATTTAAAAGCACTGAAGGTATAACATTACAACAACTACAAGACGGAGAAGTATGTTTTTAAAATTACGTAAAATACTAAATTAGCCATGATATTTACAAATCTGCATCAAATTATCCGAAACTTGAACGAAAGCTTCCTAAATATGTCAAGACAATAAATTTAAAAGCACTGAAGGTATAACATTACAACAACTACAAGACGGAGAAGTATGTTTTTAAAATTACGTAAAATACTAAATTAGCCATGATATTTACAAATCTGCATCAAATTATCCGAAACTTGAACGAAAGCTTCCTAAATATGTCAAGACAATAAACTTAAAAGCACTGAAGGTATAACATTACAACAACTACAAGACGGAGAAGTATGTTTGGAAAATTACGTAAAATACTAAATTAGCCATGATATTTACAAATTTGCATCAAATTAACCGAAACTTGAACAAAGCTTGCTAGCTTTGTCCAGGCAATAAATTTAAAAGCACTGAAGGTATAACATAACAACAACTACAAGACGGAGAAGTATGTTTTGAAAATTACGTAAAATACTAAATTAGCCATATTTACAAATCTGCGTCAAATTATCCTAAACTTGAACAAAAGCTTCCTAGATTTGTCCAGACAATAAATTTAAAAGCACTGAAGGTATAACATAGCAACAACTACAAGACGGAGAAGTATGTTTTGAAAATTACGTAAAATACTAAATTAGCCATGATATTTACAAATCTGCATCAAATTATCCGAAACTTGAACGAAAGCTTCCTAAATATGTCAAGACAATAAATTTAAAAGCACTGAAGGTATAACATTACAACAACTACAAGACGGAGAAGTATGTTTTTAAAATTATGTAAAATACTAAATTAGCCATGATATTTACAAATCTGCATCAAATTATCTGAAACTTGAACGAAAGCTTCCTAAATATGTCAAGACAATAAATTTAAAAGCACTGAAGGTATAACATTACAACAACTACAAGACGGAGAAGTATGTTTTTAAAATTACGTAAAATACTAAATTAGCCATGATATTTACAAATCTGCATCAAATTATCCGAAACTTGAACGAAAGCTTCCTAAATATGTCAAGACAATAAATTTAAAAGCACTGAAGGTATAACATAATAATAATTAAGTCAAGACACTTTATTTTGGCAGTAAGTTTTTAGCCAATAAAACAATTCATGATTAAGTTTGAGGTCTAATGTTTGGTTTATTAGGGTGGGTACACCATGACCAAGCATGATTTAGATTAAATATATGTCCTCTAATCCCCCAGCTTCATCATGCAGGCACTTACAATGTTAAATTGCTGATGCTCTTCAGCACATTTAGAGCTATTTTTAGCCTTCTGTTGTGACGTCATCAGCATTGTCAGCTCTATGACATCACCAAGACAATGGTGACGTCACAACAGCAGCAATAGAAGCAGTAGAAGAAAATGGCTTCTTGAGCTGTGTTGACAGCAATGTTATTCTAATGGGACCACCTCAAAACCAGTGCTACAAGATGCCAATACTTCCAAATGTTTATGAAACTGTTTGGTCAAGGTGTCAGGAACAGGATGGGACAAGTATTTTTGTCAAGAGTAAGGTATGTTTTTAATTATCAGCCAAAAACAGTCAAATTTCATGTCAGATATAGGAGACACAAGGAATCCAATGTTGGCTTGCAGTTGCTTCACTTGCTCAGACACATTTCTGCATTGTACACAAGGCCACCATGTCAAGTCACTGGTCTTAGGGAGACCCACACAGTCATTGTGAAACCACAGGAAGCAAAGTGAACACTGGGTCATTTCAATCTTCTTGTTCTTACTATTCTTATCCTTTCTTGCACTCTTCCAGGCAGTACAGCTCTCCAGTGGCTGACATCTTCACGGACCCAATGTCAACAAACAGACAGCCAGCTGGTCAAGATCTGGGTCAAGATGTAGGTCAATTTTCGTCACGGTTGACTAACCTCACTTCACAGACTCATAGCTCCTCATTTGTAGCCCAAAAGTGCTGAAAACATCTTCCCCAGTAGGCACTGATGTCTTAAATCATTACTGGTGTGGTCAATTGTTTTCACAGAGCTTGTAAAATCCAAATAATCACATAAAAGGGCAGAGCAAAATTCAATGGCTTCCAAATCAAATCACCACCAGAGGGCATGCCTCTGCGCGACCTATTTTCGTGACCTAGTTACGAATCAACGTCACCAAGGGTCAAGGGCACGTGCGCAACGTCATTTTCACCATTATTGGTCCGGTAGCTGAATTTCAGGGAAAACTTTTTTTGGACATGAAGAATGGCCCGTGAACAAGCTGTCATTACACATGCCACATCTGCTCTAACGACATAAAACAGCTGCCATTAAACAGCCAATACCCTTGTTGCCTAAATGCTCGGCGATTCAGTATCCAAACAGGTTCGTAATGCAAGCTTGCCTGACTAATGTAACAGGTGATCAGGAATCTTTGCGATTCTTAGTGAGAGGGCTCGCCCTCTCGAATTAAGTATATGTAAGCGATGGTCGAGCAGTCTTAAGACTTTTAGATATGTATTTTTTGCCAATGAACCCAGGGGTGCCGGAAGGAAACGTGGGCGGCAGGGGCGGTTGGGCGAGAAAGGGCAAAGCTAATTCATGCAACAAAATTTTAATTTAGCGTCAATAACAATTTCGAATATATTCTTATAAATTTTTGCCTAGATTCACTGTAAATTAAGGCAAAATAATGTTTTTTCTTTGACATGAAAAGGGCAACCTTGCCCCCCCCCCTGCCCCTCCTGGCCAAGGGCAGGAGGGGCAATTGCACCCCCTGTTCCGGCACCCCTGAATGAACCGGGTGAACCTGTATCTGTCAAAATAGGATCCAGAGCAGAATTACCTGCTTAGTAGAATGTGCTTTGTCTCAGGCTGGGCTATATTAGTTCTATGAGTTTCAAGCACAAATTTAGGCACATCATCAATTTCTGTGTTGAAATGTTTCCCAATATATCTCTATGCAAATGGAAAGGTTTTTATAAGCCAAAAAAAAAAAGCAGACCTTTGGCTTTCAGCAGCTTTTCTGCCAAGAAGTCAGAATTCATTGTATTTATAAATATTTATAGTGTAGTTTAACACAGGGTATAAAATAAGAATATTTGAACACTGCACATATTGTCTCTTGCGAACTTATAGGGTGACCAATCGGCGTTCTCAGGTGCCAGTGTTCATGCATGGCTCATTGCAAAATGAAATAATATCATCTCAAACTATGGAATGAAATATCAGTTTATGCGTCGAAACAGCTTGTTGATCAGCTTTTATATATCTTATTTCTTTAATTGTGTCTGATTGAGTGCTACTGCTTACATTTCTGTACTTCTGAAGTAAATAAAGAAACCAACTGTCTTTCTTCTGTAGTAAACCAAATGCCAGGCCAAAATTGAACATGACAGCGCTCAAGTTAAATAATTTGTACAGATGTCTATTGATCACCACTTGTTCCGGTGAAAATTGAGGTGATCCATTTATTTATGAAAGCGTTTGGAAGGTCAGATAAAATAACATATGTTACTGGAGCCATTGAAAGACATTTTTTTCCTGAAATTTCTAAGACTATTTTACTTGGGATTTGTGTTTTCTGGTGAGAAACCTTGATTCCGGTAAATTTTCAAGGCATTCTGAATCAGGAGCCATTTGTTAAATTGACATGGAATTACCCCTGTGAGAGAGCAGATAGGATCGAATATACAAAGCTGAATTTTTGCTTAGAGTTAACTTTAATTTTTAATGCCAATCAAAAGTTTCTGATAACAATTTTAAATTGCAATTGACATGTCAAGTGATCTATTTTTAGGGGCAATGTGAGGTTTGTCTCAACATGGCCAAATCTATCAAGTTTTAAATTGATTCGGAATGAGCGGCCAAGTAGGCAACTGGCTACGGTTTATGAGACTAAAATCTGCTGTCAAAACAAAATTTCAACAAATGCAGAAAAACTCACTTTGGTGTCACATGAAGTTGTGCTGAGGGTTCTTAATTTTTAGCTAGCCAAAGGCGTAGCTATTGGAATCGGAGATGAGTGTATGGGATTCTGAAAACCATAAACCATGTAAACACTGTAAACAATAAACATGTGAACCAAGAACAGGCTAGGTGGCAGCACTGTCCACTGTTGTATGCAAAATGGCTCTCTGGTGGATATGGGTCGTATGGGCATGTGAAGTCGATGAGGACGTCGAAAATGGCTTCGAACTTGGGCAAAAGTGTCCACATTGTTTGCCGGTGTAGGGCAGCCAACATGGCGGCGCCCGATGCGACCACGTGTATTGTCAACCTGACGCTGTGGAAGCGAACATAATGACCCAGTAACATCTCCGAATGCCATATATTCAAAGAATTATGGTGTGATTCCATTCCATCGATTCCTGCCCCTCGAAAAAGTTCGAGCAGGGGCGGTGTTGAGCCTAAATAAGGCCAGTTTGCTGCAACAATCTGAGATGCTGTATTAGGGGCCGACCAGATGATCTTGGGGGGGGGGGCTATGGATATTTGGTGAAAAAAAAAAATTGTTTCCCACTTGACACTGAAAAAAAAAGTTTGTTCAGCACACGGAAATAAAAAGAAAAGTTTGTTTTCACCTGTAGCTAGGGTACGGTAATGTTAAAATTCCGATAAAAAAGTTTTTCGCGAGTGCGCATGCGAAAAAAATTGTTCGTCGACGTGCCGCGAACGAAAAAAAAAGTTTGTCCCAGGGGTAAGATCCATAGCCCCCCCCCCAACTATCATCTGGTCGGCCCCTTATCGCCGACTGACAACAGGGTCCCTTTTTAATGGAGGTGTGTACACATCTCCATTTATGCAGTCACTTTGACAAAATGGAAAGTTTTGGCGGGAAATTTGAAATTTGAGCATTTTCAGATTGTCTTTTGGGCGCTGACTTGGCCATTTTGCTTGGAGAAGTTTGGAATCAAGAATGCACCTTAGCTTGATTATAGAGCAAGCATCTGGCATGGGAATGAATAGCCGGCTTGTTGTTATTTGGACGTGACTTCGTTTTTATCTTGCTTGAATCCACTACGGGTGCCATCACACATTGTGTATTGGCCACTGTGCCTAAACTATTGCACTTGCATATATATATGATATTTGGCACATGAATGGGTCTTTTGGAATATATGTGTCTTTTGGTGTTCATATTTAAGCAATCGCTACTGTTTTTGTAAAATATTGGAAATTAAAAATAATAATTATTTTTTCCTTTCCGGAGCAGAACTCCGAAACAGTTGTACCTATGAACATGAAAATCTGCCATATTATGTGTTAATACTCTAAATGTGCCTTTTGGAGGTCTTAATGCTCTTATAGAAATTAGTAAGGTTAAATTCAGCAAAAATGTGAAAACAATTTTTTTTTTCATGCTCCAGGATTCCGTCAATTTTGGAGTTAGACCTCTGAAATTTTGCATGTAGGTGTCTGAATTATATCACTTTAAATGACTAAACTCCCTTGGAGGGCCAATCCTTTGAAGTTTTCATTTTTAAAAAAAACTGGAAAAAATGAGGATTTCTGATGTTTTTCTTAAATTTTGGTTTCTCGCAAATTAATGGTGATAAATAAATTTTTAAACTTCAAAAAATATTTTAGTTAAAAATATTAGTAACTTTTATAGCCATATATACTTTATATACTTTAGTTTAGTGTAAATTTTGTGTTGGAACTCAGTTTTGTCCGAGCCCAGTGTCGGAGCCCATTGGATTTAAATGGATGTAGCGATGTAGGTAAAGTTCTGTTATATCCAGTATTCCATACTGAGGGCTATTCCATTTAAAAACCTGGGGGGGGGGGTGGTCAGGTTACTTTTTTGACCCCCCCCCCCATGCATCTAAAGTGAATTAAGTTCGACCCCTCCATGCGTCAACTTCGATATTTTTGGAGACACTACATGCATTAAATGCGAATTTTTTACCCACCCTACATGCATCAAATCCGAATTTTTTTCGCTCCCCCCCCCACGACAAACATTTTTTGACCCCCTCCCCCCCAAAAAAAAATCTCAACCCTACATACATCTGAATTTTTTTAATTTTTAGACCGAAAAGAAAAACTCAAATTTTTGAAGTAATCTCCATCAATGTGTTGAATATGTCTTTGGCTGCGCTATACATCAACTTCAGATCCTAGCCTATATCGGATGGATGGATGGATGATTGGGGCTTCATGTCCTGTACTTTTGCACTTGGTAGGCTAATATTAGCAGGGGAAGGACAGGGCAATGAGGATTTGCATATTAAAGTTGGGTCTTTACCTATCTCGGACGATGGTCTTTGGAAAACTTGCTTCATATTTAACTAAGAGTTCTTTGTCTAGGCCTGACAGCTAGATATTCTCTTAACTCGGACAGAATAGTACAGTCTATTTTACTCTGACTTAAGCAAGGTTTACTGTTCTCTGTGATATGACGGAGGTGAAGCGAGACTTTCCAAAATTCTTGAATTTATTCCCTATTTTCCAAAAGGCTCTCTGTGATGGAGGCGGAGGCAGTTCTCCATGATATGATGAAGGAGGGAGTCAAATCCTCTAAAATTCTTGAAACTCATATTTATTTTTAGAAGGGACTCCATTTTTCTTGTGGCAATCTACCCTGCAGCTTTTGTTGACCAACATACTAATAACCACCTCAAAAAAAGAAGGATGGATTGATAATATATATCACTGATCAGTCCATTAGCAATGAAAATGTCTTTTAGGTAAGACTAAAGAATTATTTGATCTGGTGTGAAAGTTTTAAATTGCACTTCAGGATAAGTTGGATAACAATTCAGATATGACAGTCCAGTATAATTTTGACACTTCGATAACAATCACACTCTTTTGCTTTGGTTAGTTGATCTAAATTGGATTGGATAATTGGGCGACACTGGGTGGACTAGAACAGAGGGCCATTATTTAAAATTCTGAATTTCCTTCAATTATGATTGCCTGCATAATCTTTGGAGTGACTGTTACTGGTCAGCAGCATTTAACAACAAACACTAGTAATTTTAATAAAACAACAAAAATATTGGCAGTTACAATATTCACAAAATTAGAGTTTGTGGTGCATATTCTCAATGATGAAGTGAATTTAAGACATAGACAAGATTGAACCAATGTATATTTGATCCTGACTCTGGGTATTCCATATGAGATAATTATAATAGTCTGAGAGACTATTATAATTATCTCATAGACAAGATTGTATTATATATTTCAGGGAATTTTGAGGAAATTGTAACCGACCAAACCATTTTTTATGTCCTATTAGGCCAGTATTGAAAATATTCCTTTTGGGGATTATCTAAATGACTGAAAAACAGACTGATGAAAAAAATTTTGCCACAGCCACTGATTTTTCTCTCATGTTACTCAAATCTTTCGACAAAAAATTGTCACAATAAATATGGAAATTTAAGTAAATCTAATTACTGTGATAATTTTGACTTAATATTGCTTTGATCTCATTGCAGGTATGAGACTGGGTGACCAGAAAAATATTCTGCAAAATGAAGTTAATTATTTGTCAAATTTCCAGTGAATGAGATTGAAATTAATTGATAAATATTACTGTTTCACAATAAAAGCACTAAGTTTTTTTCATGGTAATTTTTGAAGTCATGAAACTGCCTCTATAGTCCAGTCACCAAGCGCTCAAGTCAAGTCATGATGCCTGAACCCAGTGACTCCGGCCTCCACACTGCCCTACACTAGGCTACAGTGAAGCACTTATTCAGCTTTAAAGTATCTTTGTGAATAAATAAAACAAAAATTTCTTCTAAGTTTTGTCAAGGCTATGTTAGTTTTTTATGAGGTTCGCCTGATAAACAGGCGGAATATCACCTAGAAGAAGAAGAAGAAGGCTAGGTGGAGCTAAAAGCACATTTGGCCCTCAGGCCCTCTGGTGTGAAATTAGTGTCTGTAGGTAAATCTGACATGGCCAACGCAATATTTAGATCGGCGACCTGTCAAATTTCGGCTGAAGAGATGGTTTAATTTCTTGTGGCATGTATGTATTAATTAGTGTAGGAGGGGGTCAGAGGCCCCCCTACATGCATCTAAATCGAAATTTTTGGATACCCCCCGTCCATCTAAATCGATTTCTTTGGCATCCCACCATACAACTGAATCGAATTTTCGCCGACCCCCCATCCATCTTACGAAAAATAAATCAACCCGACCACCCCCCCCCCCAGATTTTTAAATGGAATAGCCCTGAGTCAGGTAATTCTATTAGTGGATGGAGTATATCTTAGTCTTAAGATTCCCAGTCTTCTCATTGTTTTATCATATGATATTCACCAATATGAATGTGCAGCTCCTTCCACAAAAAGGAGGTTGAGCTACCTGGCAGATCACACACATTTCCATGCATCATTTTAAAGCTCTTTCAAAGTTCTTTTACGAAATTTATTCTTTTTCCATATCGCATCTTCCACATGGTCATTTTGTGGCTTGAAAATGGATTATTTGTGAAATTCTGAGTTTAAAACACAATATATTAACAACATCTGGTACTGGGCACTCAGAGAAATAGTCATTTTCAGGGGATATGAATTTCAACTTAGGACACTGCACCACCTCCATTTTGAACCCCTGGGTTCTTGTTTCACTGACCTTCTACTGGAGTATGACGTGAATGAGTAATACAAGGAGAATCCAACGGGTACTCGCCCTCGAAAAAGTTTGAGCAGAGGCCGAGTCAGTGGAAACTTCAAAAGTGAAAAGATCAGCTTTGCACTAAAGTCCTGGGCTGTTCCAGTGTTTTCGTTTGTCTTTTGACAATGGTTTTCACGGGTGGAACAGATCAGCCCTACTCTTAGATTCAACGTAGGCTCACCTTATTAGAGGTGGAAAATTGACCCAAGAAGAAGAATCCAGTGGACACAAATCAAAAATGATGTTGTTTGTCAAAATAAAATCAACAGAAAATACCTTATGATGATGATTGGTTTTTCCTGGACTCTGAAGCTGAGAGGCTGTCGAGAACTAGCCCCAGATCTCGAGTCAGAAGCCCCTATGTCGAAGATGTGTAAGAAAATTTTGAAGTGGTTGGGGTTCATATGACTATGACCGCTGATTGAAGCACTCGTATATAATTACATAAATGCACTTTTTCTACATGGATCAGAGCTGGTCCACTTGAATAAGTTCAAGCAGGGGCTGTGTCAGACTATTAGTAGCAAACTATGATTGCTATGGGCTTACTGGGACTTTTTAACTCCCATTGTCTTGATTATTGCACGGGGCAGCCAATTTGAAGCTCCACAAGTTAACGAGGGCTTCTTTGAGGTTCTGGTTGTTCAGACACCATGGACCTGTGACTGGCAAGCTTCAAGGAAAGTTGAGGTGCCACTGTATCATCAATGTAATACTTCTAACCTCAGGAAGCCCGCTACCAAGGAAGGAGTAAAATGTGAATTGTCAATAATTAGACACCTGGGTCTCATGCATGAATGTTGGACGTCTACTTTTGAGTTCATTCCCTGACAGGTCTAAAAGCAATATAGCTTAATTACCATTCAGGAGTGTAATTAGATACTATACAATACATTGGATTTCCTGTGTCAATATGGTCAAGGTGTGAACTTGAAATGCCATTAACCAGCAATGGGCTATGGATAGATAGATAGATCCTTACAGAAAATCAGATGTGCAAATAGGAAATAGCTTGATATTCTATCTGCAAGCACCTCTTGAAGTGCTTGCACGTTATTTTTAGAGCGTAACAGTGAACATAATGATTTAGTGCCATGACTTTATTGATGAAAACAAATAAGTTATTAAAATCATCTTGATTTAAATTTTCCCAAATTTGGCCTGGTATAAAACATCAATTGTACAACCTTCTTCTCCCTCTAAAATGTGTGTTTTGATTGTGTGATATTTTTGGCTTTCATGCATTTGTTTCCTGTTTTACCACATCAACAATTGATTTTGTCACTAATTTGTTTAAAAAGAAGGGCCTCATAGTTTTAACTTTACAGGAATTCTATCAGTTAACCCCAGGGGAAAAGTAGTGCTTGAATCCTTCAATCCCATTGGCTGATAGATTTCCCGACCATGCCTCTGATTGGTCCAGCCAAGAGACAATCTGTACCCAGAGAATCTACCCAAACGAATCCTTCAATTTTCGTACATTATCATAAGATTTGCGTCAGCATCACAGCCAATCAGCGAGTAGCATTCTCTCCAGTTCAAAACTTTACCGGCGATTGCGAAGCATCTATGAACTTCTCAGAGACGTATGACCTATCATTTTGAAGCTCTCAGGAGATCTATCTATTCCAGTAACTTGCTAGTCTGTACGATTTAGGGAGGTCCTTGAATCGATGAAATCGGCCTAATTTGCATAACCTGTGTGTGAGGGCCTGTTCATTGGCCAGGTTGGTGGGTGTGTCTGAATTATTCACTGAAGGCTTAGCTGAAGTGACAATCTGGAGTATGTGTAGTGAATTTCAATGTAACATTAAAGCTTCACTCCTTTAATTCCTCCAGAGCCCACTGGGCTCAGGAGGATTGGACGGCTATGCCACCTGATCCGTCAGCGTTCATTTCCGACATTCGGTAAACATGACATACAGTGATTTACTCAACACACCTTAAATTTCCTCCTCCATCTCTTCACACACGACATCCTAAAGGGTTAGAGTGATGTGGCAGATAGATCAGGGATATATCTATCTGTAGCGACTGTAAATCGATGCCGTCAATGCCGAGAATAGTCAGAAAACGGGCATTTTCCGACACGTTTTGACACAGCGAAGCACCGGAATCATGACAAATTCAATATGGCTGCCCCCGCCTGTCTCTAAATGGGAATGCGACAACTTTTGGCTGATGTCATAGTCGGCGTAGTCTTGACGGACTGAAACGATCTGATTGGTCAGTCTGGCTGGTTCCCAAACTGCTTGCAGCGCCTCCAAGCGAGCGCCCTTCCACGAAGAAACCCTGGCGACCTCTGGCGAGTCTTGACTTCGGCAATCGTCGTAAAACTTCCGGATATTTCCGAAGAATGCAGATGCTTTGCACAACATGACTATTGTTGGTCTATATGTAGATCTGGATTTCCATCTTACGGACATTATCAGTGATCAAACGTGGTCGGATTACTTCGTCGTGGATGTGATGCTTCGTCTGGAAGGGTCATGGATGCACTGAGGAAGTGTCAATCGCTCGAAACCGAAATGTCGTCGATGGACATCACCAAAAACATCACGAAAGCCCGCCGTGAAAACGAGCATTCGTGACGGTGGGTTATTTCAACATCGCAACACAGAAAGGGGGGTGTGGGGGTCCCCCCCCAGGAAAATTTAAATGCTCTGAGATGCATTCTGGGGCAAAATAACCTTGTCATCTTCAGTGTCTTTTTTAGGTTGAAATACCACTTTTATTTACCAGTACTGAGCACTCATAATGATGTGCACCTGTCGATTTTGCCCCCTTTTCTTGTGGTTCTGAAGGTATAGGCCTCCGTATTATTCTACAATTTATTTTTCTTACAATATGTCTCTTGGACATTGGATTGGCTTCCAGAATTTTTCCCATAGGCAATATTCAGGTACTGGCAGTCAACTGTCTAACCCTACGTGTTGGCCTGTCCTATACACAACCCACTGTTCCTGTATTTGATAGCTGAAGTAAAAAAAAACTATCACCAGATCATACATAATACTATTCTATATTATTGCTTCAGTTGATTCCAATAAAGGTTTAGCCCTCACAGACATTTACTTGGTGTGAAAACATAAGAAGTGGGATGCTATGTGCTGTCCATAGGCTATTCCTGTATAAAATAAAACCATGCATTGAAATGGATATTCCTTAATAAACCTAGGCCTGTGCCAAACTTTAAAAAAAGTCATCTACCTTAGCATTAGATGTCCATAGCCATGATGTCTCCTCTGTCTGCTCTGCTGGAAGTGAATGATGAAGTCAAATGCCTCCACTTATATACTATGCAAATAGTTCAACTAGTGTCATCATGATTGCAATTTGTCTGAGCTGCTGTCAACTTTTAGAGAAAAGCTCACCTGATTGCAATTAACTTGACCTGCTGCCAAATTTACAAGAATAGCTCAGCTGATTGCAATTTGCTTGAGCTCCTGTCAACTGTCATGGAAAAGCTCACCTGATTGCAATTTCATCAGTGTGACACCCAATTAGGTTGATAACAAAAATTGGTGAAATAAACTACAATTAACCTTATATAATGATTAACTTATTCTCCATAATACAATTAACCTGTATACATCTGACAGGTAAATTGAATGATTGCCCTTGAGCTGCTGCCAAATCTAAATGTCATCAATGGCACTTCCAAGTAAGTGCCTCATGAAGTCCAATATCTGTTTGCTTTGATATTAGCCTTCTTTTGTCAATAATAGACATTCATGTGCCATTGAAAAAAATGCATCATAATATTAAGTTACTCTGCATAATTCACTTTTTTACATGGCTTGTCAACCCCTATAAACTGTGATTTCTCTCAATTTTACATAAACAAGAGAAGGTGCCTGCAGTGCAGTGCATGACTGATAGTATTTACAATTACACTTACAATTACAAGGTGCTGACTCTATCCTCCAAGGTCCATTTTGTCCTTTTCTTGTCATGCTTGGAAAGGAAGTTAAGGAAGCTGGCATACAAATGCCTTTGCAAAGTTGTTGACTTGTTGTTCTTTTAAATCTTCATGAGTTCCTTGAATTTAAATTAGTACTCCCAAATCATATTTTAAAACATGGATGCTGTTGGGAGCTTCAGACTGACCAGCTGAGTACATAATTGCCATGGCTATCAATAGGCTATCATTATAATCCCCCGCCGCTTGCGGGCGGGGGATTATATTGATATTCTTCGTTTTACTATTATTATTATAATCCCCCGCAGCGACAGCGTCGCGGGGGATTATATTGATATTCTACGATTACCTTTTATTATTCTTCTTCTTATTCTTATTATGGAGCTCAGGAAAACTGCGATTACTTCAAAACTATTAAAGATACTGTTTTACTAGTCAAGAGCAATATGCGACTCCATTGCGTGATACTCTGTATGAAATTTCATGATCAAATTTCATGACACTTATCAGTTATGAGCAAAATATTAAAAAAATTTCCGGCGCAGGTTTCTGAGAACCTAAGGATAACTGAGACCTGTTGATTTTTTCTAAGATACCTTGACAAAGTCTCCAGTGCAGAAAGGCGTCTCGTGGAGATTTCATGAACACTTTTCAAGATACGATTTTTTGGAAATTGGACATCACGAAAATTGGCCAAATTTTTTTCAAAAAACAAAGAAGGAATGCTGATAGAAAGCTGAAAATGTGTACACATACAGACCTACCCCAGTGTACAAACTTCACAAAGTTACGGACCGCTCGCACAATTCGTCTCGGTGCTACCGACGTCTAAAAACGCAATATTCAAGTGCTCATATCTCAGTCCCTATTTGAGCTACAACAAAATGTGACATATCACAAGAAAGGTCTGTTTGTCAGCTTTCCAATGATGTATAGCATGATAGTCTCAGACGCACGGCGTAGAATCGCGTCGGCCATTGAAAATGTGTTGTCACTTTTAGGACCTTTCGAAAAGTTTTTGGCTTCAAAATTAATGAAGTTCTTCATCAATGTCCTTGAATAATTTTTCCCTTATACCCTTGTGAGGCCTCCATACTGTGCTGAAAGGACATTTGCCTACATCAAGTGGTTTCTCCTACAGAATTTTTTGTATTTCAAAATTGAAATGCACATTGCTCAGCTTCTACTTGTTCAAATTTCATGAAATTAACTCCAAAAAATGCATAAAATTATGACCTACGCTGAACTGCATGGGCATACAGCTCATAATAATACTCAATTTTACAATGATGATTTTACATTTGCAATTATAACTCATGCATTAATGTTTCGAATCAATTAAAACTGAAATTACATGCTGCTTATTTGTTGCCCTATTTTGTGGTATAATCCTAGCTTACCAGTCTTTTTTCCTTTGCCTTGAAAAAAAAGTTTAAAAATAATTCACAGATGCATCATAGTCTGCTGTCGGGCCCATTCTGCCTCACTGCCAGGTTTTGTTCCCAAGCAGCAGCATTACACACTGCAAAGAGCAGCTAAGTCAAACACCGTCATGAACAACAAGGTGCTAGGCTTCGGCCTATCATGACAGGGGAATCATACACGTTGAAGGGAAAGGATTTTGTAAGCGTTGGGTGACACATATGTCCTGTGTTTATGCACTGAAAAAGCTTCATAGTATGAGCAGAGAAGCATATACACAAAAATTGTGGACATCAATTGAAAGGGGAGTATATGCAGAGCTAGGATCAAACGGGGCCCGCGGGGGATTATCCGATATTGCCGTACGGCAATATCAGTTATACTAGTTATAATCCCCCGCCGCTTGCGGGCGGGGGATTATATTGATATTCTTCGATTACCTTTTATTAAACTTCACCTATTACATAGGTGAAGTTTCTTGTTTTCGTATTTATTTTTATTATTATTTTTTTTCTTTTTTCCGCACAAAAGTTTCTTCAAAAAAATTTCAAAAAAATCAGGTATGTAGTATTACATAACCTCATTACACTGACCCAGTTTCAGTGACCTTGAATTATTTTTCAAGGTCACAGCCCATTTCAAAGTTCGTTTTTTCATATGTTTCCCAAGAGCATATCACAGGCAATTACACGTATATTTCATTTTCCACTTAGGTTGTAAGTGCTAATAGTACATTACATAATCTGACCCAATTTCAAGAAAGTAGGTCAAGGTCAAGGTTGCACAGGTCCATATTTAGTGTTGGAGATTGTTTCGCATAGAATCAAAATGCGTGAGCCATACGGTATCAAAATTGATGCAGTTTGATGCCCAAATGTCTGGCCCATAGTAAGAAGTTATTTTTGTGATGATGTCATGCTCTGTTTTTGAGTTATGTAATTTTGAATAATAACCGCGTCATCACAACCAATGACCTTGGCAATTTCACCCTGAAATATCGATTCTAGGCCATAACAATGTATAGTGAACCACCCCAAAGATACCCCTAAAACCCCCATATCCACCTTCAAATTTGACCTTGACCTCATTTTTCAAGGTCATTTGGCTCTTCAAAGTGCGAAAAGTGCTTATTTTCAAAAATTCTGAAAATTATGTTGTTTTCATGATATCACCTCGATATATTATCTCTAGATAGACAAAAATATGTGCATTTAGAATATCCAACCCAAATTCCTCTAACATTTTACCTTAATTTTCTACAAAATTCCAAATATTGCAAACCGGAGAATGTTAAAAAATGACAAATTATTGCGTTTTGGACATGGAAATATCGATCAGAGAGAGTTACAATAATTAATTGATCCCCCCATTTTCTCATGCTGATTCTGAAAATCATATTGGTTTTGACCTAGAAAATGATTTTCAAGGTCAAATTCAAGGTCAAACATGATGAAAAATTTTACTTTTTTGACATTTGATTTTTTTACACAGGCAAGGAATCAAAATATTGTTACAAAAATGTCACATATACTTGCTACAATAGTCTAGAGGCATCGTAAAAATTTTCAAGGTCCTCGGATTAACCTACGTTAGACCGTAAAGGTCACAAGGTCAAAAAATTAGGGAAAAATTTACGATATTTTTTCACATTTCTCAATGATAGCGTTATTTCAATCGGCTGTAGCTCCGGTCCTAATTAAGTTACAGAGAATCTGAAAACAGATTTGGAAAGGCAAAATTCTCCCCTAGGTTTCATTTTCTGATCATTTTGTCGTATCTCTGACGGTTTAAAAGATCGCCGGACCCTGAAAATTTCATGTTTTTTGTCAAATTTTCACAATTTATCATCATTTTGACCAGGAAATAATCATTTTATTTTAATGAAGCTATTTGAGCATACTTTCATTTTTCGTTCACACAATCCTGCCAAGTTATATATGTTTCCATCGAACAGTTTTTGTTCTAGAGTAATTTTAAGTGAAAAACTACATTTTTTCAGAAATTTCTGAAGTCCACATTTCTGAATTGTACCATAATTTCTATCGGCCGTATCTCCGGTCCTAATAAAGTTACTGAGAATCTGAAAATATATTTGGAAAGCACAAATTCTCCTCTAGTTTATATTTAACAATTTCTTGTATCACTGACGGTTAAAAAGATCGCCGGACCCTGAAAAATGTATGTTTTCAGAAATTGCATTCATTTCAATGTTTTCAGGACTAGAAATATCTTAGCCTGTGCATTCCTAAAATTCCAAGGTTGATGTACTGTTGATGTACTGATTTATGTTCCGGTTGATGCACTGGTTGATGCACAGGTTGATGCATGGTCAATGCGCTGGTCATTGGACTGTTCAATGTACTGTTCAATGTGCTGTTCAATGTACTGTTCAATGTACTGTTCAATGTACTGTTCAATGTACTGGTCCATGTACTGGTCCATGTACTGGTCCATGTACTGGTCCATGTACTGGACCAAGTACTGGACCAAGTACTGGACCAAGTACTGGACCAAGTACTGGTCCATGTTATTTTCTGTATATAATATTCGGCAAGCTCAAATTTTCCTCTAGTTTTCATTCTCTGAATGTTTTCTTGTAACTCTGATGTATAAAAGAACGCCCAACCCTCAAAATTACATTTTTTTGTCAAATATTTTTGTATCAGTCATTGTATTAGTCAGTGTATCAGACAGTGTATCAGACAGTGTATCATCAGTATCAGTCAGTGTATCAGTCAGTGTATCAGTCAGCGAATCAGTCAGTGTATGGCCACAAACCGATTGACATGTTTGATATTGCATAATACTGCAAGTGATATTGTGTGATATTGCGTGTTATGTAACATGTGCAAGACGCATGCAATTGCATGTACAAGTTTATGTTCGAGTTCATGTTCATGTTCAAGTTCATGTCCAATATCATTTCCGTGTTTTCTCACTTATTTTTCAATGCCAATAATAATATGATTGGTGAAGTTTTGTCACCGCATCGCGGTTACCCGATTTCTAGTTATTATTTATTATTATTATTCTTTCACCCTAACCTACCCTCAAAAAATTCATGAACGGAGCCTCATATGCCCTCATTACATTGCCCGAGTTTTTTTGACACCGGACCATTTTTCAAGGTCAGAGGTCACTTCAAAGTTGGCATTGAAAAAATTTCAAATGGCAATAACTTTTTCGTTTATTGCTGGATTTCATTATTCTTTTAGGAAGTTTGTTTAAAAGTCCTTTTACATAATTTGACCCAATTTCGTGAATGTAGGTCAAGGTCAATGTCCCGTATGACCACTTTTAGTGTTTTATGGTTTATTCTTATGCAATTGCACATTTTTTACTGAAAGTGGCCCAAATTGTGGCAAAATGTTGCTTGACTAACGGGACATCTGTGGGTGTATTGTGGTTGCATTTCTATGGCCGGATTATGAGTTACGTAATTTTAAACATTGGTAAGTCATCAAAATTGGTGACCTTTGTCATTTCACCATGAAATATCGATTTTGGCTGATAACATGCTATAGTAAACTGCTATTCTTTTTTGCCATTCACCCCAAATTGACCTTCACATTTCACCTTGACCTAATTTTTCAAGGTCAATTGGCAAATTTTAGTGCAAAAATGAGCTATTTTCAATGACGTTGAACACCATGCAATTTTCATATAGTTATTTTGTTTGTGACTGATTCAAGTAGAAATACTCATTCAGATGTTTTTTATGCGAAAAATTCATATTTCAAGTTAAATCAAAATGGCTGTCATATTTTGATTGCCTACTGTGACCTTAGTATTTCAAATACAGTTATGAAATTTGGTACGGGTATTGGCTTGTGGGTATTGTTCACGCACGTGTGGAGAAATTCAAAATGTCTGACACAAAATGGTGGCCATTTTGGAATTGCTCACTGTTACCTCAGCATTTCACCTAGAGTTATGAAATTATGTACAGGCTTGGTACAGGTTATGGTCTGCGGGTATTGGTCAGGTACATGTACAATATTCAAGTACTTGTCAATGTGCTTGTCAATGTACTTGTCAATGTACTTGTCAATGTACTTGTCAAAGTACTTGTCAATGTACTTGTCAAAGTACTTGTTAAAGTACTTGTCAATGTACTTGTCAATGCACTTGTCAATTTACTTGTCAATTTACTTGTCATGTTACTTGACATGTTACTTTTGCATTGAAATTACCATTGAAATTACCATTGAAATTACTTTTCCAAGTACGTTTCAAATTACTTTGAAATTACTTTTCAAATTACGTTTCAAATTACTTTTCAAATTACGTTTCAAATTACTTTTCAAATTACTTTGGAACTTTTCAAATTACTTCTGTCATTTCGTTTTTCATTTCGACCAATATTTCTAGGTGAAGTTTTGTTACTGCTTGCAGTTACTCATTTCTAGTTATTATTATTATTATTATTATTATTATTATTATTATTATTCAGCTCAGGAAAACTGTGATTACTACAAAACTATTAAAGATCCTGTTTTACAAGTCAAGGGTAGTATGCAACTCTATTGCGCGCTCCTTCATACGAAATTTCATGATCAAATTTCATGATGCTTATGAGTTATGAGGAAAATATAAAATAAATTTCCGGCGCAGGTTTCTGAGAACCTAAGCTTAACTGAGACCTGTCGATTTTTTCTAAGATACCTTGACTAAGTCTCCAGGTCTGAAAGGCGTCTTATGAAGATTTCATGAATACATTTCAAGATATGATTTTTTTAAAATTGAACATCCCGAAAATTTACAGAAAATTTTCTGAAAAACAGGGAAGGAATGCTTGTAGAAAGCTGAAAGTGGGTACACTTACAGACCTACCCTAGTGTACCAACTTCACAAAGTTACGGACCGCTCGGACAGACGGTCTTTGCGCTACGGACGTCCAAAAAGTCAATTTTCAAGTGGCCTTATCTCGGTCCCTATTTAAGCTACAACAAAGTTTGACATATCACAAGAAAGGTCTGTTTGTCAGCTTTCCAATGATGTATAGCATGATGGTGTCAGACGCGCGGCGTAGAATCGCGTCAGACATTGAAAATTTGTTGTCACTTTTTGCGACTACAAAAATGTTTTAGGCTAAAAAGTCAATGAAGTTCTTTATGGATGTCCATGAATAATTTTTGTGGGATGCCTAGAGCACGTCTCCATACTGCACCCTAAGGAAATTTACCTACATTAAATAGCTTTGGCTAGAGAAATGTTTTACTATCAAAAATGAAATGTAAATTACTCAGCTTCTACTTATGCAAATTTCATGAAATTAACACCAAAAATTGCGTAAAAATATAGGCTTTCCACTTGCATAAGGAAATTTAGCTCACACAAAGAGTCTATTTTACATAGACAATTTTACATATTCATTTATAACGCATGAATTAATGTATCAAATCAGTTAAAACTCATATGACATATTCCTAATTTTTTTCCTATTTTTTGGTATAAACACATCCACCTATCTGCAAAAAAAAAAATTCACAAACTTTTAACAGATGCATGTGGTCTGCAGTGGGTACCATCCTGTCTCACTGCCACCTTTTGCGCCTAATCTTATTGTACAGTCCAAGCAGCATCACAAGTGTCAACAAAAAGATGCACAGTCTAATCATCACATTTGAATAATATATATTGTACATTGAAAGGGTATGTGTAAGAGTTTGCCGACAGGGTTTTATAATCGGTATTTCTGCTATAAACTTATTAGACCAGACATGGACTACAGTAATGCTAAAATTTGAACTATTGGAATAGAAGTTCATCCCCCAAAAAGCAGCCCAGGGGAAATACACACAAATAATGGACATGAATTGAAAAAGAAGAGTATGCAGGCCTGGGGGTCATACGGGGCCCGCGGGGGATTATCCGATATTGCCGTACGGCAATATCAGTTATACTAGTTATTATTCTTATTATTCAGCTCAGAAAATCTGCGATTACTTCAAAACTATTACAGATACTACGTTACAAGTCAAGGGTAATATGCAACTCCATTGCGTGCTACTTCACACGAAATTTCATGATCAAATTTCATGACACTTATGAGTTATGAGGAAAATTTTTAAAAGATTTCCGGCGCAGGTTTCTGAGAACCTAAGCATAACTGAGACCTGTCGATTTTTTCTAAGATACCTTGACTAAGTCTCCAGGTCTGAAAGGCGTCTTATGAAGATTTCATAAATACATTTCAAGATATGATTTTTTAAAAATTGAACATCCCGAAAATTTACAGAAAATTTTCTGAAAAACAGGGAAGGAATGCTCGTAGAAAGCTGAAAGTGGGTACACTTACAGACCTACCCTAGTGTACCAACTTCACAAAGTTACGGACCACTCGCACAAACGGTCTTGGCGCTACGGACGTCCAAAAATGCAATTTTCAAGTGGCCTTATCTCGGTCCCTATTAAAGCTACAACAAAGTGTTACATATCACAAGAAAGGTCTGTTTGTCAGCTTTCCAATGATGTATAGCATGATAGTGTCAGACGCGCGGCGTATAATCGCGTCAGACATTGAAAATTTGTTGTCACTTTTTGCACCTTTCGAAAAGTTTTTGGCTTAAAATCCAATGAAGTTCTTCATCAATGTCCATGAATATTTTTTCCCTAATACCCTTGTGGGGCCTCCATACTGTCCTAAAAGGACATTTGACTACATCAAGTGGTTTCTGCCACAGAATTTTTTGTATTTCAAAATTGAAATGCACATAGCTCAGCTTCTACTCGTTCAAATTTCATGAAATTAACTCCAAAAAATGCATAAAATTATGACCTACGCTGAACTGCACGGGCATACAGCTCATAGTAATACTCAATTTTACAATGATGGTTTTACATTTGCAATTATAACTCATGCATTAATGTTCCGAATCAATTAAAACTGAAATTACATGCTGCTTATTTTTTGCCCTATTTTGTGGTATAATCCTAGCTTACCAGTCTTTTTTCCTTTGCCTTGAAAAAAAAGTTTAAAAATAATTCACAGATGCATTTTAGTCTGCTGTCGGGGCCATTCTGCCTCACTGCCAGGTTTTGCTCCCAAGCAGCAGCATTACGCCATGCAAAGAGCAGCATACTCAAACACGGTCATCAACAACAGGGCACAGGCTTAGGTCTATCATGACAGGGTTATAATATACATTGAAGGGAAAGGATTTTGTAAGCGTTGGCTGATAGGGCATATGTCCTCTATTTATGCACTTAAAAACCTTAATAGTATGAGCGGACAGGCGTATTCATACAAATTATTTAAGTGAATTGAAACAGGAGAATAAGCGGGGTTAGGGTCAAACGGGGCCCGCGGGGGATTATCCGATATTGCCGTACGGCAATATCAGTTATACTAGTTATTATTATTATTCAGCTCAGGAAAACTGTGATTACTACAAAACTATTAGAGATAATGTCTCAAAACCTCAAGGACTATATGCGACTCCATTGCGCGCTACTTCAAGCGAAATTTTTTGATCAAATTTCATGATACTAATGCATTATTGAGAAAATAAAAAATAAATTTCCGGCAGCGTTTCGAGGAGAACAAAAGAAAATTGAGCTTTGCTGATTTTTCGTAAGATACCATGACAAAGTTTCCAGTGCGGAAAGGCGTCTCATGGAAATTTCATGAATATTTTCAGAGATATGAATTTTTAATGGAGGTGTTTACACACCGCCATTTATATAGTTGGTGAGAAAGGGGGGTAAAGAGAGTGGGTGAGAGAGGCAAACTTTAGGCGGGAAATTCAAAATTGGAGAAGAAAATCTGAAATTACTCTTTGCATGTTTCAAATTTTCTCCTAATTGCTAAATTCACCAAAACTAGAGATGCAGGGCTGTTATTTGAGCTCATTTGTATTGACCTGAAGTAATTCTAAGTACTCCTTTTATCAGTTTTTTTATTTGGTGTTTGCTTGTTTGCTGTTTACATGTTTGCCTACCGCCATCTTGAAAATAATGTGTATTGTATTTTGGGTATGCAAATGAGCTGTCCACCATATTGAAAATTATGTGTATTGTGTTTTGTGTATGCAAATGAGCTGAAGTGGTGAGTCTGGTGACCTGGAAATTGATGTCATCATAATACTAGGTCTCAAGAGGTGAGATTTCAATAGTTATATATCTCCATCTATTTCAGTCAGATATATGGATGCGTAAATTGATGCATTTGTATAGATAGATAGATGGATGGATAATAGATATAGATAGATATCAGATAGATAGATAGATATTAGATAGATTTATCAGATAGATGATAGATAGATGGATAGACGGATAGATGGATAGATGGATAGATGGATAGATAGATAGATAGATATTAGAAGATAGATAGATAAGGGTTAATTTCATGGATAAATTTTATGTATTAGATAGATCTAATTGCATGAATTAGATGGATAGATTATATAGATCAAATAGATAGAATACACAGATTAGTTAGATTATACAAATTTATCAAAAAGGGTTTTATATTAAGCCATGGCAATAGGTTGCAATTTGGTACTTGAGATAATTTGTTCCATGGTCCGACGTTTCTGGGTAGGGTAGGCTCAGTTGTAGCACACTGGGTTGCCAATCGCTGCCTGACTCGCTGGGTCCTGGACTCATGGGTCTGCAGTCTGGGAAATTACTGTCATATGAGGACAGTTGCAATTCGAACCTAGTCCTGGCCCTGACAGTACGATTGAGTGTGTGGGGTTAATCAGCTGGGTATCAGAAGCAAGTGTGATCTCTCTGCACTGTGCAGCCATCCTCATCACACAGCAGCATGACAGTAGCGGGACTTATTCTATCCAATTTCGCGAAATAGTGCCAAGTCATCAGAAGCTGATTACAGTTCCCTAATTTCTCTGGAGCCTTCGGGTTCTTTTCCTAATTATATAATGGAAAGGTTTGCCAAATTTTTGAAAAGAGTTATTGATACTGTGACACAAGTTTGGAAGTGATAGTAGCAGTAAGTTTGGAAGTGATAGTAGCAGGCAACGGAAGAGTACTCCCACTCGATATTCGCCTCCCTAATTCCCGCCCTATTGCCTGATATGCTGTTACCTCCCCTCAGGAGAGAGGAAGGCAGCGGTGGACCTGTTTATGGAGGACCTTGCTGTAATAGGAGAAATTATCAGTGAATACAGTCCATCACATAGCATCCTCTTTGGAGGGGACATGAATGCTGATATCTTCAACAGGTGCGGGAAGAAGGAAAAGGCTCTGCTAGAACTGACCAACCTACACTGCCTCCGGAATCTCAATCTTGACATCAGGGCATGCAGCACCTACAAACACCAGGGAGCGGAACATGCATCTCACCTGGACTACTTCTTTGTGGACAAATCTGCCCCATGGCAACTATGCAACATCATCAAGAAAGACTCCGAAAGAGGCCAACTTAACAGCTCAACGCATTGTCCCATTCTCTGCAAGTTGAGCATAACACCGGTCAACTACAAACAACCTACCGTCACACCTCAGAATACGAGCAAAGTCAACTGGTCAGCGATAGACCTAGATGAGTACCAAGAATTTATGGATCAGGAACTTGCCAAGATTAACTACAAACTCCTGTCAGCTGGGAACTTAGTCCCAGTATTAACTGAGATAGCAAATACTGCAGCGAAGATAGCCACCCGTAAGAAGAAACCAAAGGCAAAGCCAAAGAAAAAAGGAAGGGAATGGAACCCTAGAATAAGAGAAGCAATGAAGAAGGCCAAAAAAGCATTTTGGACGTGGAAAGAATTGGGTAGGCCTCAGCAGCATCATAGCAGAATTGAGATGATCAGGGCAAAGAAAAACCTCAGGGCGCTACAGAGGCAAGAGACGGCAGCCAGCAAGGTCAAGCTCATCGATGACATCATGAGAGCGTCTGAAAGGGATCAGAAAACTTTTCACCGCCTAATCAAGATCAACAGAGGACACTCCAACGCACAACCAGTATTACTGTCTGAAGAAGACGAACTGGTCTTTGATCCAGCCTTACAGAGAGACCTTTGGGCAGAACATTTTGAATGGTTGTCGAAGCCTGCAACGTCAGGATCACGAGAAAAACCTCTATCAACAGATCTACTTAGACACCATCATGCTGCCATTCACCCGTTAAGATCCACTGAGATAACAAGCTTCGAGGTAAGGACTGCAGTCAATAAACTAAATAAGAAGAAAGCAGCCGATACTGACAACATCATGGCGGAATATCTCATCTTTGCCTCGCCCGACTATATTGATTCCTTAACTCATGCAATCCAAGATGCCCTCAAGACCGGCAAATGTCCAGAAACCTGCAAATCGGGATATAAAATCCCAATCCCAAAGAAGGGGAAGGACGAAAAAGTAAGGAACAACTACAGGGGAATAACAATAACCGCAATAATAGGAAAAGTACTGCTATTACAAGACACCCAGAAGGAGATACTCAGCATGGAAGACAGCGAGTTGCAATTCGTCTTCACCCAAGGCCTTTCACCCAGCATGGCGACACTATGCCTCACTGAAGCGTTGGCATCAGCAAAATGTAACAAGCTACCTCTATACGCAGTCGCATTAGATGCGCAAAAGGCATTTGATGTGGTAGACCATCAGATGCTGAAGGAAAAGTTACATCATGCAGGTGTTAAAGGTGCCCCGCGGCTCCTATTTGATGATTTATACACAAATGTTACGGAAAAGGTGAAATGGCAGGGCAGTTTCAGCAGGGAGCTTAATGCACTCCAAGGCGTCCGCCAAGGTGCTGTCACCTCGACAGGACTCTATAAACTTTACATAAACCAGCTTCTGAGACAACTCCAGAATGAAAACTTGGGAATGAGTATGGGAAACATCTACATCGGAGCACCAACTTGTGCTGATGACCAACTTCTATTGTCAACATCAGAGACCGACCTGCAAGCCATGATTTCAGCCTGCCATACATACTCCAAGCAGCACGGATACAACCTACACCCAGAAAAAAGTACTGCTACTAGGATGATTAGCTTAAACCCTGCAACACTGGATTGGAAACTTGGTAACGAAAAAATGCAGGAGGTAACATCATTCACCCATCTGGGACTTACATGGACGGCAGGGAAATTATCCCCAAATGTTGCGGAAAGAATCCAAGCTGCAAGGAGGACCAGCTATGCCCTTATGGGAGCAGGGCTGCATGGTAAAAATGGACTTAGTCCCTCTGTCTCAGCAAAAATCATCAACACGTATGTGGTCCCAAGACTGCTATATGACCTAGAGGCAACTGTTCCCAGCAAAGCGCAGATAGAGGAAATCAGCCGATACCACAAGATGTTGCTGAGACAGATACAGGGACTACCAAACTCCACCTCAGCCGTCGGCATTTACACCCTAATAGGGTGCCTCCCTCTTGAAGCACAATTAGACACCAAAACCCTGTCACTTTTTGGTGCAGTGACGAGGGCTGCACAAAACAACAAAATCCTATGCTATCTAGCCTCGAGACAACTTTAAATGGGCAACAAGTATAGCTGGTTTCAACGTATCATCACACTCTGCCAAAAATATAACATCGACATCACTGGGGTCATGAACTCCCCTTGGAAGAAAGAAACATGGAAAGACCATGTCAAGACAAGTGTGGAACTACATTGGACATCGCAACTCATAACATCTGCAGACAAGTCATCTCTACGACTCCTTGATCTAAGCATGTCATCCCCCAACAAACCACACCCAGTCTGGGATTCCTGTACTACCAATGCAAGAGCAGTCCCGGTAGCAATGACCAGAGCACAAATGCTCACCGGTACGTACCTGACCGAAAGGAGGAAACATAAGATTGGGTTGGCAAAAGATGCAACATGCCGGCTCTGCCTAGAAGAAGAGGAGGACATTGAACACATGCTCCTGAGATGCTCCGGAACAAGAGACCTGAGAAGAAGCAAACTACAAGAAGTCGCAGGCCATTGTGAGGCTTCAGTAGACAGCAAACTCCAGACTCTAGGTGCACTTCTAAATGGTCCAAATAAAGTCCACCCAAAATATATGCAAATCCACAAAGCCATAAATGAATATTGTGGTGCTATTCATGCTTATAGATCTCAGTATATTGGGGCAGGGGGCGGTAGTGGTGTATCTGGCGGTAGAAAAGTTGGTAGCGGTGATAGTGGTGTTAGAATTGACGGACGTGGCTGAGGGCTACGATAGCTACATAGTAGGGTTCTCCTGCAGAGGAGGAACGTACAAAAAGAAGAAGAAGAAGAAGTATGTGACACTACACCACCTCCATTTTGAACCCCTGGGTTCTTGTTCAAAATTGGATGTCATGAAAATTTTCTAAAATTTTTCTGGAAAACAGGGAAGGAATGCTTGTAGAAAGCTGAAAATGGGTACACTTACAGATGTACTCTAGTGTACCAACTTCACAAAGTTACGGACCGCTCGCTCAAACGGTCTCGGCGCTACGGACGTCCAAAAACCCAATTTTCAAGTACTCATATCTCGGTCCCTATTTCAGCTACTGCAAAGTATCACATATCACAAGAAAGGTCTGTTTGTCAGCTTTCCAATGGTGGATAGTATCAGACGCGCGACGTAGAATCGCGTCGGCCATTGAAAATTTTATGTCACTTTTTGGACCTATCAAAGTGTTTTTCCTCAAAAAGTGTATGAAGAACTTCATGGATGTTCATCAATAATTTATGCAGGCTACCCAGGTTGGGCCTCCATATTGTGCCAAAAGGAAATTTGCCTACATCAAATACTTTTTCCTAGAGAATTTTTTTAATTTCAAAATTGAAACAGAAATTGCTCTGGTTATAATCGTTCAAATCTCATGAAATTAACATCAAAAAAATGTGTTAAATTACGCCCTCTAGCGCGCTACAAGGATATCTTCTTCTTACCTTTAACTAATTTTACATCTAACATTTTATATATTCAATTATAACTCATTAATTATTTATCAAAATCAATTACTACAGGGGAACAAGAAGTGCAACGAAATGACCATGTGGTTTGTTGCTCAAGTGGTCTTGTGACGAGCAATTTTTCAATGCCCCAGTGAACACTGAGTGTAAATATTTCCGAAGTTGAAGACCTTAATCCATAAGTGTTTGGAACAACACCTTTTTAGTAGATAATGGATGGATATACAAGTTGGCTACTATAAGAATTCCATGGGGCAGGGGGGCTTGGAGGTTTCTGTAATAAATAATTTCATGCCTAGTTTTGGTGAAATAAATGAATTCTTTCTGGGCAGTCTTGAAATAATTAATTTATGGTAGGGTGTTTCTTCTAAAAGGGTGCCACTTGGATTAGAAACAAATATTTTTAACCGGCGTTTTTACAGTGAAAATTATCATGTTTCATTTAGCTGTTTAGGAAAGCCTTCCCACTTGGAATCTAATGGTCTCCACCTAAAGCATATATTGAAGGACATCACTCATCATAGCTGTCAATTGCATCCCCTTCATGGGACAAATCTCAAAAGTTTTAGGCATTTAGAGAAGTGTTACTTTACAAGAACACACAAAAATAGTACACGACCATTTCCTAATTTATGTGTATGACAACTTTGTCTATATGTTTTACCAAATACATTTTTCCTGATCATAATTCATTTTAACTTAGAATATGTTTTCGAAATGAAGTTTAATTACCTATTCCTCTTGCCCAGTAATAACAGTATGAATAGGTGGTGACCTCAGTTGATAGTGCCCTGTGCTTCCAATCGATGGGTCCCAGGTTTGATCCCAACTCTGGGCAAGTCAACTGGACTTTACTTGGGCAGTAGTTTCAAATATATCCTTCACCCCATTGCTGTGTCACGTGCCCTGATTTCTTACTAGAGTGCACAAATACAGGATAAAGCTCCAATCATTCACTCACACAGGGAAGTTGTGCATCTTGGTGAACCACAAGTAGACTTTTTTTGGGGGGTAAGGGGAGGGGGGTTCTGCTACTTCCGCCAGTTAAAAATTTCGGAGCACAAAGGCTAAACATTCAGCAATATGACCAATTATTTAATTAAATGTATATATTTATAATATTTCAAGTCATTAGTTCCCAAGATATATCAATTTGAATGATAAGATATAAAAAAAAAAATAGATGCCCCCCCTCCATAAACATCTGGCGGATGTATGCAGTATGTATCTATTGTTGATGACAGTTGCTTCTAAGCATAACATAATCATTTCATTATTGTATAAGAAAGTGTTATCTCAAAGTCATAGGAATTCTCTTGAAGTGTGATACACAGAATTTGTTCAGCCAAGTGTGGAAATTTGTGACGTGGCAAAGCCACTTGAGCACCAAACACATTGTCATTTCGTTGCACTTCTTGTTCCCCTGTAGTAAAACTGATTTGACATGTTCCTAATTTTTTGCTCTATTTTTGCATGAAAGCACAGCTCCATAACTTGCATGGTTTGTCTACAATAGCCCATTAGGGTTAGGGTTTCACCTACCATTCACTGCAAATGTATTGCTTTGAGGGTGGTACCGCTGGCCACCACACACTGGTCTCCATGCCAAGCGATGTGTGATTTCAACATATGAGCCTCTTCAAGAATTCATCATGAAGGCCATGAACTGGTTGAAGGGAGTAAGCAGGGCAAGGGAGACAGGGGGGGGCGCGGGGGATTATCCGATATTGCCGTACGGCAATATCAGTTATACTAGTTATCATTGTTTTTGAACTCTCTTTTCATGCATCAAATTGTCCTTATTTCTTATGAAAAGTATGCACATGTATGCAAGCTCTTTCATCAAATTTTTTATGGTTCTTTGAAGCTGGTTCTATTAATAAGAGTTTATTATTCCTCCTAAAGTTATGTTTCCCATGGGGCTTCAGCTGCACAACTGTCTGAATGTACTTTGCTGCTTTGTCGTTCAATGCCTTTGAGGTTGTACTCATCAGCTTCAATTGTATTCTAGTAGGAACAGGTAGCCAATGAAATTGCTTTCTGTGTTGCCCTACACAGTCTTCCTGTCTCTATGAGACATATTCATTCAGGGATGTCCAGGGTCTTTCAGTTGCCCCAACACAACATTGGCCTAAGGGGACGGGGGGCAACCCAACTATCCAGCTCTGGAGGTGCGGATTCCATCCGCTGTCTAGTTTTAAATTTTGAAAGTTGTGTTTCAGGAATTAAAGTGCTATGTCTGCTTCATGTGGAAAGCAAGTTATGAATCACTGTTTTAACAAAAAGTTGTTTGGGGCCAATGTCCTGGCCACTTAGTGAAATGGGTTTATTCTGGGGCTCTATATTGTTGCCGACGTTCAATACGATACGTATCATCGATACACTTGATTGATACACAATTCGTACTGTCGGACCTCAAATTCGGGCCGATCCGCATATATTAGAAATCTGCCTCCCGAAAGAACAAATTTTTGGCCCGGAAAGTTCATCTGACACTAGAGCGGACGTCAAGATGACGATCTTCTCGAGTTCAGTGATTTGATTTAATGGATATTTTCCGTCAAATCTCGGCAATAAACTGCTTTTTTTAGCTGGATATGGCATAATTGAGCCATACCGAAGTGCTGTTTCGAAAACCAGTTCGAGAACCGACCAGACTGAACCGGTACGACCGGTATTTATTGAACTGGTGTAGACCCCTAGTTTATTCCTTTAATTGTACTTCACTTGCATTCGACCGGTATTTATTGAACTGGTGTAGACCCCTAGTTTATTCCTTTAATTGTACTACACTTGCATTAAAATGATAGAGTTCATTTCATCTTAACTTATCGTCAATGTCTGTTCTTCCAATCTGTCATGGCGGCAGTCATGCACATTCCTTCATATTAAGGCGGAAGCTCCCTCTTTCAAGTCCATCCACCTATCTATATTCTACATGATCTATGTTACTAGCTATTTATCTATCTTTCTTATTTTATTGTATTCTATTCTTTTCCCTCCAATTTACAAGAAGCTTCTCATTTGCCTTTTATTTTGAGGATTTCATGATATTATTTACATACTTCAAATTTTTTTTTACATGTCTTCAATATGGATATACTCTAGATAAGGTCAAAATTGCTATCAAGCCATTCCATGTTACTCACTGCCCCTTTAATATAAAACCAAATGGCTAGCTTTGAATCCACGGATTCTTGTTGATATTATACTGAATCATTACTGATTTTTTTGATCAGTTTAACTAGCCATGTTGCCCCTCTGCAGATCAATAAGAAACAATAACATGGTTGGCTAATGTAATGACAATTATAAAATTATTATGGGAAAATTTCCTGCCACCTCTCATGCACCAGCATTCTGATCATTTACCAGCCCTCCTGCTCTATGATCGGCATGATGCTTACCTCCTTACACAGCGAAAGGAAAGTGGGTAGGTCTGGACAATTCCCTTGCATAAACATCCCTGTATGGCTGTAACCCATTGGTACAACATTACAGCAGTTTGATTGATTCAGGGCATTTGCCAACCTTTGTGTGTCTGTAGTGGTGATGAGTACCAGCGGCTCTGGTCGAATCCAGAAGTGTTGCTAATGATTGTAATGCCTGTGCACTGAGGCAGTGTTTCAAGATTTATATATATTAGCAATCCATGAGCAAGAATATATTCTTCCTACATTGTGTCTGGAAAATGGAATGAACGACAAACGAGCGACTCAGGATTTTCTTTGAGTTATCAAGCAGTAAAAATTATCAAAACTATCATCAGGCAGGCAAAACTACTACATCTGTTGAACATACATGTATTGTGGGGATTATGCAGTTCACCATAATTTACCACAAAAGGGTGAATTTGATCATCTGCACAAATTCAAATTGATCACTGCACATTTCAGATTGATCACTGCACATTTTGGGATCGTTGCACGCTTATTTTATACCCTGAGTGTAAATATATTTCGCCATATTTGATTAATAATATGGTATAAATCTATAATTAAGCAAGCAGCAGAAAAATTTTATTAAACAAAGCCAAAAATTGACTGAAACGTGATTGGAGACTAAATAAATAATAAAATAAATTAAATAATTTATGGATCTCCGGGAAGAAAAGTGAACCAACCCTGAAATTCTATAACGGTCTTGACCAAAATTGTGATGTTCATGGTTCTGAAAGTATAATTATAAGTATATGGTGAGTATATAAGTTACATATTTTACAATCATAACAACCTGATGTGGTCTTTTGAAATTACCTGTTATTAAAAATAGATAACCTAACCATCAGACAGAAGACACAATTTATGCCCAAAACCATGGAAAACATGGAAATGCCAAAATTCAGGGTTGGTTCACTTTGCCTCCTGAAGATCCGACTTGTGTTGCTTTTTTTTGCAATTTTAAACTATATTTGTCAAAATATCTTTTGAACATGGTGATATGACAAATTTATGCAAGGCAATCATATAACACACCCTCATTATAATATTAATTTTTAGGTGAGAATCTCTCACCTATTGCGATAGGTGTTGTGCTGGATTGACGGGTGGCTGAAGACAGGACCTATGCCGCTCAATTTCTAAGCCCAATTCTGACTTTCTGCCTGTGCCAGTTTGCATATCTATGAATGAACTCAAGCAATGCAGCATTACAGGTCTATCCTCCTTATATTTATGCTTTTATTCCCAAAATTCACTTGCCTCCTTATTCCATGTCCACACAGGAAGCCCACCGCCAACTTGCTCACAAGGGGAGTGAGAGTGACACTGGGAAGAGGGGAGTGACAGCTCTGCAAGCAGAATGGCCAACCGCTTGCCACACCATGGCAGCCACATAGTGTGGAAAATACCAGCCTATTTCTTGAAAGTCTCAAGTTGGAAAAATAATCCAGGAAAGGGGGGGGGGTTCCAGATGACCTTGATGAGGCCCACAGGGCTGAGGCCTATTTGGCAGGGGGTTTTTATGCAGCTTGATATTGATTCTGAGCAGTTATAAGGCTATTATTTCTCCATGGAAGGTCTGGTATAAAAAGCTAAAAATGCTGGTTTTTCCAAAATTTTCTGTCAGTTATCATTATAGGATGAAGTGGGTGCATAGAATTCCATAGATAGAATAGGGGAAATATAATTTGATGGATAGTAGTGGATGGAGAAAATTTGGTTGAAGCAATTGGGTGGAGAGATCATGTGGGTGGATAGAAATAAATCATTTCAAATGAGTTGGAAAGTAGGTGGATGGAAGTAGGTGGATGACACTTGTTGGATGGAATTTGATCGATAGAAGTTGGATGGATCCTATTTGGTGGATAGAAGTGAGATGGATCAAATTTGGTGCATAGAAGTGAGGCGGATTGAATTTGGTGGATAGAAGTATGGTGAATCAAATTTCCCTACCTGGAGACCCTCAGTTTGTGCTTGCACGGCAAGAAGATGTATATGTTTGTGCATCTCATGCATTCTAGTTTTCAGTAAGAATTATACTTCCACCGACCTTTGCACATTATCTTAATGTGCCTTCTCATTTTCAAATTCGAGATTCGAACCTTCCAGTGCTTTGCACGGTATTTTTGTTCACATTCAATAGCAGAGTATCATTAATTAGAAGGAAAATGTGAGGAAATGAGTATTTTCATATTTTGTGCATTTTAAACTTCCCATATCAATGCAAAAATTTGCATTCAACAATAGAAAGGTCATAAATGTTACTTTCTAATATGTTTAATTTTAATAATTGTTTAAGTTTGTCAATTTAGTCATTGCCATTCACTTTTGAGGACCAAAAATTCCAAAAAATGTCAGAAATCTGTAATTTGTTCAGTTTTTGTATTTTTATCAAAATTGCATAGCATTGCCTCTCCAATTGAGCTAAGGAAATTAAAAAGGTGTAATATAGACCTCTAAATGCAAAATTGTTACTTCTGATTGTGTCACCCATATTAACTAACATATATACTTACATAAAATTCAGAGATTAAGCCAGACCCATTCCAAAAGCTCGCCAATGAACAGGCCTTCACTCATCTTATGCAAATTAGGTCAATTTCGCGGTTTGGCACTTCCATGAGGGTTAGAGGCTCAGTTGAAGGTCTCAAAGCTGGCCACAGAGCCTCAGCCTTGGCTCAGTCTCGCATCCAATTCTTTGGTCTTGCCTCGGTCTCGGGTGTCTTTAGGCCTGTGATGGAGGTCCTCGATGCCGGCCTCAAAACTATATTTTGATGGCCTCGGTCTCGGTGGCTGATGCATTGTCTCTGATGTCCCGGCCTCGACAACATCACTGGTTACAGGTGTGATTCACATGGATAGACAGATCTCTCTGAGAGCTTTAAAACGATATGCCATTCATTTCAGTGAAATGAATAGTTGCTTCACAAATTGCCGGTGAACTTTTGAAGAACTATTGGAGATAGAGACATGGGAATAGTGTCAAAATGTCTGTTTATATTCAAGTTTCATACACATATGGGGTCTATATCTAATAGTTTCTGAGTTATTTGCAAAAAACTTGATTTTATGGTGGCCATCTTGGATTTATGCTAATTTTGGGGTTGTTCCTCCATTTGGATTTTCCAGGGCTTTTAGTATGTCTTTCTTGACATATTTAGGGACCAAATGCCACTGGAACCATTTCTGTTGCAATTTGTTCTAGGTCATTTCACATATTGACCAGACCATATATTTTTAGTGAGTATAGAATCTTAGAATTGCATACTAGTTAAATCGCCTGTAAAGTGTACCTTGATGTTGTCGCATTCAGCCATGGTTATTGCTTTGCCTCACCCTTAAAACCTATATTTTGATCAAAGATTTGAATTTGGAGGCCAAAAAAGAAGTGAAATTATGGCAAATTTTAAATTTTGGTGGCCATTTTTGAAAGTGGCCCCTGGTCACTCCTGGAACTAGGCTCAGAAAACAGCACAGATTGTGCTGCTGATAAGAACAAGGGGTGGAGGGTGAAAAGTAATTAGCATCGGTCCTAACTGCTATATATGGCCCTTAATCTTGTTAATGGTCAACAAAAATGTGAGGTGTGGAGTCATTTTCTAGTCTTCCTGGAACCCATTCTAAGTCTATGAATCAAAATTTAGGGATTCAAAGTTGCAGAGGACGTGTCAGTCTTATGATATTGCACATTCTGAGACATATATGTCTTTTTTTTTTCCTGTGAATGTAAGATGATTTTAACCTATGATTCTAGAAGATTTAGCTAAAGCCTAGCTAAGAAAAAAGTAAATACTCTCCATTAAACTTATTTGTTTCATTCGTTATTTTAGGCTATTGAACTTGAAATGTTATTTTATCTGTTAATTCTTATAAGAAAAGTGTGAATTTTAAGCACACAAAAAGACCGACTTTCAACAGTCCATCTTGGACCAATACTTCTCAAGAGTTATTGGTCCAAGGTTCCTTATGGTCTTTAAAATTGTATCATAATACCACCAAGTTGCCCAAACCATTTCTACCTAATTCTGGGAACTTGCATGTCCTATTTAATTAACTAAGTTACCATTATAATGATAATTTGTTGATAACAATTGCTTTATTATGATTAATAATTGTTTTTCCTATGATATTTTAGTATACTAAGTTTTGTATTACAAAAACAAAATTTCCGTGAGGCCTAAGCTAATCTCTTGCATCCATAAAAGATCTTGAGTTCTTGGCAAACTGTAGATGGGATAGGATAGGATAGGATAAGATAGGATAGGACAGGAGAGGAGAGGATGGGATGGGATAGGATGGGATAGGATAGATACTAGATAAGATGCGTACCAGAGTCAGACAGACAGATATGTAATAGATCTATACATTGATAGAGATAGACACAGATATATTGTATTTCTTTCTTACAATGCTAAAAATGGGACTGTGATACAGATGCTATCTGCTGCTATTACCACTCACCAGGGGCAGATCCAGGATTTTTCAAAAGGGGGGAGTGGCAATACTTATAACATTGGAGTCTCTAGAACTATTTTTTTCCCAGAAAATATGTGAAGGAAACATTTATCCGTAGGGGGGCAAGCATTTTTCAAGTCAGATGGAATTAAATTCAAATGCAGCAGTTTCTGTGTATTTGGATGTACACTGGTCAGGTATTCTTAAAGATTGTCTCCAAATGGTAGAGAAAAAACAAATTATGCTTCAGGGATATCTGCTGTGCATAAGTTTTCAAAATGAAGATCAATGCATAGAATTTTCAATGGTATCCTAAGGTGCAAGTTTGATAAGCAATGGTGCTTTTTTGGCCTCCTAAACTTTGAAATAGATTTGTCAATCATTCAAAATAACCAAAACTAAATAATGCCAGTTTTAGCCAGTCAAAATATGGAAAGATGCTTTGGCCTTGTGGGGTGACCAGTTGATTCCTGTCCTGTTGACCACAAATAGGGGGTGCTGCAAACATGTCAGGACATTAAGAAGATAAACACCTCTATGGGGGAAATCACCCCAAACCTGCTCCTTGGCCACTAATGACCCTATTCTGAGCCTAGTACTAGGAGTGTGGTGGAGTTAGCCCGAACTTTTTAGAGGAGTACCCTCACTAAATTTTCTTATTTTGAATCTGTCTAACAGAATTTGCATCGAAAAATTGAGGCTGAGAAATTGGTCACGGAACCTTTGGCACATGTTCCTAATTTCTCGCTTGCATTTGAGAACCTTTCTAAAAAAATCTGTCATCCATAAAATTAATTTGGTGTGGCCTGAGATAATTAATGTGCTGCTTGCCGTAAGTTATTGGCGGACATCGGTCTGGCATAAAACCTGAAAATTAATTGAACTTATAAGCTGTAGCTGTGACCTTACTAATGAAACAGGGATGACAAACCACGAGGTGTTGACCCAAATTGAGAGAGGCTACCGCATGCCACGTCCCAGGGACTGCCCTGAGGCTATTTATGAGGAGATCATGACCAAATGTTGGGATGTCTCGCCTGATAACAGACCCACTTTTGAACATCTCTTCAATTACATGGAGGATTATGAAGTATCATCTGAAAGACAGTATGAAGAATAGAGGTGAAATTTAAAAGGAGTATTTTTTATTATGCTACCTGGAATAACCCAGCACACTGAGGAGAAGGACTGTGATACACACAATAAGTAATGTTCCAACCCACTGCACAATAATGCTTGTTCATTCCATTCCACAATATTTTTTACTAATCCACTCACACTGCATGTTCTTCAGTACTTTTAATGCTTGTACATTCATGGAATGTGTGTCTCATTACTGTAGAAAGTCACCTAACATTGCATTAAACTATGTGTACTATTCACCGGTATGGGTTATTTTGAATGTGCTTTTTGCTGTCAATTTGATATTTGTAATTTTACTGAACTTTGTATTGCAATGCATGTATACAGATATTCATATTGGTGAGCTTGTTATTATCTGCATTCCTTTGTTATTTAGTTAACTTCTGTTTTAAATTAACATTTACATGTATCATTAATTATGACAATGTTGATTTATATTTGATTGCAAAAAGCTTGGGCCTACAAGTAGTCATTGCTACTTCTTCTAGTTATTCAAGTGCTGTCATTACCAGCCAGTTTAATATTTCCTTAACCTAAATCATGCATTCATTTCTGAGAGTTTTGTTTCTGAACAGGAAAGTAAAACATTTCAAATTTCACTCAGTATGATGTATGATTGGGTAACAATCTGGATGCTTTCATCCATGAGGTGACTTATTCGTACAGATTGAGAATATTGCAAAGTACTTAAGTTATTTTTGCAAAACTGACTTATTTATTGATATTTCAGGTATGATGGGCCGCGAAGTCCTTGAGCAGGTGGAGAGGGGATATAGGATGCCCAAGCCTTCAATAACACCTGACAGTATCTATGACGTCATGTTAGAGTGTTGGGACCGTAGTCCTGACCGTCGACCTACTTTCAGTTACTTGTCTAGTTTCTTTGATGATTTTGAGGTAATTATTGAGGAGCCTGTAGACTATCGTGAGACTGCAGGTTTAATCGTATAACTCATGCGGATACAATTTGTGAAAACTGTTTTAGCTACTGCAGTATTGGATTATTGAAATAAAAGAGTATTCTATGCTATCACTTGATGGGACTTGTAAGGATTACACAGCATTGTCGCAGGGACGGCTCTCAAATGTGCCTCCTCTATGAGCCTTGTATTGCGGATTACCCCACATGGTGTTTGCAAAGTGTCTTCATGCAGATATGCCTGGAACTGTTTGTGATCATATTATATGCCCTATTTTGTGTCTGACACTGGCCGAAAGGTATTCTTCCACAGCGTTACTGACCCATAATCTGCTGTTGTTTGAAGTCCATGGGATCATTTGACATAAAATACATATTTGTTGATTTTAGTTTCCTGTTCATAATTGTACTGTTAAATCCTTTGATGTAAATTCATCCAGAACTAGAACACAATGATTGCATACTATTAATTGTAAAATACTTTGAATTCCAATTTTTATTTTTTGTCAATTGTTGCACATGAAAAATTAAAGTTCGAAACACAATATATTTACTTGAATGTGGGCAGTGTTATTTTCAACCCATTTATCATGTGAATTTGATACCACAATTGTAAAACTGGTTGTTTGTTGCCAATGTGTAATTATAGTGCTGGCGTTCTCTTTGGAAATAGTGTAGGCCTAAATGCCTGTATGAACAATTGGTCAATAATGTTTTTTTTAGGGCATTACTGGAGATTAACTGGTACTGCCCGTCATGACTTATGACTGAGGGCAGGACCAGTCAATCACTAGTAATGCCCGACAACAAAATGTTATTATCATTATTATCATTTTTTAACACAATTTTTACCCCTGCTAAAAGTTACCTTCACTTCTGTTTTCAATATTAACGCCCGCACCGTTTTTAACCGGCCCAGGCCTTTTTAGAGGGGTCTGGAGGTGAGAGTGAAAAGGGGAGTGAAAGGGAATCGTCCGCTCATTATGAGATTGATATTTTGCCTGAAACTTGGTAACACCGGAGAGTGTGGAGCACTTTATGCTGAGTTGCAACCTGTACGATGACATCAGAGCCGGCTATATAAGAACACTGCAAGACCATGTCACAGAGAACCTGGAATCCCTTCACGGACCAGAACTGCTCAGAAGCCTGATTGACCCGTCCCACCTGGCGAGAGATTGGAAGAATGCCGTGGAACTGGAGACAGTTGCCAGGAGATTCTGCTTCAAGATGCACAATAGGAGAGCACAGAAGGATGGGCTGGAGTCAATGTTTGTTTGGGCGCTAAGGAGAAGCAAAAGGCAGTAGGGGATAAAATTAGTGACATTTTAAAATAATAATTCTAATATCAACCTGGATAACAGGGTTCTCCTAGCAGAAGAGGAGGAGAGTACAACGAAGTGAAGTGAAGTGAGTGGTAATTTGCGAAAGAACTCTGTAAATTTTTGATATAAGTGTCTATACCTGACTCAAGGATATTTCTGCATAAAAATGACACCTGCACATGTTATTTTGTCAGTTTCAGATTTTTTTTCCTTGGAGCATGTGAACGTTTTTTTCTTCAGTGTTACAATGTTTACATTGTAGCCTATATGCACCACCAACAGATGGCACCACAAAAATGTGATGCTACATACAGCCTCCTAGTGTTAGATCTTTGCAGCACAGAGCTGGGCTTAGACATAGCTGTGCTGAGATTGCCTGATTCTCATTAGGCAATAAAACATAGCCAAATTAGTCAATGAAACTTGGCCACTTGCTGATGACAGAGTTTGGTTCAGTTTGTTAAGTCTCGATGACAATTACTTCAAAGTGTCATCCTTAGTTACTTGTAATTGAACCTGGGCCATGATGCTGAACAACATGCCTTAAAGCACAGGCAAAAACAGTCTGTTTCATGTGTTCCACTCAACTGGCCATTCTCTCCAATGCCTATTACTATTAGAAAAGGTATGACAGCTAGCTTGGCAATTCCAGACCGAACTGGCACGTTGTCACTGTAGCAGACGACAGAGGTAACTGTAAAATTCAGATAATGAGAGCGGACCAGAAAATCCTAGTGGACCTCCCCCTCCTCCTCTATTTCTAAGAACTATTTAAAACAACACTGCTGTTGTTTTTTTCCCCACAATATCTAGTTGTGAAGCTGGCAAAACAAAATTGAGAAAAAACTAAAACTGCAGAAAATAGGTGTTCAGTCAAATGATTCACCGTCTATCACACATCACAAGAACAGATTGGCTGCTTGTTAATTAAAATGGGATCTTTTTGGAAAATGATAAAATCAGGTTGAGAATGTGCAATCTAGTAATGCTTCTGCTTTATTTGTCAGACAATTTACCTCCCTATCTATCTATTTATCCATCTATCTATCTGTCTATCTATCTATCTATCTATCTATCTATCTATCTATCTATCTATCTATCTATCTATCTATCTTTCTTTCTATCTACCTATGTCTGTCCAGCTATCTGTCTGTCTATTAACTATTAACAATTAGGTATATGTTAATTTTCAATTAGGAAATTTAATAACCTGTCTTTGAAATATATTTTTGCATCTTCAATGCAGAATAAGTGTTCTAATAAGCTTATTGATGTGATTGAAATACACAGAATGCGGTCTGAGAGGCTTCAAACATGGTCTAACTCAATCACTGTTCATGGGAGGTATTAACTCTGATGATTGATGACTGACAAGGGGATCTTGAGACTGCCACCAAATGTGTGAAGTACAAAATCTCAGTTTATCTTTACAAAATTATGAAACGCAAACAGCATGCATACATTATCAACAGTTAGAAAACTATGCTTTGTTAGAAATTCACAAATCAGCTGAGATTCTTTTCATTGTAGAGTATCATAGTTGTTACACAAATTAATCTTTGGTCCGTCTGAACTGAATTTTACTTATGTCTGTAGTTTGTTCATTTGTGTTTTATATGCATGATTGCCCTCACTTCGATTTCTGTATCTCTTATATACTAGTCCAAACTCATTAATTCGAGCTGGAAATTTTGTACCACAATATATTTTTTGTCCTCCACATTTTGTGTTAAAATTATTGTTTAATAGGCAGCAATTAATTTAACATAATTTTATTATTGTTGGTGTGGCTGCCTCAGCAAGTTAACTTCCGTCCAATTGAGTGTGGAACTCAGATTTTAGATTCATTTTTTGCTTAATTTTATTATTTAAAACAGTTGTCAACACTTCCAGGAGTGGTTGACATCTAGAAAATGTACCAGAGAAAGTTATGTAACCGAAATTTGGGTTTCTTCTTTGTGATAAGTGTGAATTTAAAGCAATTTTACCACTGACTCATTCCATGATCGTCTGCTTACATCTTTGAGCTGTCATACCTTGTATAGATATAGAGAGAGTGAATTGGAAAGCCTCAGTGAAAGCACACACGAATCATATTGTTTATGCCTGTGCTTAAAGCTTGGTTACCTAGTATAAAAGCAGGGTGGCTGGAAACCATGGTCATTCTGTGACCAACCTCAAAACAGTCAACACCTCCCATTCCTCTTCAAAAACAATGAAATACAATGGGATATATTCCATCTATTTTACACAATTTCCATATATTTCGTTTTATTGTATAATTTTGCACAATTAGTGCTATTTCTGGTTTTTAAAAGTTCATATTTCTTAGAAATTTAGGAAAATAAGAAATTATTACGGAGTTTATCTTGTAACTTTAATTGACAGGTCATCTTTCTACATGATTGGTCAGAAATAAGATAACGTTTAAGACCCCTAAAATATATCAATGTCCATTGAGCTCTGAAGTTGAAGTATAGCATTGGAAGAATTATGCAATTTGTACCCATCTTCCAATTAGCTAAGACTATTTCCAGGAAACCAATTAGCTCTCTTGAGCTCTTAAGATTTTATTGCCCCTATTTCCTTATATGGTATATCTCATTAATTGGCAACCGGTAGGTTTTCGGAGCCTCCAGAACCTCGTCCTTTAATTTGGCAAAGGAGATTCATAAATTTGTTCTATATCTAGCCTATGGTACTCTCTTTTTGTTGCCAAATATTTATCATAATAATCAATAAGTAAAAAAAAGAAGAAATTAGTCAGACAACAATCAAGACTTGTGTGTTGCTCTTGTGACATTTTGATTTATGCACTATTTCAAGTAAGTGAATCACAATTTACATGTTAATGTCGTTTTAATTCAGAGAAGGTATCCCCATAATGACCCTTTTCTAAAAGAGAAATTAAGCTTCTTGCACTTTTGTTAATTAACATGATTAACATTAACAAACACATCAAGTCATCCTGTGTTTCACCCACATGTGAACAAGAGGTCCCTCTAGCTGAATGGTTGAAACGTCATGTCTTCAACATTGTAAGTTTCCGGTGAACAATAATATTATACATGATTAATTTCCTCTGGCATGTCTGGTTATTGATAAATGACAAATAGGCCTACAGAATATAGTGAAAATGTAAGTTGAACTAGTAAAGCCCATTAAAAGCACAGCAACCGATAAGGGAATAAACAGGCGACTGGAAATGTTCATGGCATGTTCATGAAAAGTTGTTAGTAAAGTGTTGGTATGAGACTGTGAAGGGCCAGAAAAATTAGGGTTTGCCAGTGCTGCCATGTGGCATAACATTTTTGGGGGGAAACATTTCTGACCCAGTAGCTGATTTGCATAAGTGGAGCTCTGGTGGAGACAAAGGGAACTACCTTTGATGTTACACACAAAAGGCATTAAACAGCAAAAGATACAGCAATGTATAATGGCATCAGAAGAAGTAAAGGGTGAAAGAAGGGTAGGTGTAGGGTGTAGGTGAAGGACAGGCCTGTGGAAGGAGTTTTTAGCTGGCAAGCGTCCTGTGACCTGGTATGACCTTATTTGCATCTCATTAGCATTTAGTTTGAATGTATATATAGATATGTATAACATCAGCATTAATGTGAAAGTGAAGTCAACGTCTGAAGGTAGCCTCTAAATAGGCTCTAAATAGGCCACGCTGGTGCTGATGGGGGGGGGGGGGTAAAACACAAAATCACTCACTCTGAAGGTAACTGGTGTAAAAACCCAAAATTAAATCGATAAAACCAGTGTCAAATACAAAACAATTAATTGTCACTCATTTTCCCAAATGAACACATGAATTTCCTCAATATTCCAACTGCCATTAAGTCAATGTTGAATCGTTTGAGGTGTTATAAATGACAAATATCTATCTTATTCAAGACAGGATATAGAAGACATTGCATTAAGACTTTTCCTGCATTCTCATGTTGCAACAGTTGTTTATTAGGTCTGTTATGCACAAAATATGATCCCCTATAGGCCGTAGATGACAAATTTTGCAACACCTAGTGAAGTATGCTTCTTCTACCATTTTCTAATCTTTCAAATTCACATTGCTCATTCAAAACTTTGCAAAGGTATTTTGCAAATTTCCCGTAAAAGAAACAATTCAGGTCACTCTAACGTCTACCAATCAACGCTTGCTTGCATCCTCATGGCATCACTTGCTATCTGGTTGGGGAAAATGATACCTTTAATGCCATTAAATGCATTTGGCCAGTTTTGAATCCTTGGATTCTTGTTTCGTTGTTTACGTCGTAATTATTGAAGCTAGAGTGAATCGGAGTCCATAAATCAACTCAGCAGGCCGACTTTCAAATATCTAGGCTTTTTAATTTTTCAAATGCGACCATTTTTGGTCGATTTAGCCAAAAACATGACAGAAAATTGAAGTCTGAAGTAAACAACATCGCCATGACGTCACCTGTGATGACATCACGATCGATAAAATACACCTGGTGGCGTTATCGCGGGCGTTAACGGCCATTATTATATACTTGGCCATGAATTAAGTAGGCCGTTAACTGGATTTTTCAGGGCCTTCATATGCCATAATGTATGGAGGGCCATAATCTGGTTAACACATGGGGGCCATAATCTGATTAACACATGGGCAGGTGGTGCCCTCTGGTGTATTTTACGCTTCGTGACGTCACCAGACGTGACGTCATGGTGACGTTGTTGACTTGAGAAATACGATTCGGCATGAAAAATGGTCCGATTTGGAAAATTCAAAAGCCTATGACTATTGTGGCGCACTACAGTTCACAGAAATGAGCTTAGATTTGCTCTATCTTCAAAAATAAGGACGCCAGAAGGCAAAACGCGATGGCCGTCATGAGTAAGGTAAATCAAAATTCAAAGTGCATTATGAAATTGTGAACGTAAAAAGTATATAATAATGATAATAACATTTTATTTGTCGGTCATTATGGGGTATTAATCAGTTATGGCCCTCGGGCAGATATCATTTAATGCCTTCGCCTGGCGGCTCGTGCATTAAGTTAATGATTTCTGCCCTCTGGCCATAACTGATTAATACCCCATAATGCCCTCCAAAAAATGTTATTGTATAATTATTATCATTTTAGAGGGCATTTTCTGGCCATTAATGCCCAGTTCGTGGACGTTAATTATACAATAATGTTTTTTTGGAGGGCATTACCAGGGATTAATGACTGGCAGCCGAGGGCAGTAAATTCATTAATGCCCAAGCCGAAGGCTCACCGAGCGAAGCGAGGTGTCTCGTCCCTTATGGCAAACATGCGAGGAGTGAATCAGCCAGATGGTTCAATCAAAAAAAGTGATTCAGACATCCCATAATATGATCCTGGCACTTTTTTCTCATCACGCGTGACTACCGTAAATGTTCGAAAAAAAAAAAAATTACCAAAAATGTTCGAAAAAAAAAAAAAAATTTTTTTTAAAAATTTTCGAAAAAAAACAAAAAATTACCAAAAATGTTCGAAAAACATAAAATTACCGTATACGCTCGAAAAAAAAAAAATTCCAAAAAAAAGACCAATTACCGTAAAATGTTGGAAAAAAAAAATTCTCCAAAAAAAGAAAAATACCGTAAAATGTTCGAAAAATAAAAAATTACCAAAAATGTTCGAAAAAAAAAATTAGCCAAAAATGCTCGAAAAAAAATTCTGTTTCGAAAAAAAAAAAAAATTACCAAAAATGCTCGAAAAAATTTTCCAAAACAAAACTATTACCAAATATATAAATGTTCGAAAAAAAAAAAAAAAATCTCCGTTACAAAATGTTCGAAAAAAAAAATTACCAAAAATGTTCAAAAAAAAAAAAATTCGAAAAAAAAAAAGTTACATATTTTAAACATTTTCTTTTATCCAAACTTTTTATGGAACAAACTTGAATACACAAAAATGAATTTCGAGAAAAAATTTGGTAAATACAATTTAGAGTCTGTCTTTTAAAATTTATTTTTTGCGTTAAGGCAGTCCCGTCTTCATGCTTTGGCATTTACATATTATCGTTATGGCCCTGCAAGCAGGGCATTAATGAGATTAATGTTTTTCTTTATGGTGGATTAACATGGGGGGTCTGGAGCATTATCTGCCAGGTAAAGTGCATGTATAGTAATAATAATTGGTCAATAACGTTCTTTTCGGAGGGCATTATGGGGTATTAATCAGTTATGGCCAGAGGGCAGAAATCATTAACTTAATGCATGAGCCGCCAGGCGGGGGCATTAAATGATTTCTGCCCGAGGACCATAACTGATTAATATAACAATAACATGACCTGTGGAGGGTGTTATGGGTGGTTGACAGCCCAAGGGCTTGGTTGTCAGCCCTACGAATTCTTGTCAGCCCGAGGAACGAGGGCTGACAATCGTAGGGATGACAAGCAAGCCCGAGGGCTGTCAACCACCCATAATGCCTGACACAGGTCATGATATTACTATTATCATTACCTCTCAATCAAGTAATTAACCTGTTTGCACAGATTATTTAAAACAAATAATATTTATTGTACAAACGCAAAAATCTGTAAATATCTAACTGTCACTTCTTGCAACAGTCGCATGCTCCTGCAAATGTAATTGTGAGGAAAAATGGGGATTGACAAAATAACTTTGCGACGCTGCCTGCAAGCTGCCAGCCTGCCAGTACACTAAAATATGGCTGAGAGTGAGGCTGGTCTGTTTGTGACGCTACCTGCAGCAGCATGGTGACATTATGTTGCTTGGCAACCTATGAGGTGACGTCACCACAGGGTCGACAATACCATTGTCGGCCCTCAAAATCATTGTCGGCCCCGAAAAGTATTGTCGGCCCTGCAAATGAGGGCGATATGGGTGGTTGTCGCAGGGTTCATCTAATGACAATACCCTACTTATCTCATGACTGAGGTGATGATAATACCCCATAATGCCCGACAAATAAATGTTATTATCATTATTATCATTTTTGAACAAAATGTACTCATTATTCGCCCGCGCAGTTTTTTCGTTTTTCCGTCCTTATTATTGAAGTTAGCACAAATCCGTTTAAAGGAATCAACTCTGCAGTCCAAGTTTGATCATTGTAGCTTTTTTAATTTTTCAAAACGGACCATTTTTGGCCGTTTTAGACCAAATACTGACAGAAAATTTGGTTAGAATTGAAAAATTTAAAAGCCTAAAATTATCTACACGAAGAGGGGAAAACCATTATGTTATCGGTTTTGCTCTAGACTCAATAACAAGAGCGTGAGAACGCGAAAAACGGAGCGGGCGCTAATGAATCCAAAAAAAGAGGTTGGATAGTGTTCAAAAATGAGGATAATGATATAACATTTATTGGTGGGGCATTATGGTGCATTAATTAGTTATGGCGCTCGGGAAGAAATCATTTAATGCCCTCGTCTGGCGGCTCGGGCTTGGCCAATCTGGGTAAACATCATAAGACTTGTGATTTCCAAGGCCAAATATCCTCCTGATTAAGAAATGGGCAGGTAAAGTTGTCTCAGAATGATCTTTAGGTTGGTACTTTTTTTGTCCCTATCTAAATCTGGGCGTAAAATTGACCTTTTTCATACATTTTGGGTCCTTTTCAGCAAGGCAGACAGACAGACAGGTGGGCATATTCTTTTCACTAAAATCACACTGGATGTCAATTTAATATGTTTAAGTAAAATTTACATTAGTATTATTACATATCATGGTCAAATTCTCCCAAAAAGTTGATAAAATATGGAAGTTTGCATGCATTTGAGGAGTCTCAGACTCCCAGCGTAGCTATGAATATGCTAATTTTAAACCTATTGGTAATTAGACTAGCAGGAGGCTAGTCTCTAGAGACAATGGAAGTTGTCAGGATCCTGTTGCCACACTCAATGTTTGTACGTACACACTTGTTGTCTGCTAACTCATCATCACATGAGCTCAAGTAGCAGCTGCAATTGTCGTATTTCCATATTGCCTACCTGTCAGTCAAGTGAACTAAACCTTGATGATGTGACATGCCACATTCTTAAACAATTACTATACTTAGATCCATATTAAATTGCTTTATTTTGACTGCAAATGCACAAATCTCCATGCACTGAAAGAACAGTTCATTGTGTATCCACTAGATGGAGATTGACAGTGTTGCATTTCAATTACACTAGGTGGCATCTTGGGGCCAATATGACTGCTCTCATCATGCTGTTGCACAGAACATTTTCAATCAAGCTATTTATTGTCATTTGTTTTGTTTGTTTGTGTTTATTGTCATTAAAGACACAGGAAAGACACAAAAGTACATTGCAATGGTATTAAAGTTTTGTTTAGGGAAGTTTTGTTTAGGGAAAAATCTACACTTCTGGTAAGTTTTTAACAAAGCAAGTCATTCGTTTTTCATAAATTTCATTCCCGTTTCTTAATGGGTGATAATGTGACTGTTTCTATGTTAATGATCCATTGACAAACATACATTTCCAATCAGTGATGACCATCAATGATTACCATCAATGATGGCAGTGTATTCTGGCAATCAAGTGTAAGCTACCTACTGATTGCCTTTGTTCTTCTTCTTCCATTTCTTGCCTTTTAATTACACTTCTCAGTGGGTGATAATTATTTCATTAATTACACATATGACTATTTCTCTCTGAATTTACTTGAAAAGTATGACACATTTTCAATCAATGCCTGCTATCACTCATGACATTTAGGCCACTCAATGCTGCTAACCTGTTGAGGCCCTTTTGCTATCTTTCCCATGTTACTTTGCCTTCACATTGGGAGGAAATGGCCCAAAAGCACCTCCCTAAATATGCTACGGCCTGCTAGTCTTGCTAATTTTAATTAGCCTTCATCTAGTTGATTGGAAGCAGTGCTTGTTTTAGCATAATGTACAAACATTTTGAAGCCATAAATTGGTGTTGTCATAAATAGTCTCCTTACTCTGTTTACAAGCAATTAAGTTTACATGTGCCAAAACCACATGTTACTCACTATGACAAGTTATCCTGGGCCCACAAGTCTCTGAGAAAGGGGAAAAGGATGAAGTAGAATTGGTTCTTGAAGTTGTATAGGACTGGGCTGAGCACTAAGATATCTACCAAACTGTACCTCATGCCTAGAAAGTCTATTGCCAAGAATATAAGAGACATCTACGGAAAATAGCCATATTTTAGAAGCAACCAGAAGTAGAAGACACAGGTGATCAATGAAAATTAATTAATTAAATGAGAGAATGATCAGGAGAGCCTATGACACCAGAAGGAAGAGCCTGGGTAATCACCAGAAACAGTTGGGCACTGAGTATGATACTATCATGAAAGCAGAAGGCCCAACTTTCTATGCAAATAACAGTCACATACATGAAAGCTACCACTTCACCGGCTGTGCTCATGAACTGGACAAAGCAGCAAAGAATGAAACAAAACATAGAACAGAAGTATTCTAGGCACAGAGGGAAAGCTAAAGACAGGAGCAAATGGTTGGAAAAGGGGGATACATGCATGGGAATAAGGAAAGATGACTCAGAATTTACCACATAAATGGTTGAACCATGCAAAGTACCTCATGGCATTCAAGATCAAAGCACACAACCATAGAAACATTGGTACCAATGCAGAACCATCTTGGCCTAATTTCTCAAAGGCCCAATCAAAACTCCCCATACTAAATCTCTGCTGATATGTGATTCTTAGGGATTGACCATGCAATTAAAAGTGATTTTTATAATTAAAAAAAAAGATTGGCATTCAAGATCTCATCCAAAACTCAACTGCATCCTGGGTTTGGAAGTCCATCTCAAGTATCTATACCATAGTGTCATTATCATTTCCAAGCAGCTGTCTTCCAAGTCATGCTCAGCATTAGCCTCACTTTATAATGTCCATGTATCCAGGAAGAATTCCAGTGATATCCTGTATGATGCCAGTACTCACATTAAATGAGAAACCATTTTTAATGGAGATGTGTTTACACACCGCCATTTATGTAGTTGGGTGAGAAAGGGGGCTAAGAGAGTGGGTGAGAGAGGCAAACTTTAGGCGGGAAATTCGAAATAGGAGAAGAAAATCTGAAATTACTCTTTGCATGTTTTAAATTTTCCAAATTGTTAAATTCACCAAAACTAGAGATGCAGGGCTGTTATTTGAGCTTATTTGTGTTGACCTGAAGTATCTCTAAGTACTCCTTTTATCAGTTTTTTTGTTTGGTGTTTGCTTGTTTGCTGTTTACATGTTTGCCTTCCACCATTTTGAAAATAATGTGTATTGTGTTTTGAGTATGCAAATGAGCTGTCCACCATTTTGAAAATTATGTGTATTGTGTTTTGTGTATGCAAACACAGGCGGAATGATTACAATAGCTTAGCAGTTCTAGAGATAGAGAGGAAGGTGTATGGCTCAAGTGCCGCCTGGTGGAGTGCAAATATAGAAAATTTATTAAAATTGCTCAAGGAGCAGCCTTTCACAACATTCTCGTTGGTTCTGTCAGATAATAGTCTCTCAGCTACACTTAGAGATGATTTTCACCCACTACACTGCATTTAGACCTATTGTTTGGCCAATCTTACCTATGTGTGCGCTCATATCAGCATACATCCCTAGGGAATTCCCTTTGACAGCCAATCAGAATTTAGGAGACCACAGAGCCATCTCTTGATTAAATTGGAACCTCAGTCTGCCCTCTGGTGATCATACTATAGCCTGTTTCCCAGCCACCACAAAACAGGCCTGGTGGCCATGGGATATCCCAAGAATACTATTTATGGCAACTTCCGCAAACATGACCGCACACGACGACTGTCATTTTCCCATAGGGGGAGCTTGAGCAATACACCTTGGTATAATATAACAGAATAAGGGCAAAGCATGTGAACACTGCCTGTGATGCAAATGAGCTGACCTGGTGACATTAGGATGTGTATTTTTCAGTTTTCTGAGATGAGATGTCAATATATATAGTTATATAAATCTTCAACTGGGGCTATTTCAGTCAGATGTATGGATGGGTAAATTGATTCATAGATATATAGATAGATATATAGATAGATAGATAGATAGATAGATAGATAGATAGCAGTGGCGGAGCTATGGGGGGGGCCAGGGCCCCCCCAAATGGATAAGTGGCCCCCCCACTGGCCCCCCCATTTGAGATCTGAAAAAATCATTGGAGTAGCAACATGTTGCTGGAACACGTCCGTCTAAAGTTGTAGCCTTCGCTGGCGCTCACCTATACCCAATTTTCCCTAGAATGATAGTTACCCTTTGAAAATTTTTGAGGCATTTGATAATTTGTGATTTCCTTAGTTAAATATATCTAGCAATATGTGTACCGCAGGCAAACCTTTTAGGGGGTGAGCGACATTTGCCCGAATATCACGATCTAGATTTGATAATATTCCAAAAGAAATCTTTTCGAAACTATTGATTCTTAATTGTGTTTATTTAATTATCTGCCCAAATTGTTTGCCTTTTGCCCGAATGTTAGTCTTTCCTAAACTTTTTTGGGGGAAGGTGACTACTGCCTCTTTCAGTATGCCTATATATCTAAAGATTCCATGCATCATCGAAAATCAGGGTGTTTTGAGGAAATCTTTCGGTCGCCATTGCTCAGTTAAAGAAATAATGCTCCTTTGAAAGTTTTCTAATAAAAAAGTATGATTTACCAGAGTGATTTGTACAAACTGCTCAATTTTTCATATGTGCATGGAATTTCCCTACATTTTTGGTATTTCTGTCATTTGCACAAATTGTGACTACCTTTAAGGCCTATTTGAGGAGTTGGGTAGATTTCCATCAAAAGGACTTTCATAAATTTTCAATTTAGACCTAATAAACGGTTCAACAAAATTAAGTCCCCCTTTACAAAAACTTGAATATCTAAAAAACCTATTTTCTGATTTCTGTTAAAGTTATCGTATTGGCATTCCTGCATTATGCCTGTGTTATTGTTGCACGATTGCTTCATTTTTGTCTGAGCCAGCCTACCCTGACAAAATTTGAAGTTAAGACTTTTCCAAAAAAAAAATTTCCAAAAGGTCCTCAAACTCCACTCAAATTATTTCTAATGTCACCCAAGGAACCTAAACTGTGAAACTATAACAAACGAAGTCCTCAATTATCCACTAAATATGATTGAGACACAAATTTTCTCCAGTATCATGATGAATTATGCTCCAGCTGATGGCTCCCCCACTTGGTCAAATTGTTCATATCCATTGGAAAAGCCACAGATTTTTCAAAACAGGGGTAGGCTCACTCGAAGGCTGCTGGCTAAGTCAGGAATAATGCAACTAATCTACAAATAGACAAATTTAGGATTGATATACAGGACTATAATTCAATTCAACTTTCACAAAAATCGGAGAAGGAATCTTGGAGATATTCAGGTTTATTTAACGGTCGACTTATTTTTGTTGAACTGTTTATATAAAAAAGAGGACATTCTTAGCAGGAATATACTCAAAACTTGCAAAGACAGTTATGAAAAAGCAAAAAAAAAACAAGAGGACCATTTCACTGCTAAAGATACTCTTTGTGACTCATGATAATTGATGAGGTGTCATTGTCATACTTTTAATATCGGTCCATAGAATCTGTTTCATTATTTTTTGATAGGTCAAAACTGATTTTAGTGTAACTATGAGATGTATGGTCATTTTGTTTATCAGTCTCAAAAGATAAGACGGTCAACATTGCTAAGTCATTCGTAGAGAAGGCTTGTAACGCTGTGTCAATTTTTCTCCATGTAATATCGCAAAAATGCCACGAAAGGTTGGCCCCCCTAGTTCAGACCCTGGCCCCCCCCCTTGGCCCCCCCACTCATGGATTTCTAGCTACGCCACTGATAGATAGACATATAGACAGATAGATAGAAAGATAGATAGATCGACAGATGGATAGATAGATAGATAGATAGATAAATAGATGGATGGATGGATGGATGGATGGATGGATGGATGGATGGATGGATGGATAGATAGATAAGGTGGATTTCATGGATAATAGATTATTTAGATCAAATAGATAGCATAAACAGATTAGTTAGATTACGCAGATTTATCAAAAGGGTTTAGTAAGCAACACAATAGGTTGCAAATTTGGTACATGTACTTGAAATAATTTATTCCAAGGTCCTAAATTTCTGGGTAGGGTCAGCTAACTTGTAGCTTACTGGGTTGCCAATTGCCGCCTGACTCGCTGGGTCCTGGACTCCTGGGTCTGCAGTCTCACTGTCTGGGAAATTACTGTCATATGAGGACAATTGTAATTTCAGCTAAGTCCTGGCCCTGACAGGATGATTGAGTGTGTGGGGTTGATCAGCAAGTCTGATCTCTGTGCAGCTATCCTCATCACACAGCAGCATGACAGTAGCGAGACTTACTCTATCCAATTTTGTGAAGTACTGCAAAGTCATCAGCAGCTGATGACAGTTCCCTAATTTCTCTGGAGCCTTGGGGTTCTTTTCCTAATTATGTAATGGATAGGTTTGCCTAAATTTATAGATTTAGTTGATACTGTGATATGACTTTATGCCAAGTTTGGACTGTTTGGAAGTGATAGAAGCAGCAGATATTTTCAAATCGCCTGTCAAAGATGATTTTGAGCATTGCCAAAGTCATGGCTGGGCTTGACACTTTGAGAGGGTCATGGTAGGGTGATGACAGTGCTAAGGTGAGTGCCATGTGGGGCTGAAGACATTGCTCTCTTGGTCTGATTAACGTTCTCGACGGGTCACCTAGGACAGCAGTTTCAATTGTCCTTTGCCTCTTTGCTATGTCTTCCTCCTGTCCTAATTAGCTTACAATGTACATAAATACAGGATGTATAGCCCCAATCATCTGTCCATCTTTCCAAAATATCCATGCCAATCTGTCATGATATTTCACCTCATTTCAAAGTCTGGATTGATTGATTTATTGATCCAGTTGGTCAATTTGGCAGTCTATAAGTTAGGCGGCAGTGGGCAGTGGTAGGAGGATTGACAGGTGTATAGAGCAGCATGTTAGTGAGTAAGTAAGATCGTTATTGACATGATAGTAGGGAACTAAGCATTGTAAGCAGGTATTAAGATAAATATAGCGAATTTCCGTGACAGCTGGGTGGCCAAGAGTTGTCAGTCCAAAATCCTGATAGTCTTTGCATGCCTCAGTTCAAACCTGGGGCAGCCAATTTAGAATATTTTCAGTGGAATTTAAGATCAAAATCCGAGAAGGGTAAAATTCAGATGAGATGTTAAATTGGTGCTCCTTTGATCATTTTCAAATATGGTTAATGTGCAACATGTAGAGGACTCGTGTTCTATCTCCCATTGATTAACCACTGTAAGCAACCACTGCTCTTAAAGGGCAACACTTGTACATATCAGCCATATGTATCTGTCAATCTATCTATATCTATCTATCTGTCTATATATCTATATGTCTATATATCTATCTATATCTATCTGAATAGTTTTAGCAGCGCAGGCCAAATCGTCTGCTGGATTCATGGTATATGAACTTTAGACACAACATCACCTCCATTTTGAACCCCTGGGTTCTTGTGTAGTTCTTTGATTATGTGATACCATTCTGGGTAGCTTTCTTGCTTGTGCTGTGCTGGTGTACCCCTGAACATCTGGGTAGCTCAACCCTAATTTACATAGATTGAGCTGCCATCATTGTTGGTGACCTCTATAATTATGATGATGAGAAGCACAGGATTCAAGCATAAGGTATATTCATTCAGAGCCAGGGTCTTTCAGTAGCCCCACTATAGGACACTACAGTTTATCTTCCAATTGTTGAAGTTGCTTGGGATCGACGAGAATTAGAATTGTGGGCATGACTGGAAAGATACAAGGTTCTTCAGCAGGAAACTTCAACAACCAGACATTCTATGAGATGAGCGCAAGTGGTCATGGAGTACTGTCTGTGCAGATGTGGTCATTGACACACTTTATTTTAGTGACTGCTGTCTGAACTTGAACTATTTCAAAGACCTTATGCATAGATGAGTTTGAGGTTCAGTGCTGTCAAATTCTGACTTTCACCAAATGTATGGCAGTCTCATGTTTTGTTCTTGGTATAGGAGCTAAGAGAAAAACAGATGGAATCATGGTTGTGTTTCCAAACCAGGGGGCTAGATGACGACACATTTACATTCCTTGCTGTATAATTTGGGTGAGAATCGGCTGTCCTAATTGGCTTAGGCATGATGCTTGAATTTAACATTCCAAACAATAATGTCTCTTTACAATCTTGTATTTCAGATTCTCATCATAGCTTCAGATAGGCCTTTTTTTTCTTTTCGTTTTTTTATTCCAAAAAAATCACAAACAAGTAATAACAGTATATAAATCATAAAATTATAAAAGAATAATAATATAAGATATTAAAATAAAATTAGAAAAAAGAAAGCAACAAGTATTTATATCTAACACTTTAAATTAGATTTACCTAACACAATGGAGACAAATACACAATCATGAAAATTCTCTAAATATTAGTATTAAAAGTATTAAGTTCCCTCAAAAGACTCTCGTACTGTAAACCCTTTTTACACATTAGTAACACTTTAATGTAATACAAGAAATCATAACGGAACCATAACATTGCAGTTTCAATATTTACAAATTTCTTTTCAAATTTAACATAGTTGCGTCTTTTCCATATAGTATATCTATTATCTAGCAAGGGACAATATAAAACTTAATAAGTAACATTTTTGCCTTCCCATCTCCTTTTCTGTTTATCCTAACATTTTATGAACATCTTTCACAACATAATGGTGGCACAATAAACTTAATAGTTTTCTCGACATATTTCCAATATTCTTCTAATCAATCACAATAAACAAAAAGATATTTCACATTTTCGACTTCACTACATATAACACATTCTCCATTTGATAATTTCATTAATAATAATCTACTTTCGGTATTCAAAACACCATGGAAAGACTTATAATTAAAATCTATAATATTTTTAGGCACTATTTCATTCTTAATACTAAGTGAAACATAATTGTTCCACTGAAAATTCAGCTGTGGAAACTTTTCTTCCCAGTATTGAAAACTTAATTTTTCAAATCTTGTGCAATAAGTTCTTCATTTATCCCTCCCTCTGGTTTGTCACCAACTGAGATAAATCCCCTCTTAGCCCAAAAAGGTAATGCAATTGGTTCTTCCAAAAATCTCAATCTTTTATTACACCATATAATTTCGTTCATCTCACTAAAAACATCTGTTTTCCGCAAAAGCTCTTGAAAGGTCAAGCATTCCTTGTAGAATTGAGGAATACTTAACTGATGGATCATACTACTACCATCCGTAGTTTTCAGTAGGAAATAATCTACATTAAAAATTTTATCTAATTTTCGAAAATATTTTAAAGGAATCATCTTCCAACTCATTAACTTTCCTTTCAAACTCGTATAACAAATCTAATCCTTTTAACTTTAATGATTGTCGCAAGATCAAACATACCAATTCCTCCTTTTTCTACCGGCAAATGGGTAATTTCTCTTCACACTAAGGGACGCATTTTTCCCCATAGAAAATCGTACATAATAGAGTTAATCCTGTTTATTATATTGGAATTAACTTCCTTCATTCTATCTCATATAAAATAGACGAAAGCCCAATACTCTTCAAAATATAGACTCGACCTTGTTATTACCTCAGTTATTGGTGAAATTGCCTAACCCTATCCATTTTGAGAATGGGGGTTTTGTTCTAATTGTACTAACACTTCTAAATTTACAACATATATTGTATTGTTGGTGTTAATATAAAATTGCACTCATGAATTATGTGACCTCAACCAAATAGACCAACCTGTTCAGAGTTTATATGTTGTATAGTGCCAAATCACTTTACAGTCACAATTTCCCTTATGACAAGAATATATAAGTATTTGAACTACGAAGAAGTAGCATTATTTCTGATTGTGTATAAGGCCTAAGTGTTTGAATTATGCAATATGTCTGTTTATTGGTGAAATTGCTAAATTTCCGCCACTAACTTCTTAATAAAATTAGTTATTTTTATGGAATTTGCATTTGATTTTACTACTCGATGAATAAAAAACGTTCAAATAATATTTCTAACACCTAAAATCTACAATAGAAACCTAATTTATGTGTAAATATGGAATTATGAGCTATATATATATTAAGAAACAAATGCCCGAAAATAGGCTATTTTTCACCTTCTTGGACCTTTTTCAAAAAAGTCAAAAGTACCAACCTAAATATATATATGCCTTTTAGCTGAAAAAACCAACCAAATTTGAGATCTCCAGAATATTTGGACTATGAAACCACTAGTCTCCAGTGAGAATTTTGAAAATAATGTAGATTGGCCCACCCCTAGCCATTAAGTTAATGATTTATTGCCCTCTGGCCATAACTGATTAATACCCCATAATGCCCTCCAAAAAAACGTTATTTACCAATTATTATCATTTTAGAGGGCATTGTCTGGCCATTAACGCCCAGTTTGCGGGCGTTAATTGGTCAATAACGTTTTTTGGAGGGCATTATGGGGTATTAATCAGTTATGGCCAGAGGGCAGAAATCATTAACTTAATGCACGAGCCGCCAGGCGGGGGCATTAAATGATTTCTGCCCGAGGGCAATAACTGATTAATACCCCATAATGACCGACAAATAAAATGTTATTATCATTATTATATACTTTTTACCTTCACAATTTCATAATGCACTTTGAATTTTGATTTACCTTACCCCGGGCTAGGGGCCTTAGCTGGAAAAATTTTCTCATCAATCTTAATGATATTTCATGTTAGGGAATATATATGGGCTTCAGAAAAGGGTTTTCTTAAGTGTCACTGTTGGGGCGTTTGGGCTACAGGCCATGATACTGCATATTTTGGTGGGTTTGTTTTGGTCGGAAGCTGGTCCCACATTTTGGGGCATATCCCCAAAACCGTGGCCTGCATGGTTTTGAAACTTTACACCTGCCTGCTAGAGACTATTACAATAACACGTGATTTTAAATGACTGTGATTGGTCCATTATTTAATATTTTATTCACATTTTAAAATGCGTGAGTGGAAATTTTATGGATTTTTACAGCTGCTTGCAGCCTGTATTACGAGAGGAGTTTCAGGAAAACTTATGACAACTGCCCTGGTCGTGCTGTTTCACCTTTGTCATTAAAACTTGGCATGCAGTTTGAATAGAATATTATCTTGCTTCCATCAACTTTTGGTCAACTTCTGTGACAATAAATTTTTATTTCCTAAACTAAAATGTACATTTTTCCCGCGAATTTTAAATGTTCTGCTGCAGTGATGGCAGCTGCCAAGTGCCAGCCAGGGGGATAGTTTACAAATTCATTAAAAAGCTTAAACCAATAAAAGAAGAGAAGGAGAAAGGAATGAAAGAAGGAAGGAAGGAATGAAGTAAGGAAGGAAGGAAAGAAGAAAGGAATGAAGGAAAGAAGGAAGCATGAAAGGAAGGGAGATATATAGACAAATATAGATAGTTAGATAGTTAGATAGTTAGATAGATACAGTGCCGCCTGTAAGTAAGTGAAATGCATGAAATGGTGCCATTGCATCAATGTTAAACATCCTTAGCAAAACTGCTCATGGAAGCATGAATTGTCATCCGATGAGAGGAAAACATATTGTGTCACATAGGCCGATATATGAGGCATGTGGGATATTAATGGCAGCCAATTTTCTTTGCTGTAGTTGGAGTTAGGTATGGGTCAAAGTTTTTGATAAGTAAGTGAACCACCCTTCCCTATTAAATAACATTGGGCCAGTGTTTCACTTACTTATCAAAGACTTTGACCCATACCTAACTCTGTCTACAGCAAAGAACATTGGCTGCCATTGTTATCCAACATGCCTCAAATATCAGCCTATATGACCCAATATGTTTTCCTCTCATTGGATGAGAATTCATGCTTCCACATGCAGTTTGGTTGAGGATGTTTAGCATTGATTCAATGGCACCATTTCATGCGTTTCACTTACTTACAGGCGGCACTGTAGATAGATAGATAGATAGATAGATATATAGATAGATGGCCAGATAGGTATATAGTCTATCTACAAGCAGCTGTTAAAGTGCTTGCACGTTATTTTTTTGTATAAGCTACAAATTTCAATGGCTTATAAATCACAATTATTTTCACGTCATCATAACATATTTAGCACAAATAACTGCGTATATCTGTCTTCTTTAATTTGATATTTTTACAATAAATTATCATGGTTATTAAGTTCACAACAGCCAAAAGAGGTGAGCATCCTCCCTGAGTCAGTTGCAGGTTATTTCACCACTCATGCGCTGCCTGTCATCACAGGATCTCAGGTCCATGTGATTATTATTCTGTGTGGGCAAATTCTGAGGCAGGTGTCTGCAATGCATTGCAGACCTTAGTTACCCAACTGATATGTTACGTAAGTAACTGGAGGATCTCGAGCGGGGGGGGCACCTGGGGGGGGCACGCGATTCTCTGGGGGGGGGGGCGGCACCCACTATACTAACTGTATATTTTAGCCAGATTTGGAAAGTTCATATGGGGAGGTACCTGGGGGGGCACAGGTCCAATATGGGGGGCACGTACCCCCCGTGCCCCCCCCCATAGGGACGCCAATGCTTACGTATTAGTATTATTATTGAAGGCCTCCATTAATTTTGTATGGAGGAAACGGACGCAAAGTTACATTTTTGACATTTGTGCATCATTTAGGCCCACTGTAGAATTTTAAGACTTCAGTCTGAAAGAAGCTCAGATGGAATGAATTATTTCTAGAAAAGTTTTCTTTGATATGCAAGTTGTCTTTTTATGAAAACAAGTACTTATCAAAATGATTTATCTGGTTGCAGGGATGGTATAATTGTGTGTGTAGCTCCTCTGTCTATTTTGAAGACAAATACGAATGTTCACATCACAAGTGAGAACCAATAAATAATTCCTTGTTGCACATACAGGTGCCGTGTTTAGAAAATAAGAAATATATATATATTGCAAGGCATTCTATATTGTCTTCCTATCAGCATATACGGAAACATATATGAAAGCATTAACAGATTTTATATGAACATTTCGATCATATGCATTGATTTGCGATCCTTCACAGACATGACCGGCCACACTGTCCTGCTGAGACACTTGACACAGTGAACTTTGAGCCAGTTCTGCGTTTTCCTTTGCCATGTGGCTGATGCTAGGTTCTCAATGCAAGGATTTTACGCTGACGAAGCACCTTAAGATGATTTCTAGGGAAAATTGGCATGAAACGGCACGCCAAAATGATTATATAATCAATTAAAAGGGATTAGATGCATAGAACGGCAGGGCAAGAACATGCAACAGCGGGGCTAGAACATATAATTGTAGGGCAAGAACGTACAATAGTGGGACAAGAAGAAAACGACCGGCATGGCTGCAAAAACCACTGGTATGCCTGCAAATGTTCCGCAGGAGCAGCATAAATGATCCGCAGAGCAGCACAAATGATTGGAGGAGCAGGGGATGGCCCTATAGCCTCCTGATCATGTTTTTTACTCCTGCAATCCAGAAAATGCCTGCTGTGCATCCAAAATTGAGAAAAACTCTGGCTCCTCCACAGCGGCTTAAAAAAAGCTTCAACAAGTTGAATCTTTTTTGACTGTCATGGCCGAATTTCCCCATTTCTAAAAACGTCATGTATCAACTTTTTGCTCCACCCGACAGCAAACAATCAATGGCGGGAAGTCCCAAATATAAAAAAAGTCTTAAAATTCCCAAGAAATCTTATTCCGCTGGCACGAAAACACCTAAATAACCTGTCTTGTGATCGAGGCATGATGCCCCATCTTGCCAAAATGCAGGCTGAACTAGCACCTGCGGGCTTGTGTATATTTTATGCAGTATTTTTTCTGTCTGATGAAGTCGTATTGAATCTCAATTGCTGATTTGCCATGGCCAACCCTGAGTAGTAACGAGGTAGGAGCATGTCTGGCTTCAATTAGTCTTTTATCGAAAAAGGAGTGACCCACATGCACAGCAAAGGACTAAGGAAAACAATATTCTGATGCTAAAAGTGACACAAGTGGTGTCTTTCCCAGAAGCAAAAATGTAGCCTCAACTGATCCCACAGACAGAACTTAGACAGCATTGAAGACAACGACAGAAAGACAACAAGCTAAAAACTCCTCATTATGAAGCAATGGAAGAAGAAAATGAAACGGAAGAAGACAATGTAGACAAACACAATTTACACATATATGTATAGAATTTTATTCGACATCTGGATATCATCAAGATACATGTGTCATATAAGTAAACAAAAAGAAATATAAAATAAGATAAGATGTGTATGTACAAAAGTGGGATAGTAACTAACTACAACTAGAAAGGAGCAGTCATACATTATACGGTACAATGAAATTGATAAAGAAAACATGGATTACTATATATATATTAAAATACAAAATTCATAGAAGTGTCCCATTTCATACTGTAATTGTGTTATACTGTAATTGTGTAAAGCACCATAATTAATAATTCAGAAATAACTTATATCACATTTTAAGGCTAATTAAGTCAGACGGATAAAGCACCACATTTGCTAATATCTACAACACATAAAATGGTATTAAAAACAGTTACCCTTGGTAATATCTACAGCACACAAAATGGTATGAAAAGCAGAAGATATATATTTATGTACAGATAGAATTAAACATCACATCATCAATAAATTGGAAGCACCAATAATACAATGTATATGTAAAAAAGAAACATTTTAATTATATACAATAGTGACAGCAACAGCAAACACAAGCAAGCAACACATCAACATGCCACTGACCACTCAGTCACCAGGAGCAACCAACCTAGTGCATAAATTATAATAATAGCCTCAACTCTCAATTTTCAATGCTGTGTAAAGAAATTTGCCAAAAGCAAAATTTAGGTATACATTTTTTGAGGTCAAAATTTCATGAAACTGTTCAGCTGGGCTTATTACCAGAAAATCATTAATTGAAGTAATAGCTACGTTATGCAATTCAGTTCTTGGGTTGGTCCAGTTTGGGCAAACCATTAAACAATGGAATTCATCTTCTACAACATTTAAGTTACATTTATTGCAAATACGATCTTCTGCAGGTATATAAGGACGTTTATGTCTACCAATTTCAATATTAAGATTGTCAGAACTTAGTCTGAAACGAGCGATACTGGTATAAACAGATTTAGGGAGATTAAAGTTAAGATATGGTTCTAAGCGCATATCAGATTTAAAAGTTTTGTACGTTCGTAGTTTTGGGTATTTAGTGTTATCATTTATTTCACTAATCATCTTACCTTTAGCTTTGTCATACAGGCATGTTATGGTTTTATTCAAATTGCATTGCACAAAGAAAACCCAGGGAAAGACCAGACAACAGATCTTGGTCTTGCAAAGAAAGACATTAAAAAAACATATATATGATCAAGGCTCCGATGTCCAGGTATTTCCGTTACATCATGGGAAAATATAAATAAATGCATTTCCCTGGAAATATGCTGCTCTCCGCTCTTATCTTTTTTTACAAATGAAATACATGCCTTTATGGGAGATAACTCCAAGGCAATAACTGCTCTTGTTAATTATTGTTTAGACAGGGCACTTGCAAAAGTGGTAAAAAGTTGGACATTTTTGTGGTGTCCATCTGGTGAGACAACAATGATTTTTCTATATGTTAGACATTAGTAACTGAATTTCAATAATTTCGACTACAATTTGAAGGCATTTAACAAAAGTTTGTGTCGAATTTTTAAGAAGTTATAATTTGACCAAATTTGGTAAGATATAGGCCTATTTTCAGTGAGTACCATGATGTAACATTTGGTGTCCATCTTGTTACATTCATGACATGGCTCCTGACAGCTAAACTTAACCAAGCTAGTTAATTTTCTTTCTGTCAATGTTGAGTTGATCTATAATGGCTTTGGAAAATGGCTTAATATTTTGCTGGAGCCCCTATGGCACTACAGCATACTTAATCAAACATCATTATGTCAGATGGTGTCCAAATGTTACGTCCCTAATCTCCCTCCTGTTTTGTTATTGGCCAAAGGATATTCTATTTTTAGACATTTCATGACATCTCCATATTCTTATGCATAATTTCTGACACCAAAACAGGTGCCATCACCACTTGAATTAGCATAAGAGGGGGATCCTGGTGTGCCATAGTGAGGCTGGTCTTCGTTACATCCACAATCTGCAGTGAAATGCTGACAGAAAGTTGATAATATTGAATTAACAGTAGCAGAGAGGTTGTTGAAACAACTCAAACCTGCAACTGGAACTCTTTTTCTCAGTTTGTCTTGAAAATACAACTGGATGTAACAGAGACACCAAATTCAACTTCATCCTATTGTGTGTCCATGTTACGTCATGATAAAAAGCTATAAAAGCAGGTTTAATTCTTTTAGTTTCTCAGAATGGAAGGTTATACATACTTGAATTTAAATAAATAGTCACGAGTTATACCAAGATGGTTCACAATATTCATTTAACATTATAAGTAAGTGTAAAAAGCCAAATCTTGGCAATGACGTAACATGGACAGCATGTGAGGTGTCATAAGTTACATCATGGGCATAAATCAAATCAATATTCCCCTACAATAGAGTAAAATGTGGCTTGTTCTATTATTTTACTTCATTTTCAAAGTCCAGCATTCATGAATTCATGTTAAATACTTTTTGTGCGAGACAATCACAAGATATCTTATTAATTCCGAGGAAATAACTTTTACAAGACTGGGATGTAACCGAGACACCAATTTGAAATCCTGATTACTTTTGGTCAAACTATTTATTTTGAGTGCATCATTTGTACCTGGCAGGTAAAATAAGGATACACAGGATAGGAAATTTAATTTCAATTGCATTTTTATTGGAAGAAATCCATGAACCTCAAGTCAAACTCCACTTCTCTTGTATCAACATACACTATCGTCTGTGGGGGGTTAAACACATGAAAACATCAATTTCCCTACAGAAATAGATGTCTAATATCGTTGGACTGCACTGCAGGAATGCAGCCTTTAATGGATGTTTGATAAATTTTCATTTACTGTCACAGAAAAGCAAAAAGTGTGCTAATTTTTGCAAATCATAAAAAAATTAAAATTAGCCCTGTGTTATAGCAGTAATTTCTTTGGGTAAAAATTAATGAAAATGCAAGAAAATGAAATTTTGAGGCATAGATAATAGTCTCACAGATCATTGGTGGTAATTTATACAAAATGCATGAATCATGTTATTGCCAGGTGAGAAATTGTATCACCTGTGGAACATTGGTGTCCAATGTTACATCATAAATTTTTTGTTTCGTGAATATTCAGTTCAAAATCCTTCACAGCAATGCAATAGTGGCGTAAATTTTTGCTTTTGTTAAAGTAATTTATAAAAAGTAAACATTTTGTTATCCTCTGTCAGGTTCTAACCTCTATAACATGATTTTAAACTTTAAAATGGTGTCCTGTTACGTCATGCAACATTATTACCATTTTATTCCTCAAAATTCACTGGGTTTCACAAGAGATTGAAAGTCATTGTTTATTTTTGAAGGATAAGTACATTTGTACTTTAATGTGGTAAACAGATGCTATTTGCTGTCTGATTTTTCACAATTTCAGTGTGCTGTCCATGTTACGTCCACAAATTTTAGAAAATGAAAAAATGAAATATCTCCCAAGATAATAAAGCAATTATCTTGCAATATTACATATAAATGGCAGATGGTACTGTCTACCTCCACTAATGATTTCAATGACATTGAAGGTAGTTTAAAAGTCGAATACCAAACTCTCCATGACGTAACGGCCATACCTGGACATCGAAGCCTTGATCATATAACTAGATATTGACAATAAATCTATAGGCTGCTACGAGGTGAAATAAGATCTGATACACGCCAACAATGGTTCATTGACAAACCTCTTCAATCAAGGCCTGTTGCAGCTAGCGACTTCAGTGGTTATGAAGACTTCTGAAACTTTTGAAGGGAAACCAAGTACCAAAGATATTTTTCTCTTCACCGTAGAGCAGCTGTACTCAAGTACTAGCATCATGAATATCCATACTTTGAGTGTCAACAAAAAATTTTTTCTACTTCTCATGAGCATTTATTGAAACTCGACTGACTATTTTGCCAGGGAATTAGTCCATGTATGCACCTCGGTAAATGTCGTATTATCCAATTTCATATATGTTGGAATAACATTATTGTTGGAATCACATTGTTTATATTTTTGTACAATTTTGTAATTCTTAGTGTTTTAAATGATTGTCTTATAAGTTCTAAGTGAAAACATTAATTGTGAAAATAGAAGATGTCTGTAATCACTCATCATATATTCATCAACCAACCTGGCAGAATAGTCGGACACATGGTAACACATTTTGAAGAAGTTCATCAAAAGACACTTTGAAGGAAAACACAGGTTTTCACATAACCCTTTTAATATCAGAATCTTCGTGGTTTTGGGGTATAATTTTGTAAGTAATTATTGTGTTGTCAAATCATTTCAAATCAATTTTTTCTGAAGAGTGAGCACTCTCGCCATGAACTGGTTTGACAATTCACAAGTCTTAGACACTCAGTCATGTACATAGGCATGTGACTAATTTTCTATTCCATTAAATAATATCATTAATTTATCACTGGTATAAAGAATTCATTCGTTTTGGATCAGCAACCTCAGTGATGTGAATTTAAAAAGGAAAGAAATTAAGTTAATGTCAGCCTGCCTTTATTTATAATATTGCATGAAAACTAAATGTGTTCAAGTCATTATTGCAGAAATGATTCCACTAAATACAGGGTTATTTAGAAATTTACTTGGCATGCAACAAAACCTTAATTCTATGAATTTCAATATTTCATTTTATATCAAAAGATATTTAATGTTGGATAAATCTGAATTTTAATTAATGACAAAACTCATCCCAAGCATATTTTAGCACCTTGAAGACAATAAGCGTCACTGCTTTGTTGGGGAACAGGGTGCAGCTTTTGTTGAATGGACATTATGTAACATGATGTCACTAATCCTCCCCAATGACCAAACCCAAGAACAAAGGGGAGAGTACAGAAGCAGTTAAATAGCACCCCTATATTTCTTACAAAATTCCCTTTTTTCTTAAAAGTATGTTCAAACTGCATTGATATCCTTAGTTTTTTTTAATCTTAAACATTATAATGAATTTTCCAATTTAAATCAGAAATATAGGCAGAGTAGAAGTTGAGATATGACTTTTTATATGCCATGCAGGTTTTTCTTTGCCTTTTCAGCTATTGTTATACTAATACAGCTAAGTTTGGACATCATTTAACCTTTTTGGTGTTAAGTAGTAAATGTATTAGTCTTATTAAAAAGTATCTGCAGGCCACAAATTGTTTTCAGTTTAATATTTAAAATAGATAGATTGGATAGATAGACAGCCTATCTAATATTTCTGTTTTTAGGCAGGCCTTTATTCTATTCATAATTTATGATAAGATGATAAAGGTAGGATAGGTGGATAGATAGACAGATAGATAGACAGATAGATAGATAGACAGATAGATAGATAGATAGATAGATAGATAGATAGATAGATAGATAGATAGATAGATAGATAGATAAATAGCCAGATAGATGGATTAGGTGTTTTAGATTAGGTGTTTAAATGACTGAAGATTGCTTGACTGATTGGACTGATTGGACCGATTGAATGAAAGAATATTAATTAATTGTTTGACTGATAGATCCACTGTTAATTTATCCCAGCAAATAGATTTTCATGTTGCACTATTGATTAGTTGTTAGATAGATAGATAGATAGATAGATAGATAGACAGATAGATAGATAGATAGATAGATAGATAGATAGATAGATAGATAGATAGATAGATAGATAGATAGATAGATAGATAGATAGATAGATTGATTGATTGATTGATTGATTGATTGATTGATTGTTTGATCATCTATAATTATGTAATCTAATACATCCAGAGAATCATGGATGGATGGATGATTGGGACTTTACCTCCTGTATGTATGCACTTGGTAGGCTAATTAGGACAGGAGGAGGACATAGCAATGAGGTGACCCTTTTATTTCATTGCAACATCTCTTTTCAGTACCTTGAATCTGTTGAATGCTAAGGCTGGGAATTTGTCAAAATTAGATACAATAAAACATCATATAAAATAGAGAAATGGACATTTCATTCATCTAAAAACACTTTCCGTCAGCCAGAAAGAGTGAGGAAGCTTGACAGAGTTGAGCCACTTTTTACGTTCTTGCACCTCCAGATGACCATTATGATTATACAAACATGCTTGATACTTGTAACAAGAATCCGAGGATTCAAACACTGGGTTTAGCAAGCTTTGCATGATTATTATTATTAGTAAGATTTTTAAAGATGGGATATGTTTATTGCTCAATGACCTGCTTATTAAATTCAATTTTACATAAACCTTTTTTTAAAATTTAACTTTGTACACACAAATCATAAGCAAATATTTGCAAAGTGCTCAATGAACTTCCCATTTTGCTCGTACTGTACTGATTGAAATAGGAAAGCCTTGTCAGGTTTGCAGATATACCACTAAATTTTGTGAACAGAGATACCACTTACACTCAGTGGCGTCACAAGGAGGGGGGACTGAGTCACAGTGAACAAATAAAGAAATGCAGCCATTTTGTAGAAGTCACCTTAGATTCCTCAGGGGTCATTGATTCATACCCTCAAACAAATCTCTACACATGTACCGAATTTCCAATCTCTAGATGATATACTAAGCTCACAGTGGGCAACTCAAGAATGATGGCCATTTTTTGGCAGCCATTTTGGCAGCCATCTTGTATTTCCCAAAATATTGGTTCACACCATCAAACAAATTTCTACACCAAATTTCAATACTCTTAAGTGAAAAACTTAACTCACAGTGGCAAAACAAGAATAGCAGCCATTTTATGGCGGCCATTTTGGCAGCCATCTTGAATTTCTGAAAATGTTCCAGACTCAAACCCTCAAACGAATCCCTATACTAAATTTCATAACTCTGAGTGAAATACTAAGCTCACAATAGACATTTTAAAATGTGGCAATTTGCTGCCAAAAAAGTATGAAAGAGGAAAAAGACATGTTTTGGAATTTTGCTAAATTCTGAATAACACCAGCACATACAGCACCAAATTACAAAATGCATTTTAGAAACCAAGTATACTAAGGTCCCCAGTTGGTTTTTAAGCCTCTAAAACCTCCCAATTTATCTCCACAAAACTTCAAAGAAAAGCACTTTGACCCATTCTCTCTCTATTACACTGGGGGAACCCAGTGTAAAAATGTTGGCCCAGCTCTCCCCATCAAGTAGGAGACTTGGGCCATACAAAGGGAGACTGGGCCATCTAAATATGACTGGGTTGGTAAAGCTGTGGTTGAGGGTCATAATCTATCGCCAGTATGTCAATTGATTTATCCGGCTTCAGAATAGCCTGCTGAATAGCCGAGGGTATGCTGCCGCGCAGCCTATGTTTAAGAAAAACAAAACATTACTATTTTAAATTTAAACTGAATTTGTATCAATAACTGATAAATTTGAAAATATTAGCATGCACTAAAATGGGTTTAATGTTGTTTAAACAATGGTCATGGGGGGTAACACAATGGGGGCATAACAATAGCTGAAAAGAAAAGACAAAAGAACCATATCTGAACTGTCTATACAAAATAACACTAATGGCACTGCTGACACACAGATAACATAAAGATGTGTTTTAAGTAAAATTGTTAAATAGTTACTTTTTTCTTCTTGTACAATTCTGTAACCAACCCTTTGGTTGCACATGTTACATAGCCAATAAGCCTCACATGGGCTTGATAATCAAAAGTCATATCTCAGCATCTACTTGGCCCATGCTGTGTTGAGATTCAAATTTCAAATTTAATTTCATGTTCAAAATTTAAAAAACTAAGGTGAAATCATTGCAGTTCCAACTCATTTCTTTAAAAAAGGGAGATTTTGTTAAAAAGTTGAGGATGTTATGTAACTGTTTGTAGGCACCCTCTTGGTTTTGGTCATGGGAGAGGATCAGCAGGGAAGACAATAGCCTCTGACATCATGTTATGTAATGCAGACTCCCTGGCACCAGTGCTACATTCAACAAATACTCTAACCCCTACCTGACCAATGAAGATATTTGTTCTCTACAAAATGTTAAAATAAATTGGGATGAGTCTTGGAATTAATAATTAAAAGACAGATTTATCAAAATAATATCTTAAGATGTAAAATTATATATATATATTGAAATTTGCAGAAATAGAGTATGGATTAAAATCTAACCTTGGTGATATTGAATTTAAAAAATAAAGAAATGTCAGCCTACTTTTATTTTGATTTTTTTTTTTCGTGAAAATTAAATATGAACAAATCAGACAGAGTGGCTTAGGAATTAGACCACTGAATACAGGGTAATTAAAGAAAATTATTTGGCATGTTACAGAATGTTAAAATTGGGAGTTCAAGTTGTGAGCCCCAGGTGTCTACTGGTTGACAGAGACAATCATAGACTACTAGTCACACTTACAGACTAAATAGTCAGTCCTCAATTAAACAGCTTCCCAAATATATTCTTATCACTGCAGTTGAGGGAGCTCAGCTAGCCAAGGATATGGCCATCACAATTCCAATAATTCAAAGACCAGATAGACTGGGATTTCAAGATGGTAACTTGCAGATGGTAATAATTACAAACAAGATATGTGTGGTTCACAGATAGACTAAAAGATGATTTATTGAAGATGACAGTAGGTTATATAGTGAAATGTACAAACAGGTAATTGGTGCATGGCAATAGCCAATCAGAGAACAGTATTGAGACAATGGGACAGTGCCCTTATGCATTGTATAAACAGTATGTGGGTTCAGTGATTCTGGACTCCAGGTCTCATAACCAGAAAGGTGCTAATTGTTAAAGTGCAATTAACTTCCCTTAGATAATTGTTACAAGCTTTTATCCCCCCAATTTATCTTAATTCCCAATAGAAAGAATTGTCAGATGCCTTGGTTGGCAAGGCCTTTGTGTTGGGGCTTAAGGATAGCCCCAGCCTAATAAATGGTGCAACAATATGGAGGATTAAAATTAGGGCCCTTTGTGTAAGTTGCTGTCACAAAGGGCAAGCCATGTGTGAATGGACTTTAATTATATGATCTCTTAAATGTGGACAATTCTCTGGACTGGCAAACTTGTATAATGCATTAAATGCATGGAAATTACTCTTGGCCAAAAATGTATCAACTTAATGTAGACTAAAAGATATTACCCAACTTTTGGATCCAAGCCTCACAGATCAATGTAAATACATAGAAATGCTGTAGGGAAGCTCTAACCACTAGATCTAAGAAATATACCTAATATAATACACATAATTGCATGTCTGATTTTACATTGGTTATACCCTGCCCCAGCTGTGTGATACTTGTTAGCACAAAGCTTTGGGTTCTACCAAAAAATTATCAAAATTAAGTAAAAGATGCAATTAATTAACTGAACAATGCTTGCTCTCCCAAGGATTAAAGGCCGGTGTGTTACAAAAGACTCACACAAACATACCAAGTATACGACATTGGCCTTTAACCAGCAAAATTTAAACACAGTGATTAAATGCCAATTTTGTAACTGATAAAATACTCTAAAGCCTACTTTCTACAAGCAGAGTTACGGACAATAGGCTTAATAAAAGGTTCATTTTTCAGTTACACAATGATAGGGCTTCAAAGCCATTATCAGTAATTCCAATTAATACCCTAGTTGGTGGACAATGGATGGTAATCTACCGTAATTTATAATACGATAGGGGTATACAATGAAATGACATAATATTAAACTTCAATGGCATGACAATCTGTCATGCCAAACAATACATAATGCATATTAGCAGCATGGTTTAATTTGTTACATGATTTAATCTAAGTAATACTAAACACATATTTGAGCTTCCCTTTGAACAGCGTGAACCATAAAAAAAAATTATTTTGATGTTTTATGCACACACAGTGAGACATAGACATGACATAAACGGTAAATGACAAACATAAATGACAGATAACACGCACTGGTACATAGACTTACAGATAACATATAAACATCAAACATACAAACACAGATAATGACACATATTAACACATGATGGCGTCACTAGTTTGGTGTTTTAGGTACCCGACCGCCATCCTACCAATTAAAGGAAATATGATGACTATAACGTAGGATTAAGGTGACTAAGCTTAGGACGTCTACGTTAATCTATTTCCAGAAATTGTGATGATAACTAGTTACTGTGTGTCGCGTCGGGGACTAAATTGAGGATCAAGTTTCTCCAGCCTACAACTTGGGACTTCTCAATTGACCAGACGCGCACAATGAAATGTTATAAATTGCTAATGTTAAACTTTCTAAATTATCTAATTTACTTAGGGGGATGACTAAACTTGGACTTGAAGCTCCGACCCAGCTAAATGGCTCCAAGTTGACCTTCCTAAGATTTACTAAAGTACAATAAAATGATAGAAAAAAAATGTTGTGATTAATGGGCTGTGTGCCCTCGACCTAGGCTAAGCCCCTTTAAATATATGTGTCATTGAATGTTAAATGAGAAAAAAAAAAACTCATCTATTTGGAGAAAATTATAAAAACTCCTAGAATCTCATGCACAAGTTAACTCAGTAACTTGCTTGAGCATGTAAATTTATAATTAGTAACCTCAGTCTATAAAAACCTAATTGTAGGAAAATTTGACTTGTTAAAAACCTACCAGGAAAACTAGACTGATGACTGTTGTGACATGACATAAGTAGATAAATTAACAATTGACATGGTAATTAACATGATTGATATATAGATACATGATGTGTTGTCATTTTTAAGGTACGTCCAACGGGTAAAACCGTCGTGCGGAAAAATCCCATTGGTTCCCTTTTTGTGTTTTAAATGACAAGTGGTATATTGACAATGTTGACATTAATACAATGTGTAATAGAACTTATGAAAATTATTTTGTACTAAAAAATTTAGACAATAATAGATATTACCTTGTTGTGCCTTTTTGTTTATAATCATAATCTTCAATGGTTTTGAAGAAAAAAATAAAATTGGTACAAGTGGCATTGTGTTATGTTTTGTATAGTGATTCGGGCAATATGGAGTAAAACTTCCTTGAATGCGAAAGAGCCCTGGCCGGTGACGAAAAGGTGGAAGTAAGCTCCTTTACCCTAGATTATTGCTTCTACAGTGTTTGTTATACAAAATTAGTGGTTTATATCTTGTTTACACAATAAAAATGGATGTAATGTATAATTGATGTTGTTGGAATATGTTGTGTTTGATATGCTGCTCTAAGTTGCAGACTTAATTAAGTTGTCACCTTCTTAACAGTAAAAGCCTTTATAAGGAAAAAAAAAGATGGAAATATTGAGGTGATATTATATATTTTGAAGAGCCCAAAAACCTCTTCGAGGAAAAGAGCTCAAAAAGATTGAATTGCTTGTTGCGGAAGCAAGAAAATGATATAGATAGATAAGCACTGATGTACAGTATTTGTCTTAATTATTGGTTAACCTTCGCCAGCAAAGGTAATGGAGGTATAACAATTATTGTTTTAGGTATTGAAATTAGCGAGTAATGTTTACATTTGATAATTTGTCAACAAAAAAATGCTGCGTCATGGTGCTAGTCATGTTTCAGCGGCTAGATGAAAGAGTCTGACACGTGGGTGGGCCTGGTTATTACATAATCTTACTTAATAGGCAATCAAGCCCAGGGAGGTCACTGGGGCAATTAGAGTGCAAAAGATCCAAAATATTAAAAGAAAATTTGATATAAAAGTCGCACAGTATCGTCTTGAAACTGGCTTGTCGACTGTAATTGTGGGGTAAAACCTGGTTTTACGTTCCTAATTTATGCATTGAATGCTAGAAAATAATTACTGCGTACGGCTTATGTATTCAATGATTTTAAAGTGAGTTTCTTTGCGTTACAAAGAAAAGCTATCCAGATGACTGAATGTCATAAAAAAAATTCGTGCATACAAGGATGCATATGTAGATCTCAGCTGCTCTATTAGGAAGCACCTAAACTGAGTCTAGTTACATATACTAATACAATAATACAATAAATGACATAAATGAGGCGCATCTAGGTGCCCTAGCCCTTAAAATACTCGATCTTTTAAAACACCTAGTAAAATGGTATAATCTGCAGAATGATAATTAATTTCAACGAAATGACAATCTCCTAGCTACAAAATGTTTTCACAGCCAGGTTTGGTTGGGACATGAAATGGTCGTTTAAATTTGGCTGATGAGACGTCATTCATCAGCCCTAGGGGCATCATTCTCAGGATGTTAACCTTTACATCACGAGTGTTAACTTAAAATTGGCTAACTTCAGTGACTTTGTTGACAGTCGATGTGCTCCATGGTGGTCCTGCAATCAGTTGGGAGGGGAATAGAAGGGTATAAGTTGTTTTGAGGGCGCCTGGTGGGTTGATGATTTGTTGGTTCTATTTGAGGAGCACCATTTGGTTGATGGTTCTCTGTGAGAGCTAGGTTCTCAGAGAGAGGATGGTTCTCGGGTGCGTGTTGTGCAATTGCCCTTTTATACTTGGATGTTAACCTTGCCACTAGGTGGCGTCCTTTTAATGCAACAACAGCCAATATGAACCACAGGCATACGATTAAACTAACATTTATGAAGGATAAATTGTTGTTAATGTGGGCAATGTGTGATGTTTGTTTGACCACGTGGGCAGAATTGCGTGATGTGGGCACGAGACCAAGCATCGATGCCAGGTGGTCTCTCCTAATGGCTTGGGTCTCAAGGTCCATCGATAGACCTTTCTTCTCGAGAGACTTGATTGAGTCCATCGTGTTAGATAATGTGGTTACTTGTTGGGCGAGGTGTCGAGGATAGGTCGGGGGGTCGAGGGTCACGAAGACATCCCAGGTAGCTATAATTTGTCTGAGTTCTTCCCCTCCTGTGATGCTTATTCCATCGGGCAGGAGCGTCACCTCGACTGCATCTGTTGAGAGGGAGGAAGCATGTATACGATTCATAACAAAGGCAAATAATAGCAATATATACCTGGGTGTCATGATGAGTTGGTCAATGATGATTTGATGAAGGCCTTCAGGCTAGCCGAAGACGCATTTCTTGGGATTGAGTCTCAGATTGTAGGATCGAATGCAGTCAAAGATGATCTCCAGAGGTTTGAGATGCTCTTCCTCGTTAGAGCTAAAGATAACCAAATCGTCAATGTAGATTAAAGCGATTTTGCCGATCAGGCCCTTCAGAATGACCTCCATGGCCCTTTGAAATTTCTGAGTGGCACAGTTCAGGCCCATCGGTAGCCTGGTCCAATGAAAGAGCCCGCGATGGCACACAAACGCGGTCTTCTCTTGATCATCAGGATGAAGTGGCAACTGATGGTATCCAGATTTAAGATCAATGGTGGAAAATACGGTCGCACCTTGTAATTGATCGAAGATGTCCCTGATCAATGGGATAGGGTAGGCATCATTCTTGGTGATCTTGTTGACGGCCCTATAGTCCACAGTGAATCTTGGTTCGTTGCTGTCTTTCTTTTCGACGTGGACGACTGGGGAAGACCAAGGAGAAGACAAGGGCACGATGACACCCTGCTCGAGTAACTCGTCCAGCTTCGCATCGAGCGCCTGGCGTTTGCTGAAGGGTAGACGATATGGTCTTCTCTTGACTGGGCCCCCCGTCGTTTCAATTCTGACTTCAATCTCAGGATGACATCCGAGGTCCTCGCCCTTGGCTGCAAAAAGGTCATCATTCTTGCGAACCAAGGCCTCCATGTTAGAGTCTGAGATCAGGGGGGGTCGGTCCCCGAGCGAGCCTATTATCTGCCTCCTAGGTAATAGCTCGAATGCATGGCCTTTCCTTGAAAGCATGCCTTGTCCATAGTCAATTAGGGCACCATCTCGCCTTAGTACGTCTCGCCCCAAGATCATACCGTGGCCGATGCCTTCCACAACAGTTACATTAAATGCCCCAACACGCAATTCGGTCAATTCTACCACACCGACAGTCTTGATTTCACCCCCAGTGACGTTACACAGTTGCATGGTCGGTGGGTTAATTTTGGGTATGAAACCAGCCAATTTACAAAAGTTATCAAATTCTTGGCGCCTTAGAACGCTCCTTGTTGCTCCAGTATCCAGAAGCGCTGTACAATTGCAATGTTCAAATTCCAGCTTGACATATACTAAGGAGTCGACGTCTAAGGCGCTTATTGGTAGCGAGGTCCTCGGTAACTACGCCCTTGGTTTTGGTTTCTATTCTGTCTGGATCTGTCAGACAGGCGTTTTCTGCAATCTGGGGCAATGTGACCAATTTTACGGCTATAGTTACATACCGGATAGCCATCGTCTGTAAATTGGTTCTCGGCAGGTCCCTGTGCACGTTGGTTGCCATGCTGTTGATCATACTGGGCCACTGGAGCCCTGCGTGTAACGTACGCATTCGGTGTAGGATGGTAGTAGCCCTGGGGTTGTTGCTGTGGTGGATGAGACTGGGGCTGACTGTTGTGGGGTCGGCCGTTGTTGTGTCTGGACTGTGGTGGCTGTTGATGAGCCCGATCTTTCTTAAGGTCCTCTCGGAGACCTTGCAGGAGTGCCGTCATCTTCGTGAACTGGTGTGTCAAACCAGTGAGTTGACGCTTGCTGTCCTGGTCCTGCAAGTCTTGGGGGGGGGGGGGCGGCTGGCGATCTCGGGGGGGTTGTTGTCCCCCAACTGCTCCAAGTTCCTTGGGTTCTTCGAACCTTTGGGTCTCTTGGTGTCCAGAAATGAGGCCCTTTTCTCGAGCCATGGCCACTCGATTTTGGTTTGATTGGAGCTTGTGAATTGCAAGCTCGAAGGTTTGTGGGTAGCCCTTCTCAATGAGCTTGATGGCTAGCTTGTCGTCAGCGAGGCCCTTGATATAATATTCAATGAGGAGCCGTCGTTCTGCGTCCTCTCTCTCCTCATCTCTTGCTAGTGGATAGGCAAGTTCCACTGCCTTTCTGTAACGCCTGCCGTAGGCTGCCGTCGTTTCATAAGTAGCCTGCTTGATGTGCTGCACTTCGTGCTTCAGCTTTTCCTCTTCTTGTGAGGAGAGGAATTGAGTCTGTACGTGGAGTTTGACCTCCTCCCAAGTTGCGTACAGGCGTCTTTCATGAGATCTGAGAAACCTCTCTATTTCGTCTCTGAGCACTGTGTACCAACCAAGTGACCTAATTAAGGATTTTTTTGTTTACATTTTGCTAGTTCATACATATAGATCAAACAACAAACTTTGCATTATAGCCAGTATGCTGTCTTATAGTACAAGTAATGCACATAAAAAATTTGGAATAAATCAGTTACGTTTTCTGGGAGATTAGGCAGTTTTAGTAAATTTTAGTGCATTTTTTACTAGAATCGCCAATTCTTTTGATTGTTAAATATTTAAAGCTTAAATTTTCATATCAAGATGTATAATACATAAATACAGCATACTAGCTATGTTACATTGTAATTACATTGGTTTGTTCCCTAAAATTTAAGATTTGATGACTAACTAGGTCGCTTCGCATAGAGCAAACGGTACACAGTGTGAGGTCTGCTGTGGCAGAAGTTGTGGCCACTAAGATTGTCTGTTGGGTATAGGGTAAAGTGAGTTCTACTTCCCTAATCCAGTTTCTCACTGATTGTGATGTGCTGCCGTCACATGATGGGACTCTTTTTGCACAGTCTAGTGCCTGTTGACGGTCCTCAGCCAGTAATTGTTGTTGCAGGACCCTATGTTGCAAGTCCAAAGCCTCTTGGTGCTCCTTTTTGAACTGTAGCATGAAATGGTCCCTGAGAACCCGTTCCTGTCGGAGGTACTCTACAAAGGTTACCTCGGGCAGTGCCTGGTTGGCCTGCTCATTGTCCTCAGCTGGTTCAGGGGCCTCTCCTTTGGCCACTCAGGCCGCCGCTGCTTCCTCGTCGGCCTGTCGTTGGGCCTCGTCATTGGCCCTTGGTTAGGGTGCCATCTCTTGCTCGCGTCGTTGGAGCTCGATGAGATGGGGGTTATGGGGGTTAAAGGGCGGGTATGGCATCTCGATTGCCTTGTGGAGATAATCCTTGTGAATGTAAAAGTGATCAAGGGACCTAACTTTGAGCTAAGGGTAGTTGACTATTCTGGAAGCCCATGTGTTTTGGTAAAATTTGTCTTCGCGCCTACAACTTTCAACTAATGTAGAATCTTGAAGCCCATTTGTTTTGGTAAAAGTGATCTTCGCGCCTACAACTTTCAACTAATGTAGTTCTTGTAGTACATCCAATAATGCGTATGGTAAAAGTTGCGATTTTCAAGATATCCAAAAAAAAAATTTTTGGCTTGTTACATCCAATATGTACTCACTGTATTGCTCCAATATGTTCACAAGAATTTGACTCTGTTCAATTCACTCAGGGTACACCATTGTGAACTCCACTAGTAGTAAAAAAAAAATTTTGAGCTTGTGCTTAATTCAGTCTTTGTTCACTTCACTCCAATGATTCAGAAAAGTTGACTCTGCTCAATCATGTCAGGGTACACCATTGTGAGCTCCAGGTGTCTACTGGTTGACAGAGACAATCATAGACTACTAGTCACACTTACAGACTAAATAGCACGAGTGAAGTCACTGATAGAAATTGGCCTGTAATGGTACATAATTAGAAGAGTGTGAAACTAGGAATGTAAACAAAAGGCCTTGGGGGATTGACCACTATATTTAACAGTGATTTAACCAATTTTTCCACAATACCTGCAGTGTTTCGTGATCCTTGCAGTCATCTCTCACCATCTAGCACACTTGTTGGAGCTGACACATCAGTTGTTCCATAAAATCCATGAATTTGTACAGGTATTGCATTATCTCTATAGTGATGGGCCTCAGAACTCAGACTCACTGGGTTGGAACAGGGTCAATGCCTTAGACTGGACATGTGATCATCAAGTTGAAATTGCCAAAGAGGGCAGCACTGCCCAGTACTCTCCAGTTCATTGGTAATCTCAATGGCATGAGTCCTATGATTTCCTTGTCAGGCAGCTGACAGGCGCTGCCCTCTCTGGTAATTTCAACTTGATGGTTACATGTCCAGGCCTTGACCCTGTTCCAACCCAGTGAGTCTGAGTTCTGAGGCCCATCACTATAGAGATAATGCAATACCTGTACAAATTCATGGATTTTATGGAACAACTGATGTGTCAGCTCCAACCAGCGTGCCAGATGGTGAGAGATGACTGAAAGGATCATGAAACACTGCAGGTAGTGTGCAAAACATGGTTAAAACATCATGTTCAGTCCCCAGAAGTTCTTTTGTTTACTTTTTTTAATGGACTTGTTTCAGACTCTGTTCTATATAGGTATGATAGCCCATATATATACAGGCGAATCCACCCGTGCTAAATAGTCAGTCCTCAATTAAACAGCTTCCCAAATATATTCTTATCACTGCAGTTGAGGGAGCTCAGCTAGCCAAGGATATGGCCATCACAATTCCAATAATTCAAAGACCAGATAGACTGGGATTTCAAGATGGTAACTTGCAGATGGTAATAATTACAAACAAGATATGTGTGGTTCACAGATAGACTAAAAGATGATTTATTGAAGATGACAGTAGGTTATATAGTGAAATGTACAAACAGGTAATTGGTGCATGGCAATAGCCAATCAGAGAACAGTATTGAGACAATGGGACAGTGCCCTTATGCATTGTATAAACAGTATGTGGGTTCAGTGATTCTGGACTCCAGGTCTCATAACCAGAAAGGTGCTAATTGTTAAAGTGCAATTAACTTCCCTTAGATAATTGTTACAAGCTTTTATCCCCCCAATTTATCTTAATTCCCAATAGAAAGAATTGTCAGATGCCTTGGTTGGCAAGGCCTTTGTGTTGAGGCTTAAGGATAGCCCCAGCCTAATAAATGGTGCAACAATATGGAGGATTAAAATTAGGGCCCTTTGTGTAAGTTGCTGTCACAAAGGGCAAGCCATGTGTGAATGGACTTTAATTATATGGTCTCTTAAATGTGGACAATTCTCTGGACTGGCAAACTTGTATAATGCATTAATTGCATGGAAATTACTCTTGGCCAAAAATGTATCAACTTAATGTAGACAAAAAGATATTACCCAACTTTTGGATCCAAGCCTCACTGATCAAGGTAAATACATAGAAATGCTGTAGGGAAGCTCTAACCACTAGATCTAAGAAATATACCTGATATAATACACATAATTGCATGTCTGATTTTACAAAGTGTCAAAATCTTTAAATAGTAACAAGCAAATGCATGTTTCATTGTTTTCTTAATGCTTTAAAGTGCACTTATATATTTCCAATTGATAATATTTGAATAGTAAAAATTCAAATTTAAACATGTTTGTAGAAATTTTGACTTACTTTGCAAGAATTGACTGATATGTGATAATCTGAAAATCCGTAATATTTATTAAATTTTGCAAATATTGGCCTCTGGTATGTATTAAAAAGATTCATATAGCTCAAAATTAGCATCATGATGATGTGATACACTGTCATGTTTATTTTGCTAAATATTCAAAAGCATAGTATGACATCAGAAATGAAATTGTGGAGGAAGTGGACATTTGAGCAATTTTTTTGCTTTTTAAATCTTAAATTTTCAAAATTCTTTCAGTGGCTGTGAGTATTCTTTTATTGTATGTTTAACTATAATATGTTTTAAATTCAATCATGATTAGGCCTATCTTGGCGTTTCAGACAGAAAAGTTGGCAAATTGGCAAAAATCCTGATTTTTCCAGGTTTTTGTTTTTCATAAAACAATCATATGATAAACATTCCAACTGAGTTGAGATGTTTAAAGAGCTATAATTAGACACCTAACTGGAATATTTCATAGACATAGCTGCAAAATTGACTGAATAATGCAGGTTTAAAAAATTTGTAATTTATCACATTTTTAATGAATTTACGTCAGTCAGTTTTTCTTAGAGTATTTAGACCCCCAAAGGACAAATCTTGGATATTTAATACATACCATATGCAAATTTCGGTGACATAAGTACAACAGTATTTGAGTCAATCCGGAAAATGAAAAAACTTTTTTTTTTCACATTTTTCAATAATTGTGAGAAAAGTATTAATGTTTGAGAGATTAGACCCCTAAAAGACACTACAAGGATTAGAGATACAATAATGTCTCAAAAATCAAAAATATACGTGCCATAGTTTTGGCATGATGCCCAATACACAAAAAAATATTTTTCCACATTTTTCAATTGCTGTGAGAAAAGTATTGATGTCATGTGTATAAGACCCTTAAAAGGCAAAACTAGGATGACAGATACAATAATGTCCAAAAAATAAAATATGTACATGCCATAGTTTTTGCATTACTCCCAATACACATCCGGGACGCCCGTTATCCGGACGCCCGTCGGTCCGCCCGTCCGCCCGCCCGCCGGACGGACAAATTTTCCCAAAGTAACTACAATACCCGTCGGCAATGTATACATTGCCGAGGGTAAAAAGTGTCTCACTGTGCCCCGCTCTCCCCTACAGGCCTGCCTACTTCTTTTTCAGTTCTATGGACCTTCCCAGTCAATATGCATTATCAAATAGCTCAGTTGTTCATGGCACCGAGTAAAATTTGTTAGAGCCAGGTCATTGGTTTTTTAGCTGAGCTAGCCAATATTTTTCAGTTAGACCAGCTGCAATGAATCTCAACACTGCTCACAGTTTGCAGGACAGTTTGAACGCTAAAGTTTAGGGAAACAAGACTAAAAATTCAGACAGGTGATCAAATATGAAATATTGAAATTCAATAGCTCCGAAGATATTCCAATCTTTTTTTATTAATATGCAATATCTGGGTCTTGAAATTTGTTCAGAGTGTGCCCTCTCCCCCAAAACACTTCAGTCCTGTCAGTCAACAATAACGAGTCCATGTTGAAGGAAAATAGCCATATCCCAGCCAATAAAGCATTTTCTTCAGTGAGCTACTCTCCTTATCCAAAGAAAAACTTTACAGTTACGCTCCCAAAAAATTGAGTTACGCTCCCAACGGCCTTGGCTTCAAACTAAAATTTGTGGAATTACAGGCAATTGCTGACCAATTAATGACCCCAGCACTGCTCTAACATGTACACTGGACATCTGAAATAGTGCAAGCAGCTCCAATTGGTATTACAAGACGAGGAAAGTGCCTGTAAACACTAATCATGGAGGACGTTTTGAGAGTGTAACTGCAGTTACGCTCCCGATCTATTTCCGGTTGGGTACAGTGATATTGGCGATGAAAAATTTAGCTATACTGCTCCGGTGGACAACCCCAGCACTGGGCCAGCAGCTACTGTCATTATCATACCCCTGCAGTAAATCATACACCTCAATATTCTACTGTTATTATTGGTAAAAATATGGCGTGTATATCAAATAAAAATCATAACCAAACAAGATTCTGATGATAAATCAACAGAAAATTCCATTCATAAAATTATTCAACTTACAGAGTATGAATTGCTCTGTAAAGAAAAACACAGTATGGTACTTTTTTTTCACAGGATACAATCCTTATTTACCTTGCAAATTACCAGCCTGGCCAATAAAAACCCATCCGATCTTAATACCAAACGTCCGAGGGTCCTTTGGAAATGAAACTCCCGAATTTGGAGGCATTTTTGCTCCTGAATTTGGAAGCATATTTGTTCCGAATTTGGGAGTGCTTCCAAATTCTGCACTTTTTCGAACTGATCTATAAACACCCTGTTGTTTAGATAGAGAGATGGTTAGAGGGAGAGATAGATATTATTATACTAAGGCTGAGTTGTAGACCTTAGTCTATATGTCATTAAGTATATTGTTTTAAAAGAAAATTCCACATTATTGGCCTTTACATATATATAAAGTCTTGTATTATTATCGACTCGGTGACAGTTATAGTATGTAAATAATTAATTGTGTTTTTTTTTGCCCTGAAGAATTGGGGAGGGGAACAAAACAATTAATTATTGACATACTATAACTGTCACCGAGTCTGTTTGAATGATTTCGGGCAATTATCATAGAGAAATGTATAGGCCTATTTTTTTTCTAGGCAACATTACATCCTTCCAATTAATGAACATTGTATATTGTTTCTAAAATCTAGTATGAGTAACATGCTGTAAACCTACCAAAATAACACAAAAATGTTCAGCGTTGCTGCAACATTGGCTGTTTTAATTATCATCATAATCAACAACTGACTGACCCTTGAAAAAAAAACGTTTGCACGTGCTTTCATCTTTGTCTCAAAGATAATGCATATCTGCTTAATATATAGGGTTAGCAGTCAAAATTGACAAAAGTGAAAACAAGAAGGAAAAAAATCGTCAAACGGTGCTCATTATTTGCAAATCATCTTCTTTCTATCATGAATTATGAATTTTTGTACTGTCTACACAGTAGAGTTCAAAATGGAGTTGATTTATCAGATTTCTACACCAACGTTTATCAGCATGAATGACACACTCTTTGCGATGACACTTCTTGGGGATTTAACACACAGTTCATAATTAAAAAATAACGTGCACAAGGCACTTTAAAGGGCATTCTGCACATCATCTAACTGCTGTGAAGTTTTGTCCTAATTGATTACCTCCTGTTTTTTTGACAAATTCTCTGTGAGCTATTGATAGATCGGGTGGGGAAGCCTCTCAATGACATCACAGAACTCCCTCTTTCCAGTTTTTCTAGGATGGTTTTCCTTGGTCTCTAAAATGGTATTTAAACAATGTGCATGTTCCTATGAAGTTGATCAACACAATCTTTGCCAAATTAAACCATGTGTGCAAAGTTTGAATGAAATCGGTACAGTATTTTGTCTCAAAATGTGTCCACAAGATTCCAGAGAAGACCATTAACAATAGGGCAGAAAGCCCTAAAAATTGAAATTGAATGAATATCCTGTGACATTAAAAATGTTGCAAATGCAGCCTTTGGTGTTAGTTTTCTCGGTCTCAAAAAAATTGCTCCTTCAAAAGCACACAAATGATTGGTCAGCATATCCCTTACAGGAACAACATAGCAGCAGTGAAATAGCTGAAATGTAAAATAACCACAAAAAAAAGGATAGACATTCGTGTGAGTAGCATTATGCTGTCCAACCAGGGTTCTAAAAGCCTTTGTCTGAATGATAATGGTTAGTTACGAGCATTAAGTATGGGTATTGACTCATGATTGAGTACCTCATGTTGGCCAAGTAAGTTTTGCTTTTAGCCAATTGGATACTTCATATTAGAATTAAGCATCATAACCTGAATGTTCCCACTGAGCATCTGACTGCATTTGACATCAGAGGGATGGCATATTTCATCAGTTAAGACTTAAGAGTAATTTATAATCAAAACATAGACAGTTAATTTTTTATTTGTCATATTTCAATGAAATCCTAAATAATATCCTGGAACATTGCATCACATTTTTCAACTTAACTGGCATGTGCATGGTCACTTAATTAATCAAAATTTATGTCAAAGTCAAGAATACATGATTACTTTAGAGTCAGTTTGACAGAACAATAGCAGATTAAGTTTTTGGAATAACCAAATTTGTTAAGAGGGGTAATTTTGTTTTGTAGTAATTTTATGTATATCAAAACAATAGATAGACTACCCTAAATGTATGTCTAGAAACATTAACAATAGTACACATAGATCAATCCACCAACTGGGATTGGTCTACATTCAAGAATGAGTGTATGATTTTTGGATTTTACATGACAAAATAAAGTCAAATATGTTCAAAATTATTTAAATGTCAAATATTTTCTAACAACATGATATCTATTGGTAGAGAATAGGTCTAACTTCCAATAAAATACAAAGAATATATTAATGTGGGGGAAGGGGTTGTTCTAGTTCTATCCTCGTTTAGTTGACAGCACAAATAAAACTGGTTATTTATAAGGTGGACTTTTCAGCCATTTTCTACCTGTCAAAATCTAAAAGATAGACCTGGTTCATGCCAAAATAGCCTATAAAAATCTAATTAAGCCACAATATAAATTATCAAGTTTGTTGGGGTGGGTTATATAGAAGAATGAGAGGGGTATTAGATTAAAATACCAATTTCAGAAATCTTAAAAATAATATGGAAGGAAGCAACTGCTTTCTGACTTTATTTTGACACAAAAAAAATTACAGTGACCAATCTTTTTGCAAAAAACACTCTGAAATTATGCAGGAAGTAACGAATGTATTAATCTTAGTCAGTTCCATCCTTAATTTGCTGTTTAAATAACCAAATTTGTGATTTTTAGGCAATTATTTCGCTTTTCGGCCACTCTCTGCCAGTCAAAACTGAATATAGGCCTGGTTCTTGGCCAAATAAATTGTCTCCAGACCTGGTTGAACCCCAAGTTAAGTTTCCCAAACCTTTATAAGTGACACATTACACCAATCTGGCTGCTGGAGTAGGATTAGATACCAGAATTAGGCAGATTTATGGCGATTTTAGTGAATTTGACCATCGGTCTTCATAAATGTCAATTAACCATGGCAATATCACATGATACACACACTGTACCACAAAAGTAAGTTCAGAAATGGATTCTGCAGGTCAGAAAACCCCTAAAAAGTGGTGCTGCATGAAATTGTATCTTGAAAATTAAGGAAAATAGAATGGCGAGAGTAAGAACGGCCGCCATTTTGAAAAACGCCCCCTAGTGGCTATTCGTAGTAAAATCGGAACGTCCACCTGTGTGATTTTGGAAGCTAGGACACTAAGCTACAAGATTCAACCATCAAATTATCTGCGGCTCGCATTGTATACGGGGTTGTAGGTCAGAGCCAGGACTAAGACAGGTGGCGTGAAGTAGCATTGCATGTGATACTTGTTGAAGTGCATTCATGTTTGCTATATGAGAAATTTGTTTGTTAATGAAAGGAAGGCCAAACTTCTTTTGTGGCATTATTTTTGTAATATATATTAATGATGGGAAGACGAAAGTGAGTAAGCTTGAAGTATTTATAAAAGCGAAATGCTCAGCACTTCATTTATCCGACCCATTCATGTTAGGGAAGCCCTCACGTATAACAATGCAAGCGCATCCCAATACACACATTGTACACACATGCTGATCACGCAAGAGTTCATACTTTTCTTACAGTTCTACAATGAATTCCCCTCACATTTTAGTTGCAAAATATCAAAAGTACAACCCATGCATGGCTAATGACTGAAGTAATATATGTAATTTGACATGCATGATAAGATAAGGCATATTGGTGATTATAAGTTTCAAGAACAACTTGAATGGGATGCTGTAGGACGCTGTAAAGTTCACTTTATATAAACTGGATATCAAAAGAGATACATGTGTCATGAAAATCATAAAAAAAAGCAAAATCAATGTCTACACCAATGTACAGAAAGTTAAAATGCAATAAATTATATTCGCGGAGCGACGGGCGGCAAAGCCGCCTGTCGCGTCAGCGAACTTAGCTTAACAACAGCTCATAGTAAATTTTGAATCTGTCAGTGGAGTCAGAATGAAGGACAGCCTGTACCTGCCATGGAGTTGGTCCCTGATTAAACAGTTAGTTTCGATAAAAGTAAACATCCCTGAATTTCTCTTGCAATACTGCAGTGGTGTCTGAAAAATTCCATTTGGTTCTTAACTATCCTATTCTGTTTTGAAAACTTCATTTTAATGCTCATTTATGTCGTCTGCATGAAAAAAGCTTATTTTGCTGACAGGTGTCGCCACCGGTGTAGCATCATGCTTGCAGTGCCACACCCAGGGAAAATGACTGAACTATTAGCAGCCTGCTTGTGAGCAGTGATGTGTGAAGTTTATTTGAGGTGTGAAGTTTAAAAGCTGATTACTGTGCTAAAATAGCATCAATTTAGGCCCAACTGATTGTGTTCTTGTTTATCATTATTATACCTCGATCATGAAAGCAGAGCTGTCATTGGCTGAGAGCTGGTCACATGTCAGTCATTATTTTAGTATATTGACCAGGACTATTGCCCTCCAAAATTTTTTCCCGAAATTTTTTTTTTCCCGAAATTTTTTTTTTCCCAAAATTTTTTTTTTTCCGAATTTTTTTTTTCCAAAATTTTTCTTTTTCCCGAAATTTTTTTTCTCCAATTTTTTTTTCCCACAATTTTTTTTTCCGAAATTTGTTTTTTCTAAAATCTTTTTGGCCTTAATGTTTTTTTTCAGCATTTTTCATTCAAAATTTTCCATACATTTGCTATTGGCAGGAAAATAATAAAATTAGGGCATTAATTAGCAAAGACCAAAAAAACTCATCAAAACTAGTAATAACAGTGCAATGTAGGCTATACGTCTGCTTATCTACTCTCGTGTGTGAAAGGAAAATTATTTCCCTTGGCCTTCGGCCTCGTAAAATAGTTTTTACTTACACACCCTCGAGGGAAATAGATTTGACTAATGCCCTCGAAATCAGTCAATATTTGTTATAGTATAATATGGTTTCAAAATAAAACAGTTAAGGGTCATTCTCAAATTTCGGGATAATTTGCGTCACTCTAGCTCCCTGACATTAATTTGAATGCGATTAATATCTGAAGCATCACTCTGCATCTGTTATTCATATTTCTATTTAGGACCATTGCATTTGGAACAAAAAGTCATTCATTAGACTTTTTTTAGTGCATTATGTACAAGAATTCGTGCAAAATCAATGGTTTTTCCTTTTCACTGGACCTGACATGACAAAATCAAGTGTTTATTTTCCTCCTAATGTACCATTATATTCAAAGTTTTTTTGCACAATTCATGAGAATATAACTTTGAATTTATATTTAGTTCACATTCAAATTTTTTTGGGTCTTATTTCATTGATTAAATTGATACAATAAATGTGTCACTAATTTATGTCAATTTTTTTGTCCACTCCGTTACTTGCCATAGCTCGGTTCGTTATTCTTTTTTTATGAGCTATTTTCAATGAATATCATCAGACGCAGGTGCCCTTTAATACCACTGCCTTGCAGACTTCATAAAACAAGTATTCAATAAATTAAGACAAAATATTCATAGAAAATGTTTTTGGTCTCACCAAAATGTCCCCTCCGTTTCCTTCATTTCCAAGCTTACCAAATGATAGTTTTAAAGAGTGATTTCATGTATGTATTGCTGAGTGTGACAGCTTTTAATAGTCTGCAATTATTTTATCTTATCTCCAAAATAAAAAGCAGTAATGAGCGAAAAGCAAAAAATTGTTCCCCTCCGTTACTGTCCACTCCGTTACTGGATCAAAATAAGAAATCGACATTTGGACCAAAAAATCTACTGATATGAGCTTCGCTCATGGCTGCCGAAGGCAGCCATGAGCGAAGCTCACTTAGCACAAGGACAGCTCGTTCTGTGTGGTGCTCCTGTCTACAGTGACTGTCTGAACAGGAAGTGCCTGAAGTTGCCATAAAAGTGGAGCTAGTAGTTTAGTCAGAGTTTAGTTTGGTAAATAATTAAAATACCTCAAATATCTTCCAAAATAGCTAAAAAATTTTAGTCTTGTCGTATAACAACCTCCAATGACATATTTCAGGGATTTAAATCAGCATGTGTATCAACATTGGAAATAATTATTTCCATACCCCTGATTGTAAGAAGTGACTGAAAATTAAAAGTCAACACAAAAGTTAATGACTTAAATGGCTCACCAAGTGAGAAATCATAACAACAGTTAAGCTAACATAATCTTCATTAACTATCAACAAATTATGTAACAGTCTAATAGTAAACAATCATCTCTGAATAGCTATGGTTTTATTGATCTCAGTTATGTAACATCAACAATTCAACATAATAGATCCAAATTTATCTATCTATCTATCTATCTATCTATCTATCTATCTATCTATCTATCTATCTATCTATCTATCTATCTATCTATCTATCTATCTATCTATCTATCTATCTATCTAATCTTATCTATATCTATCTAATCTTATCTATATCTATATATTCTATTTATCTGCCCATTTGCCCAGTCCTTTAAAAAGATAAATTGGCCTTCTGCATGGAAAGTTGAAGATAATGCAGTAGTTAGAACTATGACAATGCTGCGCGAATTTCATGGCACTGCCATTTACATATTATGAGATGAAGTACTTCTGAAAATAATAGTAACCCCAATATTTTATTGTTTTTCCTTTTGTTTTTGTTCCTGCAATCAATTTTTTACATCAAAATTCCCCTCCGTTACCACATTGTCCCCTCCGTTACAGGACATTTTTGCTATACCCTTTGTCCCGAAATTTGAGAATGACCCTTAATTTGAACTCCGCGAATCTATGGCATTGCCATCTACATATTATATTATTTTACAATAGTGATCCCAGTTCTAGTGGTTAAATCTATAGGCCTAGTATATAAAATGATATAGGCCTATGTCTGATACTTTTAAAAAGAGTGCCAAATTCAGAGTGTCAATATCAGATTAGATTGTCAATAATAATTTCAAATAAACAATGTCCGTACAGATGCCATTTGAGTCATTAAACACTTAATTAAGTTACTGAGTGTGCCGTTTGTAGGCTATAGGCCTAGTGACAGTGTTATTTGGTATAATAGGCCCATGTTCGAGTGAAGATCAGATCTGAGTTTTTATTGATATATTCCTATGTGTAATTTGTTGTGCTTTATAGTCGTTATAATTAGGTCTGTAATATAAATAGCTGTAAGTTGACTTGACATCTTAGTATAGCATAATATAATGGATGGAGGAAAGCCCGCAAAAATGCTTGGTGTCTGCCCAGGACAGGTGAGGCTGTTGCTTTGGTGACTGCCCCTCCCTCCGAAATAAATTGCCTGACTGAGAAGAGCAGGGGGAGTTGGTGCAAATGACTTGAGTGTCCATTTAATGGCGTCGTAGATGTGCATGAATGAAGTTTGTGAAAAGGACTGCAGAAAAAGTCGATTTGAAAGAAGTAAGTGAGGATTTCTAGGAATTTTATCAGCCACACACAAAGGCAATGTCAGTAGGAAGCTTCACAGACAATGTCGTGATTGTGGGTAGAGTAGAGATGGAGGAGTAGAAGTCACAGCAAAGTTGAAGAGATAGAGTTTTAAGAGTAGGATACCATATACTTTTATTCATGTATAAATTCAATCATAACCTACTTCCAAACTGTTTAGATAACATGTTTATACAAAATTTTTCTGTTCACAATCATAACACTAGAAGAAGTCAAAATTACCATTTACCTACAATGCGATTAACCATCAGCCAAAAAAGTATTAAATACATGGGTATAAAACTTTGGAATGATTATATACCAATTGTAGGAAACCATAATTGTATAACTACTTTTAAGAGAATTTTAAATTACACTTAATTACTAAAGAATTGACATAATTTGATTTTTTTGTTTATAACTATTACTATTTCTATTTCATGAATGATTTGAAAAGACAATACTACATGTTATTCTTTATTTCAAACTTCTTGTTACCGTTCCACAAAAAAAATGTTGTTTTCGTTAATAGTTATCAAAAATTATCAATGTTTCAATTTAATATCTCTTGTTGAACAAAGGCAACATATGTCTTTCAGACATCTTGTCTCTTTGGTGTGATTTGTTTGTATATTTTTCAACTGTAAAATTTGTATTATATATTTTAATTGCATCAATAAAGAAATTGAAATTGAAAATTGAAATTGAATATACATCTGCTCGGGTGGCCTCCAACGCAACATTTATTGAAATCATTATCAAATTGTAACATTTATGTTTATATGCTGTGTGTACAATATATTGCAAAAATGAATTTATCCTATCCTATCCTAATTAATTGTGTTTTTTTTTGCCCTGAAGATTTGGCATGGAGTGACCTTCCGCACTGGTCCACTGCCGCATAAGCATGCAGCCCCAGAAAAAATGACCCAATTTGTCATGGTTCCCCTGCAGAGGGGGGGGGGGAGTCTGTACACATAATTGTATGTATATTTTCATCCAAAAAAACAGACAACAATTAATTATTGACTTACTATCACTGTCACCGAGTCTGTTTGAATGATTCGGGCAATTATCATAGAGAAATGTATAGGTCTATTTTTGTTTCTAGGCAACATTACATCCTTCCAATTAATGAACACTCTAAATATATATACGCCTATATAATTTGCATGAAGGCCGGATTACTGCAATTTCAAGAAGTATGAGTTTCTGCAAAATGATGGTAAAACGTAGCAAATGCACTTCATGTGATTGGCTGAGGCATTGAATTACGTAGCATAAAACTAATTTGAATATAATAAAAACGTGTATCAAAGTCCAGTGGACATGTTTGGAAATAGCAATGATTGCCTGTACTTACTTACTAATCAGATTAAGTTGTCAAACTCAACTGCTCACTGGAGCAGAATCCCTGCCGGGTATAAGATGGAAAAATCATGGGTGACATGCTCACACCTGCAACAGCTAAAAACTCCTCCCCTAGCGATGCTACTCACCTAAACTATCCACCTATCCTTATTGACCTATCCTCTCCTTTTGATAACAGCAAATAACAGTGAAACAGCTCCCTTATTTACGTTTCCTGCCTCTACTGTTTTTCTCCACCAGGGGCGCATGTATCTCCATTGTAGTTCACTGACTGCTCACGCCAGAGGCTGGCGCCACAGTCTCTCTTCCCGCCAAAACCATCTACACACTCCAGCGTCACCTGCTTTCCATGCCTGCACACTGGCTGACCCATTTCTACTCTCATTTTAACGATTTTCATCATTTCCCTGTCCATATTTCCACTGCCATCACTGGCAATCTACCCCTTCATTTTCACATATAATGGGGGGGTCGGCAGGGGGGGGGGCACTCCATTCCCCCTAAAAATTCCCCTCAATGGCTATGTCTATAAGTAATATTTAAAAACTCTTCACCCTCGGCCATGCAAGGTTCACTACAACGGCTAAGAGGTCAACAATTAGGACTAAACCAATCCGCCTGTTTCATCAATGTGCACATTGCTCACATTAGGCATACCAGACAGATTCCACATCTGCATCTGCCATTATCGTTTGTTGGGGGGGGGTCTTTATCCCCCTAAACATGTGCCTCAATGGGCATTACTAGTAATGTATATTTCATTTCTTTCTACGTTCAACTAACAGATTTGGAGGACGTTTTATTGAGCAAGGTCCAATCAGAAAAGCTGAAAATGCTACGTAGATAGTGGGAAATCTAGCTTGAGAAACTCATACTTATTGAATCTGCAGTAACATTTTTTAATACATATGTGTTAAAACAAGTAGCACAAATAACCAATATATCTGAGCACACAGAAACCATAATTTTAGGATAAAAATATAAGGCACATAGGCCTACACGATATATAGCACATTACCCTAATAGATTAATTTAAATTGAAAACCAAGCACATGTTGTAAATTAGGTATAATTTCATAGTTTGTGATTTGAACATTGAATCTTCTTTTCACTATGACAGTTACCAGATATCTGGTAACTGTCATGTTTTCATGTTTTCATGAAGCACTCCATGATGGTTTACTTTGCAGTGGCAGCTGGCTCTGGTTCCATTCCTCCCGTGGAATACCATAATGGTAAACCACGGAACGGAACGGAACAACCTTTCAGCAAATTTCTATTATAGGCCTTTTTTTAAAGCAGAATTTTGATTTATGATGATAACAAATTCAACCAATACATAGCAAACCATATATTTCTGGAAACTACACATTCTCCTCTAGAGTCAGATAAATGCCATGTGCAAATGACATTTCATGTCGAAATAATAAGCTTTCTGTCTGAAAAAAGCCACTGTACACAATACCATGCTACAGGCCAGGAAAGATTCTATAGATCGCAATTTGTGGTGGATCAATCAGTAGAATGAGTGGCCCATTCAGCTAGGTAATTCTGGCACGGGGTTTCCCTTGTTGGTAGCAATACGTCTGTACATAGGCTCTCTAAGAGTGTTGATCGGTCTCAAAGATTTGGGATGCTGTGGACCATACAGGTCATTACACAGGCCGTGCCATCTGTAGAAGTAGTCATACGCTGTCTGATAGTCGCCCATTTCTTCATGGTAGATTGCAATGTTCAAATAAAGTCTGTCAACGCTAGTGCTGAGTTCTCCGACTAGTGGCAGCAGTGTATTTAATGCCTCTGTGTAATTCTGCAAGATAAAGAACAAGAAAAACATTTCAAAAATATATTAACAGGCTGTAGTGCTTTCTCTTGAAAATTTCAAATAAGGATTTTGGCACAAAATTATATATTAAATGGCATGAGAGAAAATACACATGGGAATCCCAAAGCGGTGCCGAAACAGGGGGGGGGAGGGGGGACAATTGCCCCTCCTGCGGAGTTGGAGTCCTGCCTTCGTCCAATGGGGGCAGGGGGCGGGGTAAGGTGTGCCTTTCTGATCTTAATAAAAAAACATAATTCTGCCTTATTTTAGTAATTTTAGGCACAAATTATTAATCATATATTCAAAATTATCATTGACTCTCTATTAGAATTTTGTCACCAATATGGTTTACCATTTTAATCCGACCACCCCTGCCGCCCGCATTTCCTTCTGCACCCCTTGAACCTCAGTCTGGGAACCCCAGTACGAAGCCAGACTGCTTCTTTTCCTAAAATGTTTGAGATTTGCCTCGTATCTGTACAGGTGGGAAGAAGGGCAACCTCATTTGCGAAAGGCGAGTAGTCTGACATGAATTGGAATCCTCTGAAACATTATACAAATATGGACTGGGCATGAGGGTACTATTTGGCCTTCGGGAGTGAGGTATAGTAGCTGCTTGTGACAATGTCTCTACTGTCATTGTGTCTAATATCAAAAAGTGCTTTTCAAAAGACTTTGGATATTCCAAATAGCACTATGAGGATATTTGAAAAGGTCAAATATCCTCCAAGCCGCTATTTGGATATTTCATCAGACCCTATTTCATTAGATGATAAACCATCTTAAGCTTTGGCTGACCGTATGGAGCTTTGGCAGACCGTATGGAGCTTTGGTAGCTGCCAATTATTCTCCGGGTCCTATTTTTGGTTCCAAAATATCCAGCAGAGGGGGCTTCAACTTCAGAGGCCCTGGATACATGCTGCACTTCATTTACATTGAAGTGTCCTCTTTTGTTGTAGAAGAGATGGCAGTGCATGACAGCCCAAAGTTCTAACAAATAGTGTCCAAATAGTTCCTAACCATGAGACACTATTTGGTTACTATTTGATGTAGAAGAGATGGCTGTCAATATACTATGACAAAGTTTCTAACATAGCACGTTAGAACTTTTGGAAAAGTTCAGTAGAAAATGTGGCTTGGTTGCACTTTTTGGATATTTCGTTAGGGATATTGGCAAAGCATGGTGAGGGGAGTAGGTATTGTGACAAAGACCTATTTTAGTGTCTGGCATGCAAAAAGCAGCCCGATTTGCAAATCGGGCATGTAGATCTTTCGGCTGTAACAGTAGCCAACCTCACTCCCGAAGGCCAAATAGTTTTCACTGGTGCCCGAATAAAACCAGTCAATAATTGTTTTAGTACACCTCCAATGTTCATCATGCAAAACTTATAATTTTTTGTTCCCGGAATGTGCTATTTTTAGTGTTTAGAAAAGCCTAAATCATGATAGTCAGGTGACCCTGGTTTAGCCAATCACAGTAGGGAATGGACGTAGGAGGTGTCCTAATACATAATGGTACATAGCTGTCTCTGTTCAGGACTGACAAGTGGCAGCAGAATGCTGACAGTCCCTGGAAAATCGAATTGGGTCAACAATAATTTGATCTGTTTTTGACAGATCACAAGATCAGGTCGCACAACAGCTGTCCATATTACTACGCCAAATTACTTTCACGAAGCATGATTGCTGGCAAAGATCCAGTCCACTGCTTTGAATGAAAATGTCTGGAAATCATGAGACAAAAAGAAAGTTTTGAAACTTTAGCATAAACTTTGCCTGTTAAAGGGATGATTTTACTCATCAGAAGTTTGATGGTATTCAATCTACTTATGCCATTTAGTGCATGTTAAATTGAAGTCAGAAAAGTGTCCAAAAAGAATGCTCTCTCACTTATTCACATGTCCATACAAAGCCAATGTTTTTGCTTTGTGTCAAAAATGCTCATTTGTATTTATTCTGTTACTTTGTGGAGATTTATTAACTAGGACAACAATATAATTTACAATTTCATAAAAGCTGTGTAACAATCAACAAAATGTCTTGCCCATGCCACAAGTGGCCCCCTCTATACTAGCATTATATGTGAGCTACAATGTATACATCCTCCATGATAAAAAATAGTTCCAACTTATTTTGGTATTTACAAGCTGTCTGCTTAAAATTGAAGCCAACCAAAGTCAGATTAGACACCTACAGAGTTTTTGGAAATAAACTAGACCATCACTATATGATGGAACTGTCCTGGTTTCTTCCAGAGATTGCAATTCAGTTGACCGCTCATGGGAGCTCGCGAATTTTGCACCCTAGGTGGCAGCTATAAGTGGTCAACTTGTAGACAGTGTACATAGTATACAGAAAGCGGTGGTGCCTTATTGATCACATCAGCCTAGAATAGACAAATAGCCCAGAATAGATTTTTAGTCTTCAAAGCAGAAAATGATTCTATAAGATTCTAATACATAGGATAATGGGTCCCTTAGAAACGGTAAACTGACTGATAATTATACTTGACTTGACAGGAAAATTTTGTTTGTGGCAGGCCTCGGACATGCCTCGGACAAATATCCGAGGCCAGAGGGTCTGAGACCGAGTCCATGATTGGTCATCCGAGACCGAGACCGAGGCCATCAGAATGTGGCCTCGAGGCCGACCTTGGGGACAAGGCCGGCCTCGAGGTGTAAAGCACTGAATCAGGTTGGCCTATACATTCTGAAGATATCATACATTTCCAATCAACACAATTGTGTGTTTTCATAATTTAGTTACTACAATAATTAAATTGATTTCACCATTTTAAATTTCTTCAGAAGGAGAGAGAGTCCTGTAATTAAAAATACAGAAAAAGGGATAAATAGGTTAGAGTAGGGTTTGTACCCGGGACTCCCGGGAACGGGAAATTCCTGGGAAATGGGCACAAAACTGAAACCGGGAGAACCGGGAGATACAAACCGGGACTGGATACAGCGTTTTTGAAGAAATGGAAAAAAATTAATTCCTTATTTATTAAAATAATTTGTAGAGTGGCAAAAAAGTTTTAATTTTAGTATTAGGCAACAGTGGAGCATTTTATAAGGATATAAATGTGATAGAAGTCTATTGTCCATGACCAGTCACTGCAGTAACTATTGGAGACAAAAATTTTGGGCTGGCCTGATAATTTTCAACATGAAACATCATCAAATTGTCATAAGGATTTCTAAATGTGCCCACAATATCTGATGGCATGATCTTTTTCAGCATTTTTTTTTATTTCAAGAAAAAATTGATTCCTTATCCTTAAAAGATTAGATTACCAGTGATGTAGAGTGCTGAAAAGATTATAACTTATTGTATCAGGCAAAAGTAGAGCATTTTATATGGACATGAACAGTCACTTTATTTGCGGACACAGTTTTGTACTGGCCTTGTAATTTTCAACATAGTAAAGTCATTAAATGTCATGAGGATTTATGAATATGCCCACAATATCTTGTGGCATGATCTTTTTCTGCATAAAAAAATCTTATTTCAAGAAATTGCCTATTTTGCTCTCTTTTGATAATATTAAAAGCCAAAATGAGTTTCTCTTTTTGAGACTAAATAAAGTATATCGTTATCGTTATATTTTGTCATGCCTAAGGAAAATTTTATGTTTAATTGCCAGAAATGTATATTTGATTATAAGTCCTTCATTCACGAATAATCATTTAGAACACGCAAATGTAATAATTTATTGCTCAAGAAAGCATTTCAGTTTCCATCATATTAATTTTCTTAAAGGTCTTCAAGTAGATGATACTTTGTAAAGTATCTAAAGATGTTTTATGGAAAAATATTATATATACAAGCCAGCAGTTTGTAAAGAATCAAAATATATAATTCTATTGGAGTGATGAATCACACACATATGCCTGTATACCTATCAACACCCTAGGTTTGCAGTTGGCCATCCAGAATTTCCATGAATTGTTAATTATTGATGAAAAAAATGTTTAATTTGGCAAAACGTCGCATGAATTTCAAGGTTTGATTATGACGAAAACGGAATCTGGGATTCCCGGGACTCCCGGTTCTGGGCACTTCATTTCCCGGTTTCCCGGTTCCTTGGAAAACCGGGAAATCCAGGAAACCAGGCAAACCCTAGGTTAGAGTGTATTTCCCTGATTATGTCACCTTCGACCAGTGTTTTCCCTCGACCATTCGAGTCTCTGGTGACAATATCAGGGGAAAAAAAAAGTACAGCAGCCTGTCACAAATAGGATACCTGAGTTGGTACCTCAATATACCCAAAACCAAGATGTTTTCTATACTACCCTACAATCTTCTTCTTCTTCTTCTGTAAGGCTCTTCTGTCCGTTAGGACATAGTGCGGCTCTGGAGAACCATGACTTTAAATTATTTAATCAGGGAGAACGAAATTCGCCTTGAATGTAGCAAGGAGTCACCCTACACTGCCGGCTTCAATTGTTTTCAGATGTTTTGTCTACTGTAGGGCTGCTTGAAAGTGGATGACTTGTGAAAATTATTGAATGGGCTTTCAAAATTCAAAATGGCATTCGTCGCTAAGTGCCAGAAGAAGGCCTCTACTTTTCAGTGCCTCCAATTGTCACAATTTATAGCAGAAGACGATCACGAAGTCTAAACTGCTTTAGGCAACACACCTTGATGTTACAAGGCCCGAAATAATTCATAAATCTTGAAACTTTCCAATCCTCGAAATCCAAGGGTGATATGACTCTATGGGTGATTTAGTTCACATCATTTATTCATGCACGTGCTATAGGTATAATATGACAGGCAACAACCGCCGTAATGAGACAAAGTGCACTCTTGACACAGGAAGAAATATCCGTCTGACCTTAGGGAATAAGAAATAGATCGGAAACTCACTTAAGTCATAAAACAGTTATCATTACATGGTCATTACCAAGGTTTCATATTGGCCCAGAGCTGGCCCAAAATCTTTATACTGTGCTTCAGTGAGCACAGAGCATCTTCATCGTCACCCCATTTAAAGAAAGAGGCTGCAAATTACTATTTTAATTTTTACCCTCGGCAATGTATACATTGCCGACGGGTATTGTAGTTACTTTGGGAAAATTTGTCCGTCCGGCGGGCGGGCGGGCGGGCGGGCGGACGGGCGGGCGTCCGGATAACGGGCGTCCCACTTGTGTATTGGGAGTAATGCCAAAACTATGGAATGTATACTTTTTATTTTTGGGACATTATTATATCTTTTATCCTAGTTGTACCTATTAGAGGTTTAATCCACATGAGATTAATACTTTTCTCACAATTATTGAAAAATGTGAAAAAATATTTTTTTGTGTATTGGGTGTCAAGCCAAAACTATGGCATGCATATTCATCATTTTTGGGTAAATATTGTATCTTTTATCCCAGTTGAGCCTTTCATAGGTCTAATCCCCATGACATTAATACTTTTCTCACAATCATTGAAAAATGTGAAAAATTGTTTATTTTTTGTTTCTGTGACAGAGCTAAAAAACTGCAGTACTTTTGACACTGAAATTGGCATATTGTATGTATTAAATACCCAAGATGTGTTTTTTGTGGGTCTAAATGCTCTGAGAAAGTTGAACGGACGACAATTTACCAAAAATATGAAAAAATACTATTATTTTAAACTTGTATAATTCAGTCAATTTTGAAGTTAAATCTATGAAATTTTCCACTTAGGTGTCTAACTTATGCCTCTTTAAACATCTCTAATCAGTTGGAATGTTGGTCCTATGAATTTTTATAAAAACCCAAAAATTCGAAAAAATGCCAATTTTCCAATATTTCTGCATGAAAAGCCAAATGGTCATTGGTAAGTTAGTTAACTTTAGGTCTTATTGTAGTTAGACACACTATTGACTAATATTCACAGCCATTGCATGAGTTGTTGCAATTTTTTCCATTGAAATGTATGATTGAAAAAAGGCAAAAAATCATTAAAATGTCTATTTACTCTCCATTTCCTTCTGATGTCATACCAGTCGTTGACATTTTTTTTGTCAAAATAAACCTGACATGTTTCACATCATCATCATGCTGATTTTGAACAATATGAAAACTTTTATTGGCAGCATAGGTCAATATTAACAAAATTAGATAAATATTAAGGATTTTCAGATAATCATATATCAGTAAATATTGGCCCTGGTCAATCAAATTTGCCACAATTATGTCTAAATTTGACTTTTTCTACCTCTCCTCATGAAATATTATATGACACTAAATCTTTTTAAAACTGCCAATTATTATAACTTTATGGTTAATATCTAAACTCAGTAAATTTTTAGAAGATGAATAAATGTCAGCCCCTTTTATTTAGTTGTTTGCATGAAAATTAAATGTGATTGAATCAGACAGATTGGCTTTTGTTGAATGGAGCACTGGAGAAGTCTTGATTATGTAATGTTATGTCACAGGGTAATTGTCTTCCCTACTAATCCTTTGACAAGAAATCTTAAACTCTCAATTGTAAAGTTCTTAATGGTTTAAATCTAACATCAGTTATGTACATTTTAACATATAAAGTACTGTCAGCTTACTTTTATCTTGGTCTTTAATGAAAAACATATAAGACAGACTGGCAATAAGACCGCTATGTATATATAGAGGGTTATCAAAGAAAATTACTTGGCATGCAAATCCAATTTCTGCAAATTTCAGTGTGTAATTTTACATTTCAAGACATTATTGGATAAATCTGTCTTTTAATTCATTTTAAAACTCACTCCAATTGTATTTTTAGCATTTTAAAGAAATATTGTTTAGGGGGTAAAAGTGTCATCATTGGAAGGGGTCCAGTTTTTTTGTGAATGGGCCTGGAGACAGTATGTCTGTGCTTCATTGTACCCCTCCCCTCCAGCCATTCATGTTATGTAACATTGTGTCACTAATCCTGTCCAGTGACTAAAGCTGGGAACAAAGGAGCACAAAAGCAGTGCACAGCACCCTCAACTTTTTAACAAATTTTCTTTTTTCTTAGAAATATGTCCAAACTGCATTGACACCAACTTAGTAGTCTTATATTGAACAAATAAAGAAATTTCCAATTTTAATAAAATATTTAGGCCAACTAGAAGCTGAGATATGACTTTTTGTAGCCCATACAGGCTGTACACAGAGTTGGGACATCTTTCTCTTGTTTTGTTTTTCTTTACAGCTATTGTTATTCTCCAAAGTTTGACCAGCATTTAACCTTTGTATTAACTAGCAACTTGCTTAGTCTTAAAAGATATATATATACTGGCATAAACCTTGTTTTAGTGTTACTATTTACAATGGTTTTGGTTGGAGACATCTTATCTATAATTTATGTTTTTAGACCCATATTCCATATTTGTAATTTATGATAAGAATAGCTAAGACTAGATAGATAGATAGATAGATAGATAGATAGATAGATAGATAGATAGATAGATAGATAGATAGATGGATAGATAGATAGATAGATAGATAGATAGGTAGATTGATAGATAGATAGATAGATAGAAAGATAGAAAGATAGAAAGATAGAAGGATAGAGATAGATAGATAGATAGATCGATAGATAGATAGATAGATAGATAGATAGATAGATAGATAGATAGATAGATAGACACATGTAGATAGATAGATATATATATAGATAGATAGATAGATTGATAGATGCATACATAGATGGATAGATTATTAGAGTAATTTTAATCCTGTACAATTTCTAAAGCTTTACAATGATTCAAGATTCCTATACATGGATATATCACAAAATCCAATCATCAACTGGAATTATTCTATTTTCTCAATTTAATCTCTTTTTACAAAAAGCACAAAATCAGCCATAGGCCTACTTGCCTGAATCACATGATCCAGATTTCATTTTGACTAGAAGATATATCATTTCAAGTTTAATCTCTTGGTAACCATTGACTTTCAGTGATGTTTCATTGGACCCCCCCCCCCCCCTCATCACAGTGGCACACTTCTGAGGTGTGTGAAGTATGCCACCCTCCATTCTTTTGTCAGGTTACATAATGGCATTGCATAAGGTGATTAAAAGATTGGGGTACAGCAGACAATAGCCAATTGATATGGGTGTTTAGCAGCTGAGGAGGGGGACTAAGGAAGCCCCTTTAACCCCTTTAAGGGGAATGTCTGCAAGGATAATGTAATTTAACTGAAATTGTTACAACATCCAACAATTTACATGGCTACATTCTAAAATGGATCCAGGATCAAGATGATGTAGAACTGAAGTCAATGACACTGTTTGATTAGTTATAAGATTTACAGACAGAAATTTATTGAACTGATAGATATCTAATTTTTGTTCAAACAATAGCTACCCTTATTGCAATTCAGTTTTATGCAGTTTAAATGAAATAGTAATTTTATCTTTTCTGCAGGAATTATGACACATCTTAATAGAAAAACTGATAGTTGGATTGATCAAACTACCAAAAATCTATCTATCTATCTATCTATCTATCTATCTATCTATCTATCTATCTATCCATCTATCTATCTATCTATCTAAACAGTCCCCTACATGTCCTGATCGTTTTCTGACTGTCTTTATCTCAGTTGTTGTCCATTTCTAGCTGTCTTTTTAATGGTCATTACCTGTCTATTGTGCACTGCATTGCTTTATTTTCCTGTCTGTCACCACTGTATATTACATTCAGACAAAAATAAGTTTGATAAAAAACCAACATTATAAAATGGTAGTGGAAGAGGGGACGAATTACTGTGGGTAATCCATGCCGGATAATATTGTTCTTAATATTGTCACCGAAACCAGTCATCTTCTTGACTTCATTTTTTTTAAATTTTATTTCTCAAATTGCTCGTGCACAAAAAGGCACAGATTTTGCCACAGGCCACCAATAGGCATAGTGGAATACTTGCCTGAATTTCATTATCCCGATTATACCAAATTATACCACTTCAACAGTACAATGTAACGTCTTGCTAATTGCTAACCATTGATTTTCAGTTCATTTGATCTTGTGCCACACTTTTTGACTCCTTGCCCAAATTTTAACTGTTTCCCCTCTTTTTCTGGGGGGGACCCATCCTGCAAGCTGATTGCATGTGGATTTTGAATTCCCGCCAATACAAAATGGCAGACAGGAAACATTTATATTATTTTGCTCACAGCTCTTGGCCATTCAATGAAAGTTTTTCAACGGGAATTTCATGTTCATGAGGATATTAGAGTACCCAGTGGGGTCCTGCCTCAATGTATCCCACTGTCTGGAGAATAGCCGCTGAGTAGCCGAGGGTATGCTGCCGCGCAGCCTATGTTTTGTCTTATGTACATAAAACTAACCCATGTGCATCAAGCTGATTCAGACAATTCTGTACATGTTTTTATTTTAATCATAGGCCTGTAATAACTTGAGTTATGGACCAAAATGTTTAAAATACATTCGGAAAAACATGAATTTTTAAAACTCAAATAAACCCTCCCATCCATGTAAAGCCGTAGACGAGACTACATTCATTAGAAAGCCAAGAATCTTGTCCTAATAATGGTTATGATGGTTTAATCTTCGAATTTCCTTGAATTGAGTTACATGCATTTAAAAAGTACAAATTTTTAGAAGACAAGTATAGCTGGAGATCGAAAGCACTTTGATGGATCACTATTTCATTATCATTAGGCCTATAGAATAGGCAGACCCCATTTTGGAAAGTTCTAACAATTCTCTGTCGATCTCTGAAAGATATATGGATGTATCATGATTCTTAAGAAAATAAATGACATTTAAAAAACCACATCATATAATTATTTTTAAAAATATATATCCCTAGTATTTCTCCAGATTATAAGTACATAACTTAATGAGTCAGTCAATGAAACATATTTCCTTTTTTATACAAAATTATCTAAAATCATTCAAATATATATCTTTTTCATATGCAGTCCATTGTTTCTTTGGGCTCTTGAGAATTGAATTGAGGTATTTATAGCTGTTATTTCAAAGCAATTAAATGGTCATTAGGCCCCTACCGAAACGCAAGGGGTACCTCTGAAGTACAAGAGCGTCCGATCTATTCCTTATTACCTAAGGTCTGACCATGTCATGGGTTGCTGAAACTGGAGGTATGTGCCATTTTTGACACACATAATTATACATGCACATGGATATGCAAATATGTGCACTTGTGAAAATTTTAAATATAATTCATGGACATGTCGTTGCTCCCAGGCTACAACAGCCTGATTCTCTCTTGCTCGTTTTTTGTTGAGCAGTACTTGGGAAATTTTTTTTGGCCAATCTAATCTTTCGCATGTTAAGAGATATAGATATTGAAATTTTTGTAGCTTGTGTATCTACTATCTTTTCATGGCTTCATCCAATCATTACCATCAAGCATCCAGTTGGAGTTTTTATATCCTCAAAGTTACCAGATAGATTGGAATAGGTATTACTAGTATTAGTCTAGTCAAAATTGAGTTTAACCTAGACATAATTGCAACACGAGCAATTTCAATTGTATATATACCAGAAAATTCTGCAGATTATGAAAATAATACTCATTTTTGCGTGGCGGTGGTGGAAAATCTTCAAAAATGCGTTTCCATGGCAACAAGTCTATATCAAAATAAATAGATGTTTCCTTGCTAAAAAGCTGCCTAGCATTGACAGATATTATGATATTTGCAATCTGATGGTACAGTTTGATTAGGCATAAGATCGGTTATCAAAAATTATAATCAATTTGAACATGCAATTTCCTTGGTTGCCATGGTAACATACTTGCATAAAAAAATCAGGATTTTTTTTCTATCGTGATGAATGAAGTTTTGCTTTATTCAGCTGTTATTAACATCGTGGAAATGGTAATGTGACTGTTAAATATGCTATACTCTGGGCTTTTCAAAAATATCATGTATGGGTCTGAGACTTCATTACTTTTCAGGAAAATGTTGCCTTAGTAACACAAGTCTTAGATTTTTCAAAATACCCTTGAAGATTGTTATTCCTTCTGTTGAATTGTAAGATAAAGGCTAGCAGTAATTTCTTGCAGAATGACTAAAAATCTATAATCTAGATTATAGATACATCCTTAATTTTAATTTTAACAGTTTGGTTGCCATGGAAACGTGTAAAAAGCACAAATATATATATTTTTTAGATATACAAGATTTTTCCACATTTTCCTATGACATTTCCTTAGATAATGAAGTAGCAAGTTGGTTAACATGTTGAACAATGTGAGAACATAATTTTGTATGGCAGCCAAGACCGAAATATTGTTTTTCTGCTCAGCAACCAGACAAAAATAAGACTTTACTGCGTGTAGGTCGTGTCTGAAGAACAAAGACGAGCAACAACTCATACATTAGGTTAAAAATTGATGACTTTCAGCTTAAATGCATGTAAGAGAACAAAAACGTAACTTTTAAAATGAATTGGAATAATAATATTCCCCAAATATGGAGCTTCTACAAGAAATCTGCCGTTCAAAAGTGCTATTTTGAGGATTTTTGGTATTTTCTTGCAGTGTGTCTCCCCATTTCAGTACAAATATTGAGGCTGTGTGTCAGTTTGCATTTTGTAGCTTTTAAAATGTACATATGGTGTGGTAACCAAGGCATAAATATTGTTTTTTTGCTAAGCAACCACACAAAAACGTTAGTAAAGACAGTTTAAACTGTTGTCCAATTAGTGGATTTTAGTGCATGAAATGAAGCAGAGTGTGCATTTCTGGATAAAGCGTGAAATTTGGCAGAGGGGTAAATAAGACCAAGAGGAACCCTTTTTTGATGGAAACAGTTTGGCACATCCTTGCTTCCATCCGCCATCTTGGATTTCAAAATGGCTGCCATTCTTTTCATCAATATCTCAGTAACTAAGGCAGGTAGAATGTTCATTTCAGTTTCTATAGTGATGTAATTAAATCAGAAATACATATTGGCCATTTTGGAAGTGCTAAGATGGCGGCCATATTGACTTTCAAGATGGCTGCCTCTGATTTTGGGATCAATAAATCGGTCATTTTCGCGAAAACGCGCAATTTGATGTCCTGCATTCGTGTGTGTCTGCCTTTGTAGGACTGAAATTGATTTTTGGCCAAATATTTAGAATAACATTTTTCCTAGAAGAAAACAAAAATTTACGTGGGTGTGGCCATGCTGAACATGCTATATCACGCATTGAGTAGTCCAAATGTCCTTACCGTGGCATGTCCGCAACTCAACATTTTAATTTCAAACTTATGCAAATTGATAATTACTACATAAAATGTGACATGCAAAGTGTCTATTTCTAGATATTTGTTACATTAACTACCTAGAAGTGTTTTTTTCTGAAATTTAACTAATTTATCCATGCATATCTCACGACGTGTTGAAGGTGTGTCCCAATTTTGAAATTACCACCGTCTTCACCGTGACCAAGGAGTTTAAGTTGCCACCAAAGTAAGTTAATGCAGCATGATGTCTCCAGATGTCACTAGAGTTTGAAGAACCAGGATATAACTACTTTTTTACCACATCATTGGGAATGCCAGATCTGCCATCAGTTAGTCAGACGATGAAATAGGTTTTAACTTGACTTTGTCGCAACTAAACTTCGTCTTTACCAAACCCTCAACAGCAGAGGGAGTTCAAAAGGTATGAGGATGTAAATGACACCATTGGTTTAGGAGACTGTTCCAGAGGTAGTTGTGGTACTCTGAATGATGTAGTCCACTTTCTCTGGAAGAAATGCTGCATAAGATGTCTTTTCCATGGCCAAAATATGTCTTTACCATGGTCAAATCAATGCAAATATACTGTGACACGGTAAAGACAAGGCTGGCCACGGTAAAGACATCTGAGTAAATTTGCTTTGATTTCATTGTGCACGGTAAAGACAATTTTTCCAAATAATTGAAAATGTCAAATAGTCACCCAAATTATTTATCCTGTTACATGCAGCATGGTAGTACCACATATTGCATTATGTAAACAGAAACATATAGTAGTTGAGTATTATTGGCTCAGCTTCCTTACATAAAAAGATTGGTTACGTCTTTACCGTGTCTGCGCGTTTTCGTGAAAATGACCCAAATAAGATTAACTGACTATTATGAGATGGAAGGGCAGCCACATTGCATTTTACAATATGTGACCTGCTCCACCAAAATGAGTTCAAAGTAGGCCTAATATATTTCTCAGAAATGAGCAAAATGTGTCAAAAGGTCACGTTTTGATGGTTTTCTGCTGTTGGTACCACGTTTTAGCAAAAGTAATTTTCTTTGAATAATTAAGACCGTTCAACAAAAAATTGATTTTAAATTATCGAAATTGAGTGTCCCTCTCAATTTTCTTAGTTCTTTTATTGCAATGGGGGGAATTTCAAATGCCATTGTCTGAAAGTTTGATGTTTCGTATCATCAATGTTTGAGGTGCCATATCTTTGGATTGGATGGAGATATCAAAACATACTAAACATCATTTTAAAGTTCAATTCCAGTAGAATTAAGTCATTTGCATACCTAAATATGATAGGAGGCCGACTTTGAACCCATTTTGGTGGAGCAGGTCACATATGGCTGCCTTGTGTAGTTGATAAGTCTTTATATCTCAAAATATTAAATAGATAGAAACAGGATTTCAGTGACTCTCTCTTTTACATTTAGGTCAATGCTTCTGATTCACTAAAAGTTTAAAATGTAGGATGTAGCCATATTTTCAAGATGGCTATATTATTCACTTGATTTCTTTTTCATCTTTAAAGCTAAAATGACAATGATTTCATGACTGTACTCTCTATTTTGGATCAACGGACATAACAAATCAGTCATTTATGTGATTGGATATGAGTAGAGTGCTATAGACATAGATAACTTCAGCCCTTTAAGTCCAGTTCTGAGTGCTCAAGAGGATTATCATGAAGTCTATTTCTCTATTGTTATAAGAAAATAGAAAAAATATGCAATGACTATTTCATTGACTAAACACATATTTTCAGGCTGCGGGATGCGGAAGAAATAGCACAACTGCATTTTTATTTCAGGACAGAGTAGTGTCACATTTTAACATCAATTATTAAGATCAAATTATTTCATTTCATTTTCATCCTTTGTCAAATAACCATGAGATATATAATGCATCTGATTTGATTGAAACAAAAAAGCTGGTAGCCACCAAATTTCAAAGTGAACTTGCAGTTGTTCCAAGACTATATTTTGTCAATTACCTACATATTATTGGCTGTCCATTGAATCCCACTATATTTCAAGAATATGCCAAATCAATAATCTAGCCTTTTTTAAGAGAGACACTTCAATTGTTGCCTTTTATATCAAAACAAGTAGAAGTAATCGAATAGCTTGAGATATAGCTCAACTTTCGAATAGCTCGAGATATACATGTAGGGGAGGCGGGGGTCAGAAGTCACAAAATTCAAAAAAAGCCCCAGAACAGAGCAGGTGTTTATTAGATCTGAATGACCTTTGGCACAATTATGCAGTATTTAGTTGACTATGTTTGTATCACATGGTAGCTGCTGTGTTGTAAATAGGCTTTAGTCAGTTCACAATTATTTAAGGCAAAGTCAGCTGTGACTTTTTACCCCATGCCAGGGTCAAGAAGTCACAACCGCGGGGTAACAAGTCACATGCAATTGTTGTGAACATACAGCACTATATGAGGTAATATGCAGACCCAGACTTGATAGTCATCCTTGTGCATGAAATTTAGAGTGAGCCTTCCAAAGCTATCTGCATGCAATGGCAATGCACCATCAGCAAAGCCTGGGTTAGAAATTGCCCAAATTTTGCAAAATGAAAACTTCATGCAATAATCTCTCAGATGTATTATTGATCATGGATGATGATAAGATTGTAAGCCAAAAGCCTCAAGTGTGGAATATTTTACTTTTCTTAGCACAGAATATTGAATTCACAGTACCCTATGACAAAATATCACAGTGCTGGGGTGAAATGTCACAGTGTGACATTTCACCCCTCAGCTGTTTTTTAAATTCAACACTTGATCATGGCAACTTGGTGACCATATGGCCAAAAATGGGTTCACAGCATGAAAGACTAATATCCAAAAGACCTTGAAACAGTAGTACAACTTCCTATGTCACAGTTACCAGACATTAATAGGGAAAGTTCAGAGTCGATAAAACCTGTTTAGGACCCCAAAAATGCATGAGGTGGGTAAAAACCCACTTTGCATAATGAGCATAATTTTCATATTCCCTACAGACCTTCTTATCATAAAAGCGTCCCAAATGATGATTTAAGCTTAATAATTAGGTCACTGCAAGTTGGTCAAAAAGGCCTGTGACTTTTTACCCCTGTGACTTTTCACCCCCTCTTCCCCTAGCTCAACTTTCTGCCACTTCTGCATGTGCACAAGTTAAGAAAAGTTGGAGTGATGATCCTGACATATCTACCAGTCTGTCATATGTCTCAATGTCATCATAATGCATACAACCACATTGCACTGAAACAATAGGTCATTTATTTAATACTTGACAATTTAGATTAGGGGAAACCAGGTCGGAGTCATTTGAAAATAACTTTCATAATTCTTACCTTGGAAATAACTTAATCTTTCAAACTTCTTGCCTTGGTGTAGATTTAAAGGTTTCCGGACACAGTTAAATTATGCTTAAAACTGGAAAAGGTCTCTGGGACTTCCTAGGAGCTTTGGTTTGAATTTGGCTCATTTTACTGCTATCCCTCAACATTTTTATGAGAATCTTCCCAAGTCCTCTCCATTCTTTTAGTGGAAGCAATGAACATTTGAATTGGAGACATCATCTAGAGTCAACAAAACAATCAATCCTTGTTTGCGTCTTCACAAATGACCATAAAAGGCTTCAAAGGCATGACCGGTTGTAAAACTTCAACTGTATACACCGGGATGCTGCCAATTGTGCATCATGGTACTTTTTGTATAAACATCTATCATTCCTCCAAAGACATACGTAGCAAGTGAAGTAGCCTTGGTCAGGTATCTGAACTTAGTTTATGGAACACACCTTGTGGATTCATTTGGAAAAGTGTAACTATGTGTGTGACTATATCTGTTAGTCACAAACAAAATTGCAGAGATTGCATGTGCATTGGGCTGCTTTGAGGCTTAGTATTCACATGGAAATGGAAGGTTCCAGAAGTTGGGCTATGTCTTAAGACATTCCATTCCTTCTGCGTGCCTTAATTAGAAGTAAAAAGCAACCTTAAAATGGGCCTCTCTCGAAAGAAACACGCGGGTGCGGGCTGGGATTCGTCGGCCCGCACAGAGCTCTATCGACTATTTATTTGGAATATTCTTGAAAAAACAAATTTATGGCCAAAGATCTACAGATCATCCAACTCCTATCAACTCCACTAAATGAATATACAAATTAAGTAATAAATGAGTTTGTCAAAATATTGAATAAGTATGCAATGTATTTCAGTGTGTCTAAACTTCAATTCAAAATGTTATCCCTCATGACGATTTGAAAGAGAAATGAATTTTATGTTTTTCCATCGTCTACTTTTTGTCATTCAGAAAAATGTATGTACATCCAGTGAAAGTACCAAGTGCTGCATTTAGGCCTATTCGAATTCTTTCCACCAAAGAATTTTAACAGCCATCAATTTGAGCGAACAGTGTCGGATCCAGACATGGTAGTCTACTGGCAGCATAGTTACACCTAATCTGTTTTGACATACACGGGTATGCTTAATCAATAATCACACATATTGAATTCAAACTGATGGTTTAATTTAAGTGAAAGTTTGAACCCCTTAACCCCCAATTTAAGATCCATGTACCATTGGTTATATTACACCCCAACAACCCCCTCCAACTCATGGCCCTATCTCATAAAGTAATTTCATTTTTGATTCATTGACTGCAAAAATTAATTGTACTGCCTTGTAATAATACAATTGCTTAGAGCTATTTATGCTTTTGAAAAACTTGAATTATGGCTGCCACCCTACTTCTAAAACTATCAGTGTTAGTGAATCGGATGCATTGACCAAAAAGTGGGGAAGAGTCACTGAAAAAATGTTTCTAGCTATTTTAGTTTCTCCATTACGGAGGACACTTAATTAAACATGGTGGCCATATTGAAAAATCCAGAATGGCCACCATAGCATCACAACTAAGAGTTAGTTAATCTGATTTCTTGACCCCAAACACAGGGTATAGCCGCTGAAATGGACTCCCTAACTAAAGTAGTTTCAAAAATATGGCAATAAACCTTTTTTCAGAGGCAGCCATCTTGAAAATCACTATGGCCGCCATATTAGCACTTCCAAAATATCCAATTTGTATTTCTGATTTATTTACAGGACTATAGCCACTGAAATGAACATTCTACCTGCCTTAGTTACTGAGATATTGATGAAAAGAGGTTCAGAATGGTGGCCATTTTGAAATCCAAGATGGCAGATGGAAGCAAGGATGTGCCAAACTGTTTCCATCAAAATAGAGTTCCTCTTGGTCTTATTTACCCCTCTGCCAAATTTCACGCTTTATCCAGAAATGCACACTCTGTTTCATTTCATGCACTAACATCCACTAATTGGACAACAGTTTAAATTGTCTTTACTAACGTTTTTGTGTGGTTGCTAAGCAAAAAAACAATATTTATGCCTTGGTTACCACACCATATGTACATTTTAAAAGCTACAAAATGCGAACTGACTCACAGCCTCAATATTTGTACTGAAATGGGGAGACACAATAAGAAAATACTAATAATCCTCAAAATAGCACTTTTGAACGGCAGATCTCTTGTAGAAGCTCCATATTTGGGGAATATTATTATTCCAATTCATTTTAAAAGTTATATTTTTGTTCTCTTACAAGCATTTAAGCTGAAAGACATAATTTTTAATGTAATATATGAGTTGTAGCTCGTTTTTGTTTTTCAGACACGACCTACAAGCTGTTAAGTCTTATTTTAGTCTGGTTGCTAAGCAGAAAAACAATATTTCGGTCTTGGTTACCATACAAAATTATGTTCTCACATTGTTCAACATGTTAACCAACTTGCTACTTCATTATCTAAGGAAATTATATAGAAAAATGTTGAAAAATCTTGTATATTTAACAAATATATTAATATTTGTAGTTTTTACATGTGTTTCCATGGCAACCAAACTGTTAAAATTAAACTTAAGGGTGTATTTATAATCTAGATTATAGATTTTAAGTCATTCTGCAAGAAATTACTGCTAGCCTTTATCTTACAATTCTACAGAAGGAATAACAATCTTCAAGGGTATTTTGAAAAATCTAAGACTTGTGTTACTAAGGCAACATTTTCCTTGAAAGTAATGAAGTCTCAGACCCGTACATGATATTTTTTAAAAGCCTGGAGTGTAGCATATTTAACAGTCACATTACCATTTCCATGATGTTAATAACAGCTGAATACAGCAAACCTTCATTCATCACGATAGAAAAAAAATCCTGATTTTGTTATGCAAGGATGTTACCATGGCAACCAAGGAAATTGCATGTTCAAAAAGATTATAGTTTTTGATGACTGATCTTATACCTTATCAAACTGTACCATCAGACTGCAAATATCATAATATCTGTTAATGCTAGGCAGCTTTTTAGCTCAGAAACATCTATTTATTTTGATATAGACTTGTTGCCATGGAAACGCACTTTTGAAGATTTTCCACCACCGCCACGCAAAAATGAGTATTATTTTCATAATCTGCAGAATTTTCTGGTATATATACAATTGAAATTGCTCGTGTTGCAATTATGTCTAGGTTTAGAGCATTTTTGGGCTAGAATGACTGGACTATATGGAATAGATGGCGCTACAAGGCGCCCTGTGAATCAGAATCCTAGGTTCTGCAACTTTGTGCAAACCTTCAACAAACCTTTGGCAGATACGTATGATCAGATGTTTGCCCTGAACGTTACTTTCAAATGTTGTCCATACATATCAAAAACACGTTGGAGAAACCTTGAAACTTAGGTATTGCCAAATGTGCGACCATACCTATGAATCAAAGGTATGGTCATAGGTAATAGTCTAAGGTTGTAAAAACCTCTCAAATGAATGTCTGACAAACCTATGAATCAAAGGTATGATCATACGTAATAGTCAAACGTTCTTCAAACCTCTTTACCAAAGGTATGACTTACGTAATAGTCTAAGGTTTTAAAAACCTCTCATCAAATGAATGTTCAACAAACCTATGAATCAAAGGTATGGTCATACGTAATAGTCAAACGTTCTTCAAACTTCTCAACCAAAGGTAGACTTACGTATGACTGACACGTTTAGCCAAACGTTACAACCAAACTGTCTTCCGACCACTCAACCAAAGGTTTGACTTACGTGTGACTCGAACGTTAGGCCAAACTATAAAACAAACTATCTGCCAACCTTTTTACTGAGGTTGCGACTTACGTATGGTTTTACATCTGAGTGCAACGTTTGGAAATTACCTTTGCCCTACCTTTGTCATACGTCATTTGGCCCAACGTTTGATTCTAACCAAAATAATTACGTAGGGAAAGGTTTGATTTTCGTTGCTGCTCGGGAGGGTTATCCCTCGATTCAGAAGTTTGACTGGCAATTATTCATTTGCTGAGCTTTCCTATGGCAAGGCAGTTTGCGAGGGGGTTATTCGGTTAGTTAAAAACAGGGTGGCATTTTGATTATGATTAAAAAACTGCCCAAAAGTTCAATATCTGCACATAAATTTATATTCGGCCGGAGCGTAACTCCACGATCTGAAAAATATTTAGGAGCGTTACTCAAACTTTAAAGAGCGTAACTCATATTTTTAAATACAACAGCCATACACTAGGGGATGGCCATTGGCCAATCTACATTATTTTCGAAATTCTCACTGGAGACTAGTGGTTTCATAGGCCAAATATTCTGGAGATCTCAAATTTGGTTGGTTTTTTCAGCTAAAAGGCATATTTAGGTTGGTAACTCATCTTTTTAAATACAACAGCCATACACTTTATAGGCTTTTTTTGGAGTTTATAGGACGTCTTATAGCATATTCTTGGTGTATTTTATCAGCAGCAATCTCTGTTAACTTTGTGGCAACGTTTGTGGCCGCATTTTTACTAATTTGGATGATTTTGACTTGTCTTTAGACAAGCCACTGTAAAACGCATTGAAAGTTTGGGGAATTCTCACTTCAATACACACCTGCTACAGCTGACCTACATGCACTGCTTGGACTCACTCCACAGCCAAGATTTTTACCTTCAGCGAACGAAGTTAGAAGAAGGTATTGTCATCACTTTGGTCAAAAGTTGTCCGTCCGCCGGGCGGGCGTCCGGGCGGCGGGCGGATAGATAGTTTCCGGGCCAGTACTCAGCCCCTATTGAATGTACATGGATGAAATTTGGTACACATGTAGCCTGTATGGTCTAATTGATAGAACTTTTGTAATTTTTGAAATATTGAGAAAGATATAAGAAAATCATTTTTTTCATTTCCGGACTAGGACTCCGCCCGTATTGCATGCACACGGATGAAATTTGGTACACATGTAGCCTGTATGGTGTAGTTATGCCTTTTGATGGTCTCATGGATGTGTAGTTATGCCTTTTGATGGTCTCATGGATGGACATTTTGTACTTTTCGTAATATTGACGAAAATATCAAAAACTTTTTTTTTCATTTCCGGGCCAGGACTCAGCCCCTGTTACATGTACATGGATTAAATTTTTTACACATGTAGCCTATATGGTCTAGTTGTGTCTTTTCATGGTCTGATTGATTGATATTCTATACTTTTTGAAATATTGAGAAAAATTTATTAAATTTTTTTTCATTTCGGGTCAAAACTTGGTCACAATTGCAGGTACATGGATGAAATTTGTTACAAATGTCACCTATATGATAAATTTGTGTCTCTTGTGGGTGTGATTCATTGATATTCTATACATCTTGAAATATTGACAACAAAATATTAAAATTATTTTTTGTTTTCAAGCCAAATCTTGGCCATCATTGTATGTCCATAGATGAAAGTTTATATACATTCCCTATATAATATTTCAGTGCCCTTTGTTGGTCTGCTTCATAGTTACTCTTAATGCTTTTTGAAACATTCTGACCCATACCTCATAACTTATTCCTTCTTTATGCATGAAACTGGTCCCTATAATGTGTATATTGGTCTAGTAAGGTCTTTCCATTGTTCCACATACCCTGGCATGCAGGTGGCCATATGGCGGGGCATATAGATAATTTCAGACCAAGATCGGGCCACTATTGGAAATATTACCTGCAATGTGGTTCACATCACTTTTATGGTGTAATGGTGTCCTTTTAAAATGTTGTTTTTTCGCTGAAGGTTTGCTGCTGCGCAGCCTATGTTTTAAATTGTCTCACACCTGCTCTGAGGACGAAGTATTTTCAGCTTTAAAGGAACCCATTTGTAATATTATCTACTTCAAATATAGGCTAACTGATTCTTTGAGCTAGATTTTTCAGTCATCACTGCATATATGCATACCTTGCCTAGCCAATATTTTAAATTGTTTACATCCATTTTCACTCATTTCACGCTCGTTTTTTGCACCAAAGAAAACCACTAAACCATTGTATAGAATACCTCATCTGATTTCAGATTGTTTCTAGATACAACATCATAGTTTCAGCATTGAAACCTCGAGGAACACATTTTAAATACAAAATTGAATGAGCCAGAGCCACTGCCAGGAATTTTTCAGCTGACAACAACACCACTCCAGGAAACATAAGCTGCATGACAACATATCCTCAACATCGATACTATTTATCTATTTATAAGCCTTATCAGTCAATCACACTCTGCCTTCAATCACACACTGCCATCAATCACACTCTGCCTTCAATCACACTCTGCCTTCAATCACACACTGCCGTCAATCACACACTGCTGTCAATCACACTCTGCCTTCAATCACACACTGCCGTCAATCACACTCTGCCATCAATCACACTCTGCTGTTAATCACACACTACCGTCAATCACACTCTGCGGTCAATCACACTCTGCCGTCAATCACACTCTGCCATCAATCACACTCTGCCATCAATCACACTCTGCCATCAATCACTCTCTACCGTCAATCACACACTGCCGTCAATCACACTCTGCCGTCAATCACACTCTGCCGTCAAATACACTCTGCCATCAATCACACTCTGCCATCAATTACACTCTGCCATCAATCACACTCTGCCTTCGATCACACACTACCATCAATCACACTCTGCCGTCAATCACACTCTGCCATCAATCAAACTCTGTCGTCAATCACACACTGCCGTCAATCACACACTGCCGTCAATCACACTCTGCCGTCAATCACACTCTGCCATCAATCACACACTGCCATCAATCACACTCTGCCGTCAATCACACTCTGCCATCAATCACACTCTTCCGTCAATCTGCACATCCGCGAACTGCTGTACAACTCTTTCAATACTGAAGCCGCTTTATTCAATCACATCGGCGCACATCAGTGCAAGTCTTTCAATACTGATTCTCTGCTTGACCACTCGTTTTGAACACATTTTGCCTCAAGTTAGTCACAAACTGACTGGCTACAGATTACAACAAATTTCCTGGGTCAGTCTGGCTGCTGACTCCAGCAAACTCTTCTCACTAAATTTCCTTTACTCAAGTCAGAATAAGTCAAAATGAACCAGCATCAAAAGCTGTATTCCGATGTGTTACGGACTGGACTAACACTGCATGATAAAAAGCTCATATCAGCTACATAAAAAAGAAAATGCCCAAGTAGCCGTGAAAATGCTATCAAACAGGTTTGAAATTTTAAAACAAAGTGAGTCTCATCCATGTAATACAGAAAATGACAGGAATTATCTTGGCAAGACCTATCTCAAGCAAAGCAATACTTTAAAAATGTGCGTATGGAATGCCCAAAGTCTGAGACAGAAAACACAGACAGTTAAGGACTACAGGGATGAGCATGATCTTGACATCTTTCTCTTCACTGAGACTTGGCTAAAAGATGATGATAGAGTTGAAATTGGCGAGTTGGAGCAAAATGGTGAATGTTTCTTTCTGAGTTCTCCCCGAGTTGGAAGACCAGGAGGTGGAGTAGGTTGCATTGTGAGACCAGGCATACAAGCAATTAAAAAAGATCACATGAAGACAAAGACCTTTGAACATATGGAAATCCAAATACAACAAGATGGAAAAATTGTTACCGTTCTTCTAGTATACCGGCCTTAGCCATCCAACAAAAATAAATACAGTCTTGCAGAATTCTTTCAAGAATTTACAAAATTTTTAGGTCACTATCAAACAATGAACAACGAAATTGTTATAACTGGGGGCTTTAACTTTCATATGAACAAACCGGAAGATAGCAAAGTCATTCAATTTACCAACATTCTAGAAATGTTTGATCTTGTGCAACACGTCTTGACACCGACTCACAAAGATGGCAACATACTGGATCTTGTGATAACGCAAGAAAAATCTGCCCTGAGCAACTGTATTGTCAGCGATCTTCTGTCTGATCACAATAGCATCCTCTTTGATTTTCCAATGAAAAGAGCAAAACAACCAAAAAAGAAAATCAGCTTCAGGAAGACTAGAAAAATAAACTTGCATGATTTCAAAAAAGACATGGAAAGACATCTTTCTGAAAGTGGGCTCGAACAGAAAAATCTCAATGAACTTGTGGAACTCTACAACTCCACAAAACAGGTTCTTGACAAACATGCCCCCGTTACAACAAGAGAAATAACACTACGCAAGCCCACTCCATTTAACAATGCTGATATTAAGAATATGAAAGCAGCAAAAAGGAAGGCTGAACGATTATGGAGGAGAACCAGGCTTGTAAATGACTGGGTGTCTTTCAAAGAAAAGAGAAATTCATTAAATCAGCAATTAAGTCAGCTCAGATCTGAAGATCTGAGATCCAAAATTGAAGATTCTAAGGGTAATGCAAAGAAGTTGTTCAAGCTATTGAACTCAAGTCTGAACCGAAAACAAGAACTACCTCTGCCACCACATACCGATGAAATTGACCTTGCAAATGATTTTAATACGTTTTTTGATGAAAAGATCAAGTCGATCAGGTCCAAGTTGGACTCTACAATCAATGAGACTCCTAATGATGATGAAAAAGCTTCTCAAATGCTACGGAATTTTAAAAAGTTGTCTGAAAGTGAGATCAAGAAACTCATCACTGAAATGCCTGTTAAACACTGCCAACTGGATCCCATTCCCAGATGGCTTTTGTGGAATGTATTGATGAATACCTGCCAATTATAACAAATATTGTCAATGAGTCACTCACACAAGGACAAATGCCACTTGAATTGAAACATGCTCTTGTGAAACCTCTCTTGAAAAAATCTGGATTTAATCAAAAAGAATTATCGACCAAGATCAAATCTGTCTTTCCTCACAAATTGATTGAAAGTGCTGTTATTAAACAATATACTGACCATCTTACTAAAAACGACCTGAACGATGACAAACAGTCTGCTTACAGAAAAGTTCACAGCACTGAAACCCTCCTGATGAAGATCCATGATGATATTATGTTAAATATGAGCAAAGGCGAAGTCACAATGCTTGTACTGCTGGACCTGTCAGCAGCTTTTGACACGATTGATCACAATATTCTTCTGAAACGTCTGGAGTGCAAATACGGTGTTCATGATTCTGCACTAAGCTGGTTAAAGTCATACATTTCTCAAAGATCTCAGTCAGTGATAATTAATGACAAAACGTCAACAAAACTGCCTCTCAAATTTGGAGTCCCTCAAGGTTCAAAATTAGGACCAATCCTATTCAATTCATATATCACTCCATTAAGTGAAGTAGCTGCCAAAAATCAAGTCGATGATCAAAAATATGCTGATGACGAGCAACTTTTCCTCTCTTTCAAACCAACATTCTTGGAACAGAGAAATGCAGTAGAAAAAATGGTGAAGTGCGTTGCTGAGATTAGGAACTTTCTTCATGAAAATAAGCTCTGCAACAATGGAGAAAAAACAGAACTATTGTTCATCGGCAGTCCACATCAACTCAATAAACTCGAAATATCTTCAATCAATGTGGACATTGTGAAAATTACTGCATGCAGCTGACCATGTTAGAAATGTTGGCGTAATCTTCGACAAAAACATGTCCATGGAAAAACAAATCAACAAAATGTGTCGGAATGCCTATTTCAACCTGAGAAATATATCAAAAATTAGGAAGTCATTGGACAAGGAAGTTTGCAAAACTGCAGTTAACGCTCTTGTCACTCCTCACCTAGACTATGGAAATGGTCTTTTATATGGCACATCAAGTCATTTGATAAAGAAACTTCAAGTCGCCCAAATATTGAAAAAGCATGACAGTGTGAGCCAATATAGGAAGCAGCTACATTGGCTGCCAATTCCAGCTAGAATCCAATTCAAACTGACGCTAACTACATGGAAAGCTGTCAATGGACAAGCACCTGTGTATATTCAAAATCTGATCCAGCTAAAACCCAAACAAAACTGTAATCTAAGAAGCAACAACTAAGTTCTCTTAAAAGAACCAAGTTCTTGCAATAAAAACAAATTTGAAGACAGAGCTTTTTCGCATGCTGCTCCAAAACTTTGGAACAAACTCCCAGATATTGTCCAGGCCTCGACAACACTTGAATGTTTCAAGAGAAATCTGAAAACTTGTCTGTTTAAGACTTTCTACAAATAAAGCTACCATACACAAGCGCTAGTGAGCAGTTTACTGGAATTAGCGCTATATAAATATCTATTATTAAGAATTTACCATTACATGGTAATTAAGAATTTACCATTACATGGTAAATTCTTATTGTTTTTGGTAATATTCTTATTATTATTTTTTCGGAATGCTCTGATTTTCACGAAACTTGGTCACAGGGTACCTCTAGGACTAAAACTAGGCCACATACAAAAGATATGACCTTGACCTATTTTTCAAGGTCACAGGGCCTTTCAAACATGAAATTTTGGAAATTTTGATGGCCTATTACTCGGGAACCATAACAGGTAGCATCAATGTACAGGGCACGTCTTAGTCAAAAGTACTTGTCTGTATTCAGGCACAAAAATTTCTGGAATCGCTCAAGCGGAACCGGGGCTACAGCAAAAACACCGTTTTAGGTTTATTAAAAAAATCTCAAGAACCGCAATAGGTAGGGAGACGCTGAATATACCAGAGGATGCTTGGTATCTGGGGGCATCCGCACGCCACTTTTTTATTCCTATATCTGCAACGGTTCGGCAACAGTGGCCATTTTTGTGAAATGAGTACGGGGAGTACAGGGTGTGGGTCTCAGAACACCATGAAGGAGTCATTTTAGGTCATGTAAATGTATAACAGACTACCCTTAACATACCCCAAAAACCCCATACAGACCTTCAGATTTGACCTTGACCTCATTATTCAAGGTCATTTGACCTCTCAAAGTTCAAATATGGGCGATTTTCAGAAATTCTGAAAATTATCTTTTTTTCCAGATATCAGTCTCATCTTCTGGTTTCTGGAAGGTACCAGCCAGTTTGTTTGATGCCTGAAATCGGAATTCAGATATCCTTCCATGCTGATTTGATAAAAAATCACATATATTGCATACCGCGTGACATGTAAAAACACCCTATTTTTGCGCTGAGGACAGGTAAATATTGATCCTACACAGTTCAAACAATGAAATGACCCCCCATAGTCACACACTGCCAATCTGGGTAAAAATATCGGTTTTGACCTAGAAAGGTATTTTCAAGGTCAAACTCAAGATCAAATATTGGGAGAAATTGGACATTTCAGACATTACATTTTTCTTAACAGGGAAGCAATTGAGTAATTTGCATTATCTCTTCAGCATTTGGTGCTATAATACCCTAGAGGCCCCACGCAAAATTTGAAGGCCCTCAGATAGACCTACATTGCACAATTGAGGTCACAAGGTCAAGAAATGACTTGAAAATTGACCTGCTCATTTGTCAACATTGCACTTGTACCCATACTTTGACGGTCTGTATCTCCGGTTCTAATTAAGCTACAGGAAAAATTAAAACATATTTGGAAAGCCCAGATTCTTCTCTAGTATTTGTTTTCTATACATTTTAACGTATCTCTACTAGTTAAAAAGAACGCCCGACCCTGAAAAATTCATGTTTTCGGTCATGATTTTACATCTTTGCATTTTGTTTACTCAGAAATCCATCTTCAAAAAATTCAATAATATTTGCGGGTGTAGTCCTAACACATTTACAGTAGTTTGTGCGATTTCAAGTCTCTCCTCCCAACCGTTTGCCTTCTGCAACAAATTTAAGTTCAGAACTTCACATTTTCAGGGACCATTTTTCGATGAACTATCACAATTTTACCGTTATTTCAATGGCCTCTATCTCTGGTTCATTTCAGACATTACATTTTTCTTAACAGGGAAGCAATTGAGTAATTTGCATTATCTCTTCAGCATTTGGTGCTATAATACCCTAGAGGCCCCACGCAAAATTTGAAGGCCCTCAGATAGACCTACATTGCACAATTGAGGTCACAAGGTCAAGAAATGACTTGAAAATTGACCTGCTCATTTGTCAACATTGCACTTGTACCCATACTTTGACGGTCTGTATCTCCGGTTCTAATTAAGCTACAGGAAAAATTAAAACATATTTGGAAAGCCCAGATTCTTCTATAGTATTTGTTTTCTATACATTTTAACGTATCTCTACTAGTTAAAAAGAACGCTCGACCCTGAAAAATTCATGTTTTCGGTCATGATTTTACATCTTTGCATTTTGTTTACTCAGAAATCCATCTTCAAAAAATTCAATAATATTTGCGGGTGTAGTCCTAACACATTTACAGTAGTTTGTGCGATTTCAAGTCTCTCCTCCCAACCGTTTGCCTTCTGCAACAAATTTAAGTTCAGAACTTCACATTTTCAGGGACCATTTTTCGATGAACTATCACAATTTTACCGTTATTTCAATTGCCTCTATCTCTGGTTCTAATAAAGCTACATGAATGACACAAGCAGTTTTGGAAAGCTCAGATTCTCCTGTTAATTCAATTCAGTGTGTATTTTCTTGTAACATCGACAGGTAAAAAGATCGGTGAACCCTGAAAAATTCATCTTTCCCACACCTTATCAAATAACTGTAGCTCTGCAGAGACTGAAACATCAGCTTTCACTCTTATTATGTGCTTAGGGTTATCATAATTGTGCATCATGGTGGCAGTTTGCATCATGGTGGCACTGTGCATCATGGTGGCACTGTGCATCATTGTGGCACTGTGCATCATTGTGGCACTGTGCATCACTGTGTCACAACGGCAGGCTGCACCACAATGGCAGAGTGCACTACAGTGGCATTGTGCACCACAGTGGCAGTGTGCACAACAGTGTCAGTGTGCAACACAATGACAGTGTGCAACGCAGTGGCAGTTTAGACCAAAGCAGTGTGCACCGCAGTGGCAGTTTAGCACCACAGTCACAGTCACAGTCATAGTGGCACTGTGCACCAGATAAGAGTAGCAGTGAGCAGAGCAGTGGCTCTGTGCGCCACCGTCTCACTGTGCACCACGGTGGCACTGTGCACTACGGTGGCACTGTGCACCACAACATTGTTGCAAGCTGTCTTTGGGCTATGCTGCATGAACTGGTAAAAGCTTGGTAAATTCTTAGTCACTGACCTTGGTCAGTTACAGGGTTCTAGTTATTATTTATTTTTACATTTTACTTTTCTGAAAAAGGTCCAAGAAGGTGAAAAATAGCCTATTTTCGGGCATTTGTTTCTTAATATATAGCTCATAATTCCATATTTACACATAAATTAGGTTTCTATTGTAGATTTTAGGTGTTAGAAATATTGATTGAACGATTTTTATTCATCGAGTAGTAAAATCAAATGCAAATTCCCTAAAAATAACTAATTTTATTAAGAAGTTAGTGGCGGAAATTTAGCAATTTCACCAATAAACAGACATATTGCATAATTCAAACACTTATACATAATACACAATCAGAAATTCAAATACTTATATTTTCTTGTCATAAGGGAAATTGTGACTGTAAAGTGATTTGACACTATACAACATATAAACTCTGAACAGGTTGGTCTATTTGGTTGACATCACATAATTCATGACTGCAATTTTATATTAACACCAACAATGTATGCTGTAAATTTAGAAGTGTTAGTAAAATTAGAACAAAACCCCCATTCTCAAAATGGATAGGGTTAGGCCTATCTAAAGCTATGATGAGAATCTGAAATACAAGATTGTAAAGAGACATTATTGTTTGGAATGTCAAATTCAAGCATCATGCCTAAGCCAATTAGGACAGCCGATTCTCACCCACATTATCCAGCAAGGAATGTAAATGTGTCTTCATCTACTATGATCTAGCCCCCTGGTTTGGAAACACAACCATGATTCCATCTGCAGTCACTAAAATAAAGTGTGTCAATGACCACATCTGCACAGACCGTACTCCTTGACCACTTGCGCTCATCTCATAGAATGTCTGGTTGTCGAAGTTTCCTGCTGAAGAACCTTGTATCTTGCCAGTCATGCCCACAATTCTAATTCTCATCGATCCCAAGCAACTTCAACAATTGGAAGATAAACTGTAGTGTCCTATACTGGGGCAACTGAAAGATCCTGGCTCTGAATGAATATACCTTATGCTTGAATCCTGTGCTTCTCATCATCATAATTATGGAGGTCACCAACAATGATGGCAGCTCAATCTATGTAAATTAGGGTTGAGCTACCCATATGTTCAGGGGTACACCAGCACAGCACAAGCAAGAAAGCTACCCAGAATGGTATCACAGAATCAAAGAACTACAAAATGGTTTCTCATTTAATGTGAGTACTGGCATCATACAGGACATCACTGGAATTCTTCCTGGATACATGGACATTATAAAGTGAGGCTAATGCTGAGCATGACTTGGAAGACAGCTGCTTGGAAATGATAATGACACTATGGTATAGATACTTGAGATGGACTTCCAAACCCAGGATGCAGTTGAGTTTTGGATGAGATCTTGAATGCCAATTTTTTTTTTTTTTATTATAAAAATCACTTTTAATTGCATGGTCAATCCCTAAGAATCACATATCAGCAGAGATTTAGTATGGGCAGTTTTGATTGGGCCTTTGAGAAATTAGACCAAGATGGTTCTGCATTGGTACCAATGTTTCTATGGTTGTGTGCTTTGATCATGAATGCCATGAGGTACTTCGCATGGTTCAACCATTTATGTGGTAAATTCTGAGTCATCTTTCCCTATTCCCATGCATGTATCCCCCTTTTCCAACCATTTGCTCCTGTCTTTAGCTTTCCCTCTGTGCCTAGAATACTTCTGTTCTATGTTTTGTTTCATTCTGTGCTGCTTTGTCCAGTTCATGAGCACAGCCGGTGAAGAGGTAGCTTTCATGTATGTGACTGTTATTTGCATAGAAAGTTGGGCCTTCTGCTTTCATGATAGTATCATACTCAGTGCCCAACTGTTTCTGGTGATTACCCAGGCTCTTCCTACTGATGTCATAGGCTCTCCTGATCATTCTCTCATTTAATTAATTAATTTTCATTGATCACCTGTGTCTTTTACTTCTGGTTGCTTCTAAAATATGGTTATTTTCCGTAGATGTCTTTTATATTCTTGGCAATAGACTTTCTAGGCATGAGGTACAGTGTGGTAGATATCTTAGTGCTCAGCCCAGTCCTTTACAACTTCAAGAACCAATTCTACTTCATCCTTTTCCCCTTTCTCAGAGACTTGCATGGTCTGTCACACACCACAGTGGGCCCAGGATAACTTGTCATAGTGAGTAACGTGTGGTTTTAGCACATGTAAACTTAATTGCTTGTAAACAGAGTAAGGAGACTATTTATGACAACACCAATTTATGGCTTCAAAATGTTTGTACATTATCCTAAAACAAGCACTGCTTCCAATCAAGCATCTATCAATTACCAATAGGTTTAAAATCAGCATATTCATAGCCACGCTGGGAGTCTGAGACTCCTCAAATGCATGCAAACTTCCATATTTTATCAACTTTTTGGGAGAATTTGACCATGATATGTAATAATACTAATGTAAATTTTACTTAAACATATTAATTGACATCCAGTGTGATTTCAGTGAAGAGAATACGCCCACCTGTCTGTCTGCCTTGCTGAAAAGGACCCACAATGTATGAAAAAGGTCAATTTTACGCCCAGATTTAGATAGGGACAAACAAATGCTAAGTACCAACCTACAGACCATTCTGAGACAACTTTACCTGCCATTTCTTAATCAGGAGGATATTTGGCCTAGGAAATCACAAGTCTTATGATGTTTACCCAGATTGGCCCACCCCTACATACCCTGAGGCAGTATTATAAAGCATTGTACGAAGCTGGTTTCAATTATGAGTGTCAGGCAATCCTGTATTGCAATTTAGGCTACATTGTAGGCCTACTTGGTTAACTTCACACTTTGAAGAGTCTGTCAATTCAATTGACAGACTCGTCAATTGTGATTCATTAAAAGCAATGTATTACCTATTATGGCAAGAGGAACTTTTCTTAATGGCAATTATTGGTATTAGGATGCTCTAGTACTTACTCCGCGAGAAAAAAAAAGCAGACAAAAAGACTAGATATTAATTAAACTTCAATGATTTGATGGCAGGGTAGGTACACTCTTGCTCATAAATATGGAATATACGGCTAACTGTATTTACAGCAACGCAACCAACCGCAACGCAACGCAACGAAACGGGGGGTCACTCTCAATTAATTAGCTGAAGCAGAACAGGGCAGGTGGCAGGCCCAAGCTGCTAGCAGCACCTCCTCTCCGCACATCAATCGGCATGCTTTGAGACATGCACATAGGCCTTTTAAATGATGCACCCTTCACTGGTCCTACCATGGTCAAATAAGAGTCCCATAGTCTTAATATTCTCCGGAGTCTTGCTTGTCACAAGACTAGAATGAGTAGAATCGAACATGTCAATAGCTCTATGACCAGAGATATTTGAGACAATTTTTTATTTAAGACCCCTTTTCGTCTGTGCTGTAGGGCAAATCATTGCCATGGTAGCATGTAGTGACTGCAAGTCAAAGATAGCTAAAGATCCAACTCGCATTCCACAAATAATTGAAATGGCAGCCTCTGTGATTGCTGGTGTTTGTACATAAAGAGGCCTATAATGTGCAGTATTTAAGTTGGTTGCGTTGCGTTGCTGTGAATACAGTTAGCTAGCGTTGTAACTGTATTTACAGCAACGCAACATAGATTTTGAAAAATTACTGAGAAGCAGGCAAAATTAATGTAGGTACATAATTGTGCTATATAAATTTACATCGAGCATGTATACCTTATAGGCCTATCGTGCAACCAGGGAGCTGTTAGGACCCTAACAGCTCACTGGTGCAACTATCATATTTTAAAAAATTGCCTATTATTAGGCTGTAAGGTAAAGTGGGCCTATACCTGGTTGGGCCCGATTGCATAATGTGAAGCAAAGCCAAAGAAAGGGCTGACTTGTGTTACGACATGCATAAATTCATATCAGCACTGTCTTGTCAGCATTGTGAAACAGTCCACAAATGTCCATAAACAACATGTTTCTGTAAATCTTACAGAAATTCTACTATTTCATATAATTTTAAGGCTTTTATTAATGGTAATTGTTTAAAGATATCAAAAGGGGCATTGTATAATTTGTATTCACATTTGACTCAGATTTTTTATTTGTTGCTATGACAACCACGGATTGCCATAATATCGAGGGGGTAATAACCTATATCGCGCAAAATGCCCATGTATCGTGCATGATTGGCCTATTATCACGCAGGCTTTGGCCAGAGTTGAACTGCAGCATTTAGGTTCATGAACCGTCGACTGCTGTCAAAAAGGGCAATGAAAACTAATTGTAGACCCTATGTTAGATTACGCACAATCAAGGACCAATAAACACAATAATCGTCCAATTTTCTTGATCTTTCACCCCCCCCCCCTGCCAAATATTAACATGGAAGAGATAGGAAAAGCCGCGGAGGGCCCCCTATTCACTCCATAATTATATTGCCCCCCCCCCCTCCTCAGGCCATTTCTAGATGCGCCACTGTGTAGCCGAGAAGGGGAGGGCAGGGCAGGGCAGTTGGCAACTGACCTTCCCTGCAAGGCCAGGTCCAGTGCCCTGCATGACTGTCCCCCAAGAAGTACCATCGATGAGCTGGGGGGGGGGAGCTTATATGAGTCTCAAATTTCTCTATCGAAAACTAAAACTCAACAAATGGAGCCGAAGATTTAAAAATATTGAGTAAATGGTTTTATAATAATTAACTTTCTTTAAATGTTGATACATCATCACTATATAATTACCGCTGCCTAGCAACACAACTCACCAAATCCAGCATGGTTGCTATGCTCAATGTAGCCACTAACTGCCCTCCCTTTCACTCCCATCCCCCAAATACGCCAATCCACTTCATCTAACCTCTTCCCTCCGTGTTAATGGGGGGTCCCCTCCTCCCTACTGCTCAACAGTGTTCCGTAATAATCCTTCAAAAGTCTTCATTTCTCATCCCCCATCCACCACTCCATTTAATGTAAACAAATGATTTTACCAAATAACAACAGAGGGCTCTGCAAATCACAACCTACACACACAACTCCCCTATTGGATTATGTATAAACAACATAATGCCCCAGTGTCCACACTTCAGTTAGGGGGTAGAGGTGTCAACTTATGCTATCAAGCGCCAATGGGTGTAATGTTTAAATGGGTCTCCATGGGTGTTAATGTTTGCCAATGGGTGCCAATGGGTGTAAATGTTTGCCATTGGGTGTAAATGTTTGCCAATGGGTGTAAATGTTTCCCAATGCGTGTAAGTGTTTGCCAATTGGTGTAAATGTTTGCCGATGGGTGTTAATGTTTGGAAACGGGCGCAAATGTTTGCCAACAGGCGCAAATGTTTGCCAACAGGCGCAAATGTTTGCCAACAGGCGCAAATGTTTGCCAACGGGCCTAAGTTTGCCAATAGGCGCAAATGTTTGCCAACGGGTGCAAATGTTTGCCAACGGGCGCAAATGTTGCCAACGTGCGCAAATGTTTGGCAACGGGCGCAAATGTTTGGCAAAAGGCACAAATGTTTGCCAACGGCCGCAAATGTTTGCCAACGGGCGCAACTGTTTGCCAACGGGCGCAAATGTTTTCCAAGGGGCATAAGTTTGCCAACGGGCGCAAATGTTTGCCAACGGGCGCAAATGTTGCCAACAGGCGCAAATGTTTGCCAACGGGCGCAAATGTTTGCCAACAGGTGCAAATGTTTGCCAACAGGCGCAAATGTTTGCAAACGGGCGCAAATGTTGCCAACGGGCGCAATTGTTTGCCAACGGGCGCAAATGTTTGCCAACGGGTGCAAATGCTTGCCAACGGGCGCAAATGTTTGCCAACGACTGCAAATGTTTGCCAACAGGCGCAGATGTTTGCCAACAGGCGCAGATGTTTGCCAACAGGCATAAGTTTGCCAACGGGCGCAAATGTTTGCCAACGGGCGCAAATGTTTGCCAACGGGCGCAACTGTTTGCCAACGGGCGCAAATGTTTGCCAACGGGCGCAAATGTTTGCCAATTGGCACACATGTTTGCCAACGGGCGCAAATGTTTGCCAACGGGTGCACAGGTTTGCCAACGGCTGCAAATGTTGCCAACGGGCCAATGTTTGCCAACGGGCGCACATGTTTGCCAACGGGTGCACATGTTAGCCAATGTTGGCCTACGGGCGCAAATGTTTGCCAACGGGCGCAAATGTTTTGCCAATGGGCGTAAATGTTTGCCAATGGCCCTAAATGTTTGTGTCAACTTATGCTATCAAGCCATAACTTATGCCTTGGCTCTCAAACCTCCCGTTCGTAGAACGGGTATAATGCTAGTTGTACTAATAGGTGATTCTCCATTGTCCAATTCACATTACAGTTTATCTAGAAATTATATTGTTGCCAATTATGTTGAATGTAGAGCACGAAATCCATATTGACCATCAAACAGTAACTTATTTTCATTAAAATATTAGGAAGATAATTGTAACTGCAGCTTTGAAGGTAGATGAAGGAATGTAAATTTAGATTGAAAACAGATATAAAGTAATAAAAGGTCTGCAGGAACAGAGGCTCATTGTTATACCCCTTGTGGTCAATTTGATACCCCAAATGAACTTTACGGCAACACACGCAGTATATACATGTATATAGTGCAGATCATTTAAAGAGGCCTTTATTCAAAGAAAGACTTATAGGAGGAATTTAAAGAAAAAGAATGTTTTACCATGTAAGGAAAGTTCAGTTTAGTTTTCCGATCATTACCACTCGGGTAATACATCCAAACTATAGAGTGATTCTGTTATATCCTCAAAGATTTTCAATAAATTATTTATATCTTTCTATACAATTATTGTAAATAGGTAGTTTCCGAAGTGGTCAAAATATGGGGGGGGGGGGGTTAAGGGAGTTTTGACCCCCCCCCTAGCTCCCCCTCCCCCCATTCTCCCACCACAGAGCTCGACTTCATTCAGTTAGGGAGAAGGAGTGGGAAAAGGGGCATTTTTGTGGGACATGGATCTTTGTTTTAGCTCTCTTAAAGTAAATCTTCGGCAGTTTTGATACATTTGAAGCAATACAAACACAGTTCGGACATAGTAGGACACAATGGCAAAAACACAGTTCGGACAAAGTAGGACAGAAGGACACAGTGGCAAAATATTGTGACAGTCAGATGAGCCATAACTGAGAAGACCCGTTATACAAAGGAATATATGGGGAGGGAATTTTATATGTAGGCATAAAATGCCCTATATATATAGAAAATATTATAGATGTTGGTAAAGGCCTATACCTGGTATGCACTATACACAAGTTCTCATTGAAGTTGGCTAGATCCTCTACTGGCTACTGATACAAAATTAAACACTATTTACTAAGCAATGCATTGTTAGAAAGCCGGCTAAAGTAAATGCATGGCCGAATGATACATTTCATTCCTAATAGCTTCTTGCTTGGCTCTACGTCCACTGCATGTCCCAAGCCTTATACCTACTTGTAATAGTATACACATATATATACTAGTCTAAATCCCGGGGTCTAAATTTAAAACTTGTCTCTGGCATAATAGTAAAATTAAATACTATGAGGTTATACCATGGGTAGGTGCAGTACATCCCCATTATACTCCCCGAGACCCCAGTATATTCCCGAGACCCGAAGGGTCGAGGGAATATACTGCATGGGGTCGAAGGTGTAATTCTCCGCTTGAACTGAAAATTCTTGTTTCAGTAATAATTTTCTCATTGATAGAGTGTTTGTGATATTGCCTTGCAATTTCGGATTTATAATTTATACTATATGTACAACATGCTATTTTAATATCATAAATCTAGGTGGATTACATTCAGAGCAATAAAATAAAACGGCTCTGGAACTTAAAAAAGACGTTTACTCCAACCAGTAATTTTACGCTTGGACAGAAAATTCTTCTCTCAGTAATGATTTTTTAATGGAATGAGTTTTTGAGATATCACCTTGAAATTTGGGATTTGTAATATAGACTATATGTAAGACATTCGGTGTAAATATGAAACATCTAGGTTGATTAGATCCAGAGAAATAAAATAAAACGGCTTTGGAACTAAAAAGAGACGTTGACTTAAATCCGTGATTTTACAATTTAACTGAAAATTCTTGTTCCAGTTATGATTTTTTTGTGGCAGGAGTTTTTGAGATATCGCCTTGAAATTTTGGATTTGCAATCTGTACTATATGCACAACATTTTTCGATAATGGCATATATCTAGGTTGATTATATCTAGAGGAATAAAATAAAACGGCAGTGAAATGCAGAAAAACGTTTCTGAAATCTTTGAACCACAGTGCTGAAATTGCACAAAAAAACAGAATTTGACATTAACATTTTGTCATGTGTTGTGAAATATTGTCTAAAACAAGAAAATAAAATAAAAAAGGGTCCTCGTTGCGATGGAAATTAATATAAATCAGTATTTGTACAACCAAGTCATTTTGGAAAAACTGAATGAATTTACCGAAAATCGCTTTGGAAAATTTTCTTTGCCCAATAGAAAGTCAAAACTGCATTCATCCAATGCAATATTTTCTTCTGGATCTAATGCTTCAAACTGCTTCTCTCTAGCCCTAAAAGATCTAGCGCATATTGCAAAAGAGTCACCGATTCTAGTACTTTAAAAAATTACACGAAAATATTATGAAGCAGCAGCAGAGATGTGACGCTATACATGCTTTCTGTGGGTGTGTCTAAATGCAGCTCTCTCATTGGCTGTTTTCTGTATATTCCCTGGCAAATTAGGGAGTATACTGGTCAGCTGACCATATACTGATTTTCTCCCTGATATTGACTTTTTCCCTGTTGTATTGGCCAGGGAAAAACACAGTATCGGGGAGAAAATGTGCATAGACATGGGATAATGCTTGAGCCTGCAGTCGACTGTCCACTTTAAGGAAATTTCATTCTATATAATACACATGCCATGCACTTCTAGGTACAATGGGTTGCAGAAGTATACATCTAGCGGGGAGGGAATCTGTCAAAATCCTCATGAATTGTGCACTTGGTGACAAGTTTTTGAAATTTGGCATGGTGGTTTATATGACCCAAGGGGTTTCAAAAATCACCGCATACAAAGTGAGACTCCCCCCTGGTGGCCGGTATTCACAAAAACCAAAATGGCCGCCACGAAACATAAAAAACCCACATCTCGGTCACTATTTGTCCTATATTAATGTGTAATACCTCATTTCCCACTATTTTGATAATGGAAAATGTGTTTTTGGTGTTATTTTGTAGCTCAAATGTGAATTTCAATGTCAAAGACAATGTTCATTGCTGCAACAAGATGTGAAAATGACGTCTCTTGGTATCTCGTCTTTTTTGGGATTTGTCACTTATGTCTGACTTGCATGTGACTTAACAGCATACTGTCATGACTCATCATTGTCATGGAAAGTTATAGGGTGAACAGATGCTATAATTGTGTTATTCCTGGAAGATTGGATTATGCTCTGTTTAGTGTGCATGGCGCACAAAAGTTACAGGTATGCTTTTTATAATGCATACTTAATAACCTATTTATTATGTACATCACAGGCTTAAAAATTGTTAATGTACCTTTATTTATAAATATGTTACTATGTGAATGACATGCACCAAGTCACTTATAACTTTCATCTCTCTTACACACTTTTTAATGTTTGATAACATACATCTTAAAAGTGTTAATCTTAAAGGTGAAACAAATAACATCAATCAGATACTGATGTCACGCTGGACTACTGATCAATCAGAACAATGGTAATTGAGAATAGCTAATTTATATCAATACCAGTGTGTCCTGGGTCGAGTCTAAGTGGGACAATATAGGCACGCAGACCTCACCCGAAATACTAGAACTTGAAGAACCAACTCTTCTCTGAATCACTCAGATGACTCAATCAAACTTGTCTGTCGTGTCTTATGGTGACGAATATATGGGTTGAAATGGTAAAGATAAGCCAGAATGCTCTTCAAACCCTTATGAAAGCATTCCTGCCCAAGTAACCATGTCAAATGAGTCCTTGCTCTTAACCAAGGACTGTTCCAAAAGGTGCTGTCACATATTCTTGCTGATTTTCTCAGAATCAGTCAGATGATGACAGTCAAAGGGTTTGTGTACACTATTTTGTGAGATAGCCACATCCATTCTGAAGCATTCACTACTTCCAGTGAAGAATAACATGCAGTTTGTAAATCTAGACCGGTGCCAGTCATGGAATTGTACTGCCTCACACTTAGACTCAGACTGCCCATGGTATGGTATGCACAGAAGTAGTAATGTCAGTGATGTTTCCAAGCAACATTGAGGAGACAAAAATCAATGGTTTGACAATGTGATTTCCAATAATATTGAGACAGGTATCCCAAGACCACAAACTGGGGTAAGCTGTTGTAAGTACACATTTAATCAAAAACCACACAAAAAAGGCAAGGTATGCATATGCATACCAATTGACACTTCCCTGGCTCCATATCCCTAGAGCAAATAAAGTGATGGGGTGCCGTGCCTCACCTCAGCTGTATGTTAATTGTGATAAGGTATCCCTGCCGTTGATATTGTTTTCATAAAATTGTGAATGTCAGCGCCTGTATGGCAAATACAATTATTCTCTCTATCTCAATCCTCTTTTCATTGTCTGGGCTTGCAGAGGTGAGAAGAGCAACTTGCACTTGATAGCCAAACAAGCTCTCACTGGTTTATGGTGAGATAATACCTTCACATCAACTGCCAGAGGCCAGCAATCCAGCAAGTGGCCAACCTTTCTAGAATCATGAAGTGGACTCTCTCCATGATTCATGTTTGGAGACATAAGCTATGCAAGGTTGATGCCTCCTCTTCTGTGTGACATAGCACCAACTTCCAAATAAGTGCCCCCTCAGTCCAACATGGAAGATGTTTGTTGTCTTGCACTGTAAGAAGAAGTTCTCTCTCTTGACCCTTGTCTAATGCTATGAGCATTGGATCAAGTTTGGAAAGTGGTTGGATGAGCAAAGGGTCTTTATGGACCACAGGAAGAGAAGCAAGTGATTGAGCAGTCAAAGCCTGAAGTCCTTGTAACCGTTGAGGAGCTTCAGAAAAGTTGCTGACATGGATGAGTTCTTCAGGCATGAGAGACTCCATCCCAATCAGTACACGGTAAATGTGGGCCTGGGACTGAATCTGCTGCACTGCATTATCCTCCATGTATGCCTGATGCTGGTGGCTATCCTGCAGGAAAATAAGCCATTGTGGCATTGTCACATATAGCAGAAGTGGTTTACTTGGTGAAAACTTTACATAGAAGGTACTTGTTAAGTAAACACAAAGGCAGTCATTTACTTGAGGAGCTTGGTGACAAATAACACACCCTGAGTAGATGCGTAATGCCATTGTGGTTCAGTAGGACACCCATAACGACTCAAATCCCAGACATGAACCAAGGGAGTATGAGGTCAGAAAGTCAAGTCTTGCTTAAGATTCCCAAGCCACGAAAGAGTTCAATCATGGCTGAAGGTCTTGACAAACCTTTAGATATATAAGTCTGAAATCTCAATATGTCACAGTGCGTGCATTATTTCATGTCATGAAAGGTAGTGATTGGACATCATGATATGCTTTGAGAGGCTCTCCTGAAGTCAATATGACATTTTTTTGCATTAATCCAAGATTCAGCATGTGACAAACTTGATTCTTAGCTGATACAAAAAAGCTGGTGGATGGAGTTACAGCAGAGAGGGATACAGTCTCCCTGAATGAGGTAAGGAGGCAGGTTTCTATGAGTTGTTTCTTCTTGCACTGACTGGTCAGATGTAGTACAAGCATGTTCTCTGTCACTGCATGGTAGATGTACAGTAGCATGATGATGCAACAGCAAGTGCAGCAAAGCCAGCTGCCTGCACTGTCCTGTGTTAATGCATGGGAGGTGGTCCAAATTGCACCATGAAGTTTCTTGTTTCACGGCCCATGATACCTTGTTTTGACTGCCATCATACAAAATAGAAGTGTTGTAGACAATTTTCTAAGTAGCTGTCCCGAAATAATCATAATTTTTTAATTTAAAAATAATTTTATGCTGAGCCTTTGATCACTAGGTGCCATTTGCCTTCAACTCTAACCACCTTGATATTTCATGCCAGTTCTGACGGTTTTGGCATTTGGCCTGGGAAGAATGTTGACTTTTGATGTGCAACATTCAGCCGGGTATAATCAAATAGTTGCAACGTTAACAAGTTCAATTCGGTTTATTCATCGGAGAAGAGTTAAAGTCCTCTTTGAAAGTTATAAATATTACAATATTTCAATTATCATTGTTGCACAGTATGCAACGATCACAGGCATAAACAATATGATTCGTGTGTGCTTTCACTGAGGCTTTCCAATTCACTCTCTCTATATCTATACAAGGTATGACAGCTCAAAGATGTAAGCAGACGATCATGGAATGAGTCAGTGGTAAAATTGCTTTAAATTCACACTTATCACAAAGAAGAAACCCAAATGTCGGTTACATAACTTTCTCTGGTACATTTTCTAGATGTCAACCACTCCTGGAAGTGTTGACAATTGTTTTAAATAATAAAATTAAGCAAAAAATGAATCTAAAATCTGAGTTCCACACTCAATTGGATGGAAGTTAACTTGCTGAGGCAGCCACACCAACAATAATAAAATTATGTTAAATTAATTGCTGCCTATTAAACAATAATTTTAACACAAAATGTGGAGGACAAAAAATATATTGTGGTACAAAATTTCCAGCTCGAATTAATGAGTTTGGACTAGTATATAAGAGATACAGAAATCGAAGTGAGGGCAATCATGCATATCAAACACAAATGAACAAACTACAGACATAAGTAATATTCAGTTCAGACGGACCAAAGATTAATTTGTGTAACAACTATGATACTCTACAATGAAAAGAATCTCAGCTGATTTGTGAATTTCTAACAAAGCATAGTTTTCTAACTGTTGATAATGTATGCATGCTGTTTGCGTTTCATTATTTTGTAAAGATAAACTGAGATTTTGTACTTCACACATTTGGTGGCAGTCTCAAGATCCCCTTGTCAGTCATCAATCATCAGAGTTAATACCTCCCATGAACAGTGATTGAGTTAGACCATGTTTGAAGCCTCTCAGACCGCATTCTGTGTATTTCAATCACATCAATAAGCTTATTAGAACACTTATTCTGCATTGAAGATGCAAAAATATATTTCAAAGACAGGTTATTAAATTTCCTAATTGAAAATTAACATATACCTAATTGTTAATTGTTAATAGACAGACAGATAGCTGGACAGACATAGGTAGATAGAAAGATAGATAGATAGATAGATAGATAGATAGATAGATAGATAGATAGATAGATAGATAGATAAATAGATAGATAGGGAGGTAAATTGTCTGACAAATAAAGCAGAAGCATTACTAGATTGCACATTCTCAACCTGATTTTATCATTTTCCAAAAAGATCCCATTTTAATTAACAAGCAGCCAATCTGTTCTTGTGATGTGTGATAGACGGTGAATCATTTGACTGAACACCTATTTTCTGCAGTTTTAGTTTTTTCTCAATTTTGTTTTGCCAGCTTCACAACTAGATATTGTGGGGAAAAAAAACAACAGCAGTGTTGTTTTAAATAGTTCATAGAAATAGAGGAGGAGGGGGAGGTCCACTAGGATTTTCTGGTCCGCTCTCATTATCTGAATTTTACAGTTACCTCTGTCGTCTGCTACAGTGACAACGTGCCAGTTCGGTCTGGAATTGCCAAGCTAGCTGTCACACCTTTTCTAATAGTAATAGGCATTGGAGAGAATGGCCAGTTGAGTGGAACACATGAAACAGACTGTTTTTGCCTGTGCAACGATCAACTGACTGAGAACAGACATTGACTTAAAATATGTTGCAGCGGTTTGTTGCCTTGTCGAGTTATAAAGAAGTTAAGAGACCATTTAACCATGACAGGTAGTACGGTGGACCTTGCTTTCAACTCTGATGAAGTAATATCCAAATTAGATTAACTTCATATTCAAACAATTCACAAAATATATGTTGAAGCCTTGACGGAAAAAAACCCCAAAAATTGTCAAAAAATCACCTTGAGCTATACCAAAGGCCCTTAAAATCACATTTTACAAACAAATTAACCCTAGAAACAGATTTAGGCCAGTAGAAAAAGGCCCAATATCAGCCATACCCTGGACCTCTTCATAACAGTACAAATTTGGTACCGAATGAATCCTTGAAATCTCTAGTTTCACCAAAAAAAATTCCCCAGAATTCCCATTCGGAGGATTTTTTTTATTCAAGTTTCCATGGCAACACTCTCAAAAAAAGTATATCCCACAAATGAACAACATTTTATTGAATAACTTTCCTTCTGCTTTGAGCAACAATTTCAATTTTGGCACACAGTACCTCCACAACCAACTCTCTCAGATGCATGCAAAAATTGTGTTTTACATTGTGCGTGTGCGTTGCTATGGTAACAGAAATATAAAAAATCATCAATTTTTTGAAAGACGGTCTTAAAATGTTTGATGTGGAGACAAAAAATAAATATACAAGCAAAAATGTGGTTATGATATTGATAAAGCATCTCTTTCTGGACAATCTTAAACAAAAATATTGGAAATATCTTTTATAATATAGTCGCTATAGAGACTGATTTAATGTTTGTTTAAAATTACTTTTATAAACCTGAAGCTAGGGAGAGGCATGTTCCCATGTTTTCTTCAAATTCATTTGATGAATGGACTTAATTTTGATATAATATTCATCTCTGAATGCAATTAACAATTTAAAAATTTACCGTTGCCATGGAAACACTGCTGTAGCCAGTTCCATAGCAACAAACCTCAAATGCATCTTTCTGATCAAATGCATAGCCAATGGTTTTTACGATTTAATCATGCGTCTACCCAACCCTATTAGCTATATATCAGTAAATTAGTTTTACAACTTAAAACAAGTTGTATGTTTTGTTTCTATGGTAACAAATGCCTCCAAACATCATCAATTTCTAAGATAGGGCAAAAAATAGGCAGTTTCTACAGTTTGCAGTCATGTAATAAAGTTTCCAATGTAATTGTGGTTCTGAAAAGGCATTTGAACCTCAGTATTTTGTGACAGAACACCCTTAACTTACAAAATGACAAAGGGTTGCCATGGAAACCACAATAATATACCATAAACTGCCAATGATAATTCAACTAATTATTGAAACAAATTCATAAATTCTGTAATTATACAAAATATAGTTGACCGATTTCACGTAACATGCATCAAAAGATAGCTTGTAATGGCTTCTATTTTTTTAATTTAAATTATTGTTGCCACGGCAACCAGTTATCAGTTATGATCAGTTTCAACCAATTTTGAAAAACTTCATAAAATAAGTATTTGCCATATTAAATCATCAATATCCATGACAAATAGGATATAATTCATTTATTTCTAATCATATTATAAATTCTGAGATATTTTTGTATAAATTTGATTGGAATAGCGTTTATGATGGCAAGAAATTTGGCAATATGACGATTCATAATATGGACGTCAAGGAGATTTTCTTTGAGACATTATGAGCAAAAATGGAATTTCTAAGGTTGAATGGAGATATTTTATCGTATGATACATCATTTTAAAGCTAAAGTAAAGATCTATCTTTTGCAATGAAAGTTTCTGGTAACCATGGCAACAGAAATGGTATATCAGGCTAATCAGTCAGTTTTAGGACCTGAGATTCTAATTTTTTTATGTAAGAAGTGCAAAAAAGATCAGTTCGAAACCATACATAATATAATTATATTTGATACTGAGTAGTTAATGACATGGTTGCCAGGGCAACTGAAAAATAATGAATACGTAATGCCAGTTATTATTACGGAGAAAAGACACTGAGGAAAATCAAATACTAGTTGCTCCGTTTTCAGAGGTGGCCGTCTTACATGTAAATCTTAATGTTTATTTGAAAATTTGCTGAAGGACGTAATGTTAGCATGATTTTCCTGAGCAACTGCAATGTGATTTATGATCGGAAAAGATTTTCATGATTTTATAAGCGAGCAATTCCAATTTTTAGCCCTCCCTTCAAATACTTTCATGGGAGGATGAAAAGGACTTTCAATATGAATATGAAAAGCAATGGTCCTAAACATTTCTTTTGTACTAAACTGCTTGTAGGCGCATACAAAGTCTGCAAATAAATCAACATGTTATTTATAGTAATTGCTTGGATCACTAGGATCAGTTAGATTTTGACCGTGTGCCACTGCTGACTGGAACCATGATTTTATGACAATTTTCAAAGTACAGCAGTAGTGTAAACTTATTTTTTGATGCACACTGTACCAGCAGTACAAAGCTTTGGGTATGCTATGACTAAGCTATGTATTTTGACACCTCTAGGACAGCACTTTACCAAAAATGTCATGATATCATAAACTTTTAAAAGAAATGGTACAATTATATACATGCGTTTTACTGAAGATTTTTTTGGCAAGACTAATTTGAAAAATAGTCAGAAAAGTCCAAAATCAAGATGACTTTCAAGAAATCATCTGGCACAACAAAGAGCATGAAAGATGGGTTTCACCTTAAACACTGAGATTAGTATCTTGCATTGCTTGATTTTTGTTGCTGTACTAACTATATCATAACCCAATTATGATTATGCATTTAGCAACTCTCTCATAACTATATCTATTGTTGAGACGCCAATATACACTGAAAATTAAGCTTCTTTTAAAGATGCCTGTCTGTGTTCATTGATTATTACTTTGAAAAGACTGCTAATAATAATGCAGACAGATTAGCCAGAAAAATACAAATTCTGATTCTATCTCTGATGTTTAGGGTGACGTTCGTTGAGGTGGACACCTGGATTCTTGACATTTAAAAAATGTGAAATAGTATAATACAACCCATACAACCCATAGGCCAAGCAGTATTTCAGAAATGGGTTGTATGGGTTGTATTTCATCAACCAGAGCCTCAAATTACATGTTTTCATTAACACTAATAGTATATGTAAGTTGGCATGGTAAGAACACTGAATATCGGGTGAATTCCCTGAAACAGAAAAAGGAAGGAGGTATCCTTGAGTCAGAGAGTTGTCTCCCAAAAACATGACATTTAAATATACTGTATAGCAGCAAAATAACTTTTCAGTGTCTTGAAAAGGAGGGAGGGTTGGTCAGGTGGTAAAGCTTGCTGGGCTGCTAATTGCTGGGCCCAGGGATCGAATCCAGCTTTTGCCGGGTCAACGGGGTGTATGTTGGACTGCTCTTTCAATCACCCTTTGCCTCATTGCCATGTCCTCTGCCTGTCCTAATTACATTACCAAGTGCATAAATACTGGACGTGAAGCCCAAATCATCCAGTCCCTTGAAAAGCCAAATTTGAGTAGAAAATGGCACGACATCCTTCCTAACTATGTTTCCTAACTATGTTTAACAAATTGAAGTTAAAATCAATACCATAGGCCAGCAAAGGATCCTTCAAATGTGACCAAAATTCACTAAAATGCACAAATTCATGGCAGAATCATGGGAAAGACAGGGTTTTTACCCCTTCTTTATAGCCACTAAATGTGTTTATATCATGCTCATAAATTTGGAAAGGCATAAGGACGTCTTTGGCTACAGGTTGGTACCAAATAAGGCGGTATAGAAGATCTTAATTAGTCAGGTCAGCCCCACTAATAGTGTCTGACTCAAGGTTACCTAAATCTCTAAGTGTCCAACTCAAGGAAACTTACCCTACAATTCCAAACCAACAAACATTGAGGAATTAACTTGAAAATAAGTGATAATTATAGGTTATTCACTACGGGAAAGGGAGTATGTGATTTATCAACTGAGGGCTTTAGCCGAGGTGTGATAAACACATATTCCTGATCTCGTGGTGAATAACTGGCTTATAACATGAGACAAACACTCAAGCAGTAAAACATGAAACGATAAGTGGACATCAAAGAATATCAGAATTATCGCCCTGAAATACTGGCACGTGATTGGCTGACAGCAGTGTCAAATGGTACGCCACTGATTATGATGATATGCCTGGTGTATATTTTAGGCTTATTGCTTTTAGGTCCAATATCTTGCTGTCGAGAAAAATCTTGAGATTTTGAATTGAATCACTAAAGTTAGATTGCTTGGCTGAAAAACCTCACAGTCTATCCAAATTGGTTTTTAAAATTAAGCTCACATTTTGTCCTGTTAATTCATTTCTAGTTGCCATGGCAACTAAGTTGTAAACTAATAAATATCCTAAATAGATAATGTATACCATTGTATGGTTTTGGACTAATCTTCATGCTAATTTTTGCACTTATTACATTAAAAAATGAGAAACTCGGGAACATAACTGACAAAAAAAAACAGGACTGATTTGCCTGATATACCCTATCTATTGCCATGGTTACAAGTAATCTCATTGCAAAAGATAGATCTTTACTCAAGCTTTAAAATGATGTATCATACGATAATATATCTCCTTTCAAACCTTAGAAATTCCATTTTTGCTCATAATGTCTCAAAGAAAATCTCCTTTACTTCAATATTATGAATCATCACATTGCCAAATTTCTTGCCAACAGAAACTTTATTCCAATCAAATTTATACAAAAATATCTCAGAATTTATAAGGTGATGTGAAATAAATGAATTATGTCCTATTTATCATGGATATTAATGATTTAATATGGCAAATACTTATTTTATGACGTTTTTCAAAATTTGTTGGAACTGAACATAACTGATAACCGGTTGCCATGGCAACAATAATTTAAATTTAAAAAATAGAAGCCATTACAAGCTATCTTTTGATGCATGATACGTGAAAATCGGTCAACTATGTTTTGTACAAATACAAAATTAAGAATTTGTTTCAATCCATAGTTGAATTATCATTGACAGCTTATGGTATATTATTGTGGTTTCCATGGCAACTCTTTGTCATTTTGTAAGTTAAGGGTGTTCTGTGACTAAATACTGAGGTTCAAATGCCTTTTCAAAACCACAATTACATTGGAAACATTATTACATGACTGCAAACTGTAGAAACTGCTTATTTTTTGCCCTATCTTAGAAATTGATGATGTTTGGAGGCATTTGTTACCATAGAAACAAAACAAACAACCTGTTTTAAGTTGTAAAACAAATTTACTAATGTAGCTAATAGGTTTGGGTAGATGTATGATTAAATTGCAAAAACCATTGGCTATGCATTTGATCAGAAAGATGCATTTGAGGTTTGTTGCTATGGAACTGGCTACAGCAGTGTTTCCATGGCAACGGTAAACTTTTAAATTGTTATTTGCATTCAGAGATGAATATAATATCAAAATTAAGTCCATTCATGAAATGAATTTGAAGAAAACATGGGAACATGCCCCTCCTTAGCTTTAGGTTTATAAAAGTAATTTTAAACAAACATTAAATCAGTATCTATAGCGACTATATTATATGAGATATTTCCAATAAATTTGTTTACGATTGACCACAAAGAGATGCTCTATCAATATCATAACCATATTTTTGCTTGTATATTTATTTTTTCTCTCCACATCAAACATTTTAAGACCGTCTTTTAAAAAGTTGATGATTTTTTATATTTCTGTTACCATAGCAACACACAAGTACAATGTAAACCACAATTTTTGCATGCATCTGAGAGTGTTGGTCATGGAGGTGCTGTGTGCCAAAATTGAAATTATTCCTCAAAGCAGAAGGAAAGTTATTCAATAAAATGTTGTTCATTTGTGGGTTCTTATTTTTTCAAGAGTGTTGCCATGGAAACTTGAATAAAAAAAATCCTCCGAACGGGAATTCTGGGGAATTTTTTTTGGTGAAACTAGAGATTTCAAGGATTCATTCGGTACCAAATTTGTACTGTTATGAAGAGGTCCAGGGTCAACCCCACTTTTTACTGGCCTAATTTGGCATCATTAAAAATATTGGAAATGAGATATTGCACTTGAATTTAGAACGAATATTGACCAAGATATGTCGTTTTTTGTTTTTCGTGGCGGCTATATTGGATTTTGCGCATACCCGCCACCAGGGGTCCAGGGCGGACTCCCACTTTGTATGCGGTGGTTTTTGAAAACTCCTTAGTCATATAAAACACCATGCCAAATTGCAAAAACTTGTCACCAAGTGCACAATCGTTACGGATTCCCTCCCCGCTACTAGCTCCGGTCCTAATTAAGTTACAGAGAATCTGAAAATAGATTTGGAAAGCCCAAATTGTCCTCTAGTGTTCATATATGACCATTTTGTCATAGCTCTGACAGTTTAAAAGATCGCCAGACCCTCAAAATTTCATGTTTTTTGTCATATTTTCACAATATATCAATTTTTTGACAGGGAAGGATCATTCTTTTGTGATGAACCTGTCTAGACATATTTCTAACTTCTATTTACATAATCCTGCTAAGTTATATATATCTCCATTGAACCATTTTGGTTCTAGAGTGATTTCAAGTTAAAACTTTATATTTTCAGGAATATCTTAGAGGCCATATTTGTGAGTTGTACCATCATTTCAATCTACTGTATCTCCGGTCCTATTTAAGTTACAGAAAATCTGAAAACAAATTAGAAAAGCCCGCATTCATCTCTAGCTGGCATATTTGAACATTTTATCGTAGCTGTGACGGTTAAAAAGATCGCCGGACCCTGAAAAATTCATGTTTTTGTCAAATTTTCACAATTTATCATCATTTTGACTGGGAAATAATCATTTTATTTCAATAAAGCTATCTGAGCATATTTTCATCTTTTGTTTACATAAAACTGACAAGTTATAAATGTTTTCATTGAACCGTTTTGGTTCTAGAGTAATTTTTAGTTGAAAAATAAATTTTTTCAGAAATTTCTCATATTTCTGAATTGTACCATTATTTGAATCGGTTGTATCTCCGATTCTGATAAAGTAACAGAGAATCTGAAAATAGAATTGGAAAGCAAAAATTCTGCTCTAACTTCATATTTGAACATTTTCTTTTATCACGGACGGTTAAAAAGATCGCCGCTCCCTGAAACATGTATGTTTTCAGTATTGAAGTTATTTCCAAATGGTTGATGTACTGGTTGATGTACTGGTTGATGTACTGGTTGATGTACTGGTTGATGTACTGGTTGATGAACTGGTTGATGTACTGGTTGATGTACTGGTCAATGGACTGGTCAGTGGATTTGTCAGTGGATTTGTCAGTGGACTAGTCCATGTACTGGCCATGCACTGGTCCATGTTATTTGCCATATATATTATATTCATGAGCTCAAATTCTCCTCCTGTTTTCATTCTCTGAACTTTTTCTTGTAGCTCTGAAGGTTTAAAAGATCCCCTGACCCTCAAAATATTTTTTTGTGTCAGTCAGTGCAGCAGTCAGTCACTGTCAGTGTATCAGTCAGTGCATCAGTCAGCGTATGGCCACAAACCAATTGATGTTTCAGTAAGGGTTTATTTCAGAGTTTATCTGTCTGCTGACTATATGTCACATCACAACTAGTCCATGGACAGATAGTTTATAAGTACTTTCATATATCTGTGCACACTATGTACATTTTAATTGACATGCAAAATTACAGTTAATAAATTGATATTGCATGTGATATGATTTAGCATGATATTGCAAGTGATTTTGTATCTTTAATACATTGCATGTAACTTAGCATGTGATACAGCGTAATATTACAAGTGACATTGTGTGTGATATTGCATATAATATTACATGTGCAAGACGAGTGCAATTACATTCATGTTCAAGTTCATGTTCAAGTTCATGCTCAAGTTCATGTTCAAGTTCATGTTCAAGTTCATGTTCAAGCTCATGTTCAAGTTCTTGTTCAAGTTTATGCTCAAGTTCATTATTTCCAATGTTTTTTCCAATGTCATTTCCGATATCATTTCCCATATCATTTCCGTGTTTTCTCACTTTCATTTCATTGCCAATAATTACTATGATAGGTGAAGTTTTGTCACCGCATCGCGGTTACCCGATTTCTAGTTATTATTATTATCAATGACTGCATCAAGGAAATGAATGTGAATTTTAGAACTGGATCTAACTGAATCCTTGAACTGAATGTCTAGTCTTGTCGGAGAGTGGCCTTAAATTATATGAAGACTGAGTCACTGACTCGTCATCCAAGACTCACCAAGATTTCCATGGCAGTTCCTGGTAGTGACAAATGATGATTGTTTTGCACTAGCTCTCCAACAATCACCAACAAGCAAACCTGACTATAACAATGCATTTCATATATTTTCTATCGCTTACTATACTACACAGTGAATTCCACAATATGTCAGTGCCAAAATGTCCCTTGTGTCACAGCCTGTATGTCACATATAAAATTACAATAGAAAATATATATATATATATATATATATATATATATATATATATATATATATATTTATTTTATTTTTATTGACGGCAAATATCATATTTGATATAATTGTCATAAAAATTGGTAATACAAAATCACATAATATTATTATATTAACAGGTTCCAGCCACAGGAGTTAACGAACACAAGAATACATAAAGCAATTAAGAACATTAATTGTAATTATAATCTACATACATTGATTTTATATAAAAATAAACCCCAAACCTATAATAAACAATATCGCATCAACATAGATATTTATAAATACACATATCAAAATGGATATTTAGAAACACAGATTTACAACTACACTTATGCGAAAGAGACATATTAAAATAATGAAACATTTGGTTTAGAAGACACAATAACTGTGGTATCACCATGTATATATTATCAAATTATCATATTCCTGTTCTAGTAATATAGGCCTATCAATAAACACACATTTGTGCAGTTAAAATATAATAGAAAATAATAAAAAACAGTGGCTGAAGTCAATATATACAGGCATGAGATATTCACAAAATATTAAGACATATATGTATGTGGGTACATGCATGTATTCATAAACTTCCACAAAACCATGTGTCGATGTAGGATATAGTTTGTTTCAAACATCAGCTCCAAGGAGAAATTTTCCTAGACAACTTAACATTTCGGGTTCTTTTTTTTTCATTATTGATGTAAATTTATCATTATCATTCAAAATCAGAAAATCATTTATTAAGTTTGTTGCTGTCGAAAAAAGGTTAACACGAAGCAACTCATTAGCTGGGCACACTATAAGGCAATGAATTTCATCCTCCACTACATTTAATGTGCATTTTACACATATTCTATTTGCTGCAGGAATTATTGGTTTATGATGCCTTCTAGTTTCAATATGTAGACTGTGTGAACTAGTCCTAAATCTAGCAATTTTCATTAACATTTTTCGACTTTGTCTCAGCTTAAGATATGGTTCAAGTCTACAATCAATCTTAAACAATTTGTATGTCCTAAGTTTTGGCTGTTGTGTACTATCATTTATGGCGATAATAAGTTTTTCCTGCTCAATTTCATACAGCCTCAGGTTCACTGCTCTGTAAATGCCAATCATGCTTAAGTCAGTACGGTTTACAATGTCATTTTCAATATTACAAGAACTTAATATACTGCTTAATCTTCCAAACCAATTACTTTCATTCACTCTTTTCATATAAATCTCTTTCTGAGCTAGCAAGCATTTTTTCAATAGGCTTCTATCAGGTGCACCTTCCAATTGTATCCAGTAATTCATCATTCTAAGTTTTTGTCTTACATGCAAAGAAAATCTACCGGTTTCACCATAAATCGCTAAGGATGGAGTTTGTTTTCGTACGCCTGGCATATTTTTTAGAAATCCAAGTTGCAGAGTTTCTAATTCCAATACAGGTCTATCACTAGTCCATATTTCACTATTATATTCCAGAATTGGCAAAACATAAGTATCAAACATTTGTAAAGAGGCAGTTGGATCCATTTGTCCCAACACTTGCTTAGAATCAGCTTGTAGGGCAAAAAGTGCTTTATGTCCTTGTGTTGAAAGGTATTCAGTCACTTTGCTAGGTATTTTATGCTTATTGGTAAGCATATGCCCCAAGTATTTAAAGTTATCTACATTTTCTAGCTCATTACCATTGCAGAAGAAAGAATTAACCGATTTGTTATTAAACTGCATCACTTTGGTTTTCCCTATATTTACAATAAGATGCCATTTTCTGCAAAATTCCTGTACTGAATCAATGCTATTCTGTAGACATTTCACAGAATCTGATACAAGTACAATATCATCAGCGTACATAATGTGTGTTACAGTAAAATTGTTCAGTGTTATTCCATCTGCCTTATCAAGATACTGGGGTAGATCAGACATGAATTCATTAAATAGTTTGGGGCTAAGAATCCCGCCTTGTAAGACCCCACATACGCTGTCAATAACATCACCAGTATTCCCACTGTGGTGGACTCTGGCTTTTGCTTTATCAAACATGCTAATTATAATTTTGAGCATTTTTTTACCTATTTTCTGCTGCATTAATTTGAAATACAGTGCATTCCTATTAATATAATCAAATGCTTTTGTAAAATCAATGAAACACAAATAAACTGGTTTTCGCTTTGCTTGCTGATAACTTATAACTGTATCTAGAATGAAAACACAGTCAGTGCAACTGGTTCCAGGAGTGAAACAAAATTGACAAGAGTCATCTAGGTTCAGAGCGTCATTTTTGAAATACAACCGACTATTCAGGATAGAATCAAAAATTTTAGCCATTACAACATTAATGGTTATTTTTCTGTAGTTATCAGGATCCGAACGACTTCCCTTTTTATATAATACATTGATGAGTCCTTCAGACCCCTGAGAGGGATATTCCCCGTTATCAAAAATGTGATTGAATACAGCGCAAAATGGCATTACAAGTTTCTCACTTGCGTACTTATAGAATTCTGCCGGTATGCCATCTATACCCGCTGCTTTATTATTTTTAAGTCTCTTAAAATGCAGGGCAACTTCATCCTCAGTTATTACATTATCACAAATCTGACGAGCAATGTCATTACAGCAGCTATACTCAGAAGTTTGTACAATATTGTTTACATGAGTCATGTTTTCATTGTCAAAATAATCTCGTTCAGGTGGAAGAGATTGTTTTTTAAAGTAATTGTGAAAAGTTTCTAAATCAGGGTAATTAGTTCGGTTTTTCCCCAAAGACTTTAGTTTACTCCAGTACTTCCAGCAATCTGATTGATTTTTACCCATAAGTTTTTGCATAGAGCTATAAGGGAAAGAGGCCACGGCCGGCTATATCAAAGGTTCACTCAGCGTCTCTCATGAGACTATAATGATGTGTGAAAAATCACAAGTATTAGTCAAAAAACCCCTTCTTAATGACATTTTAGTGATCTAATGACCCTCCTAACGGTCTCCGGTGGCTAAATAGCACAACAATTTTTCTGTTTAGCATTGTAAGAAATAAGAAATGTTTTATTTATCTATCTATTTAGCTATCTAGCTATCTATCCATGAATCAATCAATCAATCAATCAATGAATGAATCAATCAATCAACCAACCTATCTAACTATCTATCTATCTATCTACCTATCTACCTATCTACCTATCTACCTGTCTATCTATCTATCTATCTATCTATCTATCTATCTATCTATCTATCTATCTACTTATCTATCTATCTATCTATCAGTATATCTATCAGTATATCTATCAGTACATCTATAGACTATCGTCTTTCTATCTTTATGTGGCTGTGTGCTGCTGGGTGTTTATTAAATGTCAACTTAAAAAAACATATATATTTTGATTATAACGATTGCTTATCTTCAAATGTCAGTTTAAAACATAAATATGGTTGTAAAAATATCTGTATCAGCCAAAGACAATCTTAGTATCCAGAAATGTCAGTTGGTTGTGTTAAAATAACAGTTTTTACAAAGAATAATGAAATTCTGACTTGGTCTCAGTGGTAGTTTATTTCCTTAAAATTCACAATGTGCGCACCCTTGCGCACTTTTCTAATGTGGCCTATCATATCAACTAATATTTAAAGTTTAATGTCCCAAAATATCAAATTCGCCAAACATGTCCCTGTCGAGATATGACAGGTTTAATAAAGACTATTTTCATTAGTTTTTTCCTGACTTTTAACTTAAATAATTAAGAATCACAGGTTATAATTGTCCTAAATTCAAGGCAGGTCTGGAAGAGGGGTAAAAGTTTTGAAATGTGCGGGCGAGACACTGATTGGATGAAAGGCTACCGAGGGTAATAAATAGGCTATTAGCAAAGAGGCTAATACCGCGAAATTCGAAGGATTTTTCAAACTTTCTTTTGAACATTTTTGCACATTTGTGTGTAAAACATAAAATTAAGTAAATGGATCATGACCAAATGGAGTGTGCTATCCTGTTAAGTTATAGATCCATGGTTTTTGTATCTCTTCTCGATTTTTTTCTTGAAATTGCCGTTTCTTCTTTTGAATTACTCTTTTGTAAGTTTTGAGTAAGTAATAATATTTTGTTTTATTAAAATGTAAAGCTAAGTCATTTTGTTTGGCAAACTCAGTCAAAGATTTTCTTAAATTTTTACATTCACTGTCAAACCATTTGTTGGTTGGAAATGTGCATTTTGGGGACCTATATTTCTTCTTCTTAAATATTGGCTGTATTCTATCTCTTACATAATGGTATACAGTATCAACGACAGTGTCTGTATCTACTTTAGACTCAATGTCACAGCCTAACTTATACAATGTTGTTTGGGCATTTTAACTGTCAAAGTTAGAGAGAAACTCTTCAATTTTACTGTTGTCAAACACATATTTGAATATTTTGTTACGAGATCTATCACCTTCAGTGTAACTATCTTTTTTAGTTATCATAGGCAATTTAAAAGAGAAACTGAGAGGTGTATGGTCTGACTCCGTAAGTTTATCAGTTATGACAAATTCATGAAGACAATAATACACTGGTTCACTACAAAGCAAATAGTCAACAACACTCTGTCCCATTGGTGTATGACATGTAAATCGATCAGTTCTAATTTCATCAAATAAACCATTCATAATTCTTAAACCACTTGCCCGGCATAGATTAATGAGATCTTTTCCGTAATTGTTTGTCTTTTTGTCTTTCGACTGCCTGGGTTTGCTTGACCAGCAAGTATTTGTTGCCATGGCATCACAATTCCCAAGACCGAAGTCAGAGATTTGAGAGTTTTTCCCATGAACTATTTCCTCAAAATCTTTCTGATCACCAGTTCTACTATTGAAATCTCCACAAAGTGACACAAATAACAAATTGTCTGATGCACTACAAAGTTTTGAGATCCCAGAACCTGACCTGGTAAAGGGCAGAGGAAGTAAGCCAAAACAAATGACGTTTTGGTTAATCCAAGCATTAAATAATTTATGAAATTCATAATAAAGACATATAAAAAAAGCATTTACCTTGATTTGTTCAGGTCCAGCATGACCAATGACTACTCCTTTTGTTGTCAATGCATCTGCTTTGTGGTAGTCATCATTAAGCTGAAAATTAATACAACAAATAGTCAGTGGCAACTTAATATACTACACTATAAAGCGTTCATCAGTCATGAGAGTTATTCCATGCAGATTCACCCAAAATCCAGATATTTTTCAGTATGACCATCTCAGATTTTGATTTAATAATTCAAATGAATACCTTGAACTCCTTAATTTAGACACTGCAAACATGAGGTCTGTAGTGCAAATAGTTTAAAAGTTATGATCAATTTCGTAAAAAAGGTTTTGTTAATTTATTTGCTTGAAAATGTCAGAGGTGCTGAAAGCTGTTTTTTGGCGAGTCACATCCAGCAGCCACCTAAGCTAAATCTGAGGTGGCTCCCTATCCAGATATGTTAGTAAAGATGTTTTTTAAGTGTACACCAAGTTTCATGCTTCTATGTATAAATGCACTATTTTTTTACATACCTGCCCCGCTACATGTACTTATAGCGGGGCAGGTATGTAAAAAAACAGGTGACTGCTGGCAGCCATTTTCCAAAATGGCGGTCAATTCTTCCATTTTGCTGCTTTCTGTGCGGTTCCTACAAATAGAATACATGCAAATAGTGTTTATTATTCCTTCTCTTGGTATTCAGAACATTACTATAACATTTTTTGGTAGCCTGAACTATTTCGATCTTGTTGGCATGATGGCATCCATTTTGGTAGAAATATTGATTCAAATATTGAATTTTCGCGGTTTCACAAGGTTTCGTCAATTCTTAATATATCTCAAAATTAATTACATATTTGGATTCCTTGCAAGAAGAGCTTTCAAATGAGTACCCGCATCTATGAGTTATTTCAATTTGCAAGAAAATGGAAAAAAAGAAAAAAATGTTTTTTGAAGATTTCGGTTATCAAGTTCATTTGACAAAGACTTCACTGAAACTATTGATGCTACCATTCATTTGAAAGCTCTTCTTTCAAGGAATTCAAATATGCAGTCTATTTACATATTCATTGAGATTCCATGAAACTAAGGGAAACCGCGAAAATGCTCCATTTCTACAAAAATTCCAACAAAATGGACCCTGACTGCCCTGAAATTTCTCTGTTCAATCCAGAAATCAAGTGATTATGTTTTTTAGATCTGTAGAAGGAATAATGAGTACTGTTTTCACATGGTTAAACTTTAGGCGCTCTACAGAATGCAGGAAAATGATAGAATTAGCCGCCATTTTGGAAAATGGCTGCCATGGATCGACCAGGTGAAATCTGAACTGGCTCCCTATCTAAATATATTCTTTAAGATGTCTTTAAACTCTGTGCCAGATTTCATGCTTCTATATATAACTGCAATGTTACTCCCCCATTCATGACAAATCTGCCCCGCTATTAATGCAAATTTGTACATTTGAATTTTGTTAAATAGATATCTGAAAAATAGGTTGAAATTTCTACTTTCTTCACCAAAGTTTGCCTTGTACTTAATTCCAATGAACGTGTGACAGTCGTGCAAAAGTTGACCTTGTAAGCAGTTCATTTCAAACATTTTGTCACCATAGTCATAGTTTGTATTTTCCTCAAAGTGAAAAATTGTCAGAAATATAGCTTTCTACCATTCAAATTAAAGCTTATTTTCTTCCAAGAACAATGGTATGTGAATTAAATTCCTATGTCAAACAATAGGTAAGATATTTCTAACCGCGACTATGTGAATCATCACTTTCTGTCATTTTTGGACCCAACTTTAATGCAAAAGTGCCACCCTAAGGCCACAACTGATCCTCCTGAAATTTTGTACAGTATCTTTCTTCAGGCAATGGAACAATATGGGAGAAGTGCAAATATACGACAATTTTTTCATTTTTAGGGAGCAGACGATGCACCCTAGTATGTTGGACAAGTATTGACACCAGATGGAGTGAAGGTGTCACAGACAAGATCAAGGCAGTGGTTGTGTAGCCTCGACCCAAAGAGATTAATCATGTTCACACGCTTTTGGGCATGGTAAATTACATGATGAAATTTAATCCTGAACTTTCTATGATAACAGAGACACTCAGACAGCTCATTAAGGAGAGTAGTCAAAGAAATTTCCAGTTCCATTGGGACCTAGTGCATGAGAATGCAAAAAATGCGAATGCGCCTGCAACAGTTCAACTTTAAGTTAATTCATAAGCCTGGAAAGGAAATTCCAGTTCCTGGCAATTTACATTGTAAGCAGACGTCCGCTGAAAGAAACTCGCACATAATTGGCTGAATTTGATGTTTTATTGATGAACGTCCAAAGTATCACTTCTTTGAGTCCTCACAGATTGAAACAGATAGTAGAAGAGACAGAGAAAGATGAAGCTCTCAAGACAGTGATTAACACAGGCTGGTCCGATACGAAGAAAGAAGTTGACCCACTTATCAGACCATATTGGGACTTCAAGGAAGAAATGAATGTCATTGATGATGTGATCTTACGAGCTGAACGTGTTGGCGTACCCTCAAGTCTACAGCAAGAGATATAATACTGCATATGACAAGGTTCAAGATTTGAGTTAGACATTAAATTTTGCGACATTTCAGTCCAAAATTTTATTTTTGAATTTTGGTCTGAAAAATAGCCTATCTTATGTAAAATTTCCCCAGGAATTTGAATCTGAAGTCGAAAATACAAAATCTCTCATGTCAATTGTAACCGATCATTTTTCAGAATATCTCTTACTTTCACTGCATATATCTCAATAGTACTCAATGTTTGTCAACAAATAAGCCTAACATAGTACCAAAGCACTAATAACTCCTTATTTTTATCCTCTGACAACCAGATGCATGCCTCAGATGGGCGCCCTTATACATTTTGCTTTAAAAAAGTGAATTTTGGCATGGCTGTCCAAGACAGCAACTCTGAAATATAGAATGGAGGTAAGAGCAGGCTGCAATAATGACCAGTCACTGCCAAAAGTAATTGTCATTACTTACAAACATATTTAAGGTCAATCACGCAAATGCTATATTGCCCTTGTATTACCGAATGAGCCATAGATGGCTAAAATCCCTCAAAATTTGGTCGCAAAAAAAACTCAAGCTATCCTCTGACCTCATATTGAACTTTCTAAACATAAACTTGTTGTAGCCAATATATCTGAGCATATCAAGTTCGATTTTGGTGACTTTACAACAAGTTTTTTTGTCAACCTACGTTTAGTAGAATATCCTGTTAGTGTGAGTATATGTTTAGCCGAAATATCTCAAATTTACATGTAATTTGAAGAAAACAATATATGGAATTTTGTCAAAGTGAAATAAATTATATAAAAGTGTTCAAAAACTTCAGGCTGACCCCACAGCTACTGCTACACTCTAAGAAAAAAAGGTGCAAGGGGTGGAGCGAAACACCTGAAAGGTGGATGTAAAAACCTTTGGGGTGCACAAGGTTCATCATCACCGTTTTGGTGCATCAAACAAGGGGTGCATGAAAAAAGGTGCATCACACATTATAGGGTGCATCGCACGAGAGGTGCATCACACATTGCAAGGTGCATGGAGTGCTTCACTGTCCTTCCATGGTTTCTGAAACTGGATATGGAAAATTACGAAATAATTGGGTAGCTGGGTTATTGCAGGCAGTGCCTAACTGACCAGCTGGTCTGCTTTGGGAAGGCGAAGGTGGTGACCTAGGGCATGCTTAGAAATGGCCTGGGGGGGGGGAAGAGGAGGCATTACATGAGGTGAATGGGCAGCACTCTGGGTTTTTCTTATCTCTTCTATGTCAACTTCAGGCCTTACGGGAAGGCAGTACCCCCTAGATACACCACTGACTTTACTGACCTGCCTCCAGTCGCATATCCTGGTAAGTGTAGCCATGCCAGCTTCAACAGAATGCTGAAGATGTGAGGCAGGTGACAGCAATATTTACACCAGAGCTGCTCTCTTTTACCACTGCTTATTAATTGGCGGGCATTTCTACTAAACACAGATGTAATAGGCAGCTGTCCCAGTTTCCAATTTGATACCCATTCACTTTAAAATTCACCATCTGCAACTGGAGCCAAGCTACTCTCACCTGCCTGTACAGCAGACTGACTCGTCAAGAGGGGCAATGCTACATTAATTGAGGAGCCGCAAGAAACCAGATGCCACACTGATTTACCAGCAACTCAGAAAATCATGACCAAGAGTTTTAAATGTACTATTCACCAGCCTCAGTGCAATGGGCAGCCCATGCTAACGTAATTGTGAGAAACTCAGCAATATCTTTTAAAAAATCTGAATCAGGAATTTTGACTTGGTTGAGCAAACAACAATTTCTTTGTCTGACTCAGGAAGTCTTACCTACAGCAAATAAGATTGCATAATTGGTTAGAATATACTGTTTAGGTTTATTGCACACCTTTATAGGGTTTGTTTAATTAGGTAAGTAAATTAAATGGGTTAATCTACATCACGATAGGTCTTTAATGAACTGGCTTGTGATATTTCCTTACATGGGACAAGTGGCTTCATCTATAATGCAAAGCTTTTGCAATAAATTCTCAATTGTTATGCATGTGGCCCCACCTATCACAGGAAATTCAGACACATTCCGACTAAAATGTAGCAAGCAGAATTTTTACATATACAGAATATCCAACTCACATGAGCATTCAATTATAAAGTGCTGAGAAGGTGAAGACGCCTCCTTTGCTTACCTCTCACATTGGTCATCAGTTATCTGAGGATGAATGTAATCTTCAGACTGACGACCAATCGGAGGCAATTTGAAAGGCGGTGAGATTATCTCGCTGTGAACCATACGGAACACCCATAATTATATTACATGAAAGTTATAAACAATATACCAAGTGAGGGACCACTTGTAAGCGTCCTTAAAAGACACCCCTTTCCTAAATTTGCTCATGCCATGAACCCCAAAAGGTTCTACAAACCACTTACCCTGAAGAACCTTGTAGGGTTCTTGTAAACTCCCCAGGGTTCTTTGACCTAGGGTGCTTCCCAAGCACCCTATGAAAAGGTGCTTCCAGGCACCCTATGGGGAGCTGTATTTGTGACAAGGCGACGCACCGTATTTGGTTGTTCTAATCCCTTTTGGTTCTTAGAGTGTAGATGCCAAGTTGACAAAGATTTACTTGCTAAGAAATGAGTGGTGGCTTGAATTTATGGCTGATACTCAAGACAATATATTTTAAGATAATAACACTGAACCACAAAGTCTGGTTCTGTGGTTCACAAGCATGGCTGGAAAAAGTAGGGAATTCGGGCATGTCAATGCCAGAAAATCTCACCGGAAATTTTTTAAAAAAGGTTCTAATTTCTGACTTGGAAGAAGTCATTTGATTCGCAACCATTGTTGGGAAAAGTTGTCATACTTCATCAAATTGCCGGGAAATTCCGCCCTGTTCACGTGTATTTTCGTACCGAACGAAAATCCGAACGTCATCATGGCTTATTTTGTGATATCATATGTATATGTTGAGATAGACCAGCAGCCTAATATTGAGACCTTTTTCAATATGTATCAGAACATTTCTTGGTCAAAAGTTGAGGGGGGGGCTAAGGGGGGGCTTCAGACATCTTTGTGGGGGTCTTCAGCCCCCCCTCGTCCCCCCCCCCCTCTGGAGCCACAACTGGTTCCGAATCAGTGAGATTGGTTCACCAGCACAAAGATTAATGGGACGCAGAACAAGGACCATGATTCCCACAAACCAGAACTTGCTGAAGCCTAATGCTCTTGATCCAAATGTTGTGCAAGACCACATGAATGAGAAACGCCAAGTAGCTAAGTCTTACTACGACAAAGGATCAAGAGACTTGCTGAAACTTTCTGATGGAGATACAGTTCATATCAGAGACAAAAGAGCTAAAGTTTGGGAACCAGCTCAGTTGATGCCACGAAATGAAACCCCCAGTCTTGATGATCGTTTCTACCTTGTCTAGACTACCGAAGGAAGACTAAAGAGACACAATCGAAGAGATCTGCTTAAGACCCGAGAAGATAACATCTACAGAGAAGACAACTGGGACCAATTTGATCACCCCCTCATCAACCCCCTCCCTAACCCCCACTACGATCGCCTGGTAATGTCCATATACCCACAATAGACCACTCACTACAACTAGGTCCGGTAGAATGGTTAAGCCTAATAGCTTGTTCAGAGATTTTGATATGTCTTAAACTGTTTAGAGACATGATGTTACTGTTCGAAAGTTAGCAGTTGTTCTTGCTTTTGTGTTTTTAGCCTAATCTGAATTGGTTAGCGATATTCTTCTATATAGTTGTCATGTTCACTAGATCATTTAGTGGGTAAGTTGTTCGAGATTGTACTCGCAGATTTAGACTGATGTTCTAAACTTTTACAATTTTGTACTGTCTGTAAACAAATTTTTCTGTATTTTCAAACTCATGGACACTTTTAAAAATTTCAATGTGATTTTCGATGAAATTTCATTTTGACAAAGGTGATGCAATGTAGCAATACAAATTTCATTTTTCTAGGAAAAGGAGATGTTATGTATTGAAGTCTTGCGCTTTAGTCTGTAGGCCATGACGTCACATTGTTTAGTCGTGCATAATAAATTAGATCATGTTCCACCACGCATGGCGTCTGTCTTCATCTTGTACATTATCTTTATATCCGGCTCCATCGCTCCAAGTAAGCGAGCTGAGTACACAACAATTGTGGTTTGACCCAAGATTCTCCGGGTGGACCCAAGGGACATGCCTGAAAAGTTTCATGAGGATAAATAAATGAAATAAACATTTACCTTGAGCACAATGCAGTAGAAGTTTCCTCACATTTTGCCAAAAACAGGAGTCGAAGTATTCTATTCTATAACTTTGTCAATATACATTTTACAACAATGAAACTTGAATGACTGTACAGGCCTCACTTAAACCTTCATTATATGCAGTGTGCCAATCATTTTCTTCCTGCTTATCAGATATCTGCAAACCTGTGTCAGTTGTCAGGATATATTACATGGTAACTGATATCAGTAAGGACACCATCTTAATCAATAACTCTTTTTTAAATATGTACCATGGGCGTAATTTGGTGGGGGATGGGGGGAGACATATCCCCCCACAGTATTTACCTCAGGGGACACAATATGAAATGTTCCCACCCCCCCACTTTTTGTGTGAAAACAAAACATATTGTGGTAAAGGCCATTAGGCTCAATTTGGTATGGAGCATTCCAAGAGACAAGCACATATTTCTGCTTGGGCAGGTCACCAAGCCATACAAAAGTTTCGGAATTCATGAATGTAAAAAAGCCTGACCGACTTTGTTTATTCGAGGATCCGACGGCCGATTCCGACCGTGTCACTGAGTGTCTCGTGCTGTCCCCCAACTCCCCCCCACAATTGCCACGAAAATTACGCCCCTACTATGTACAGCTGCCTGTAAATAAGTGAAATGCATGATATTGTGGCATTGCATCAATGCTAAACATCCTTAACCAAATTGCTTCTGCAAGCATGAATTCTCATCCGATGAAAGGAAAACATATTAGGTCATAATGGCCGATATATGTTAGCAATTATGTTATGTTACCTGCGGTTAAACTGTTTTATGGTTTGATTATTCTTGGTGTGTGTCACTTGGAGCAGCACCGAACAACATTTGTTTTCGCAAAGACACCTGGCTGTCATTTGGCTAATGTTTCAAACTTTTGTCATGTGACTGTGTCAGGCTGTCATTCTGCTACAAACTCTCTGGGAGAGAGGAGCTCTTGCTCCTGGGTTTTACATTGCACAAATAGGTGAGTGCACACTTTGTTAAATGGGACTTAAATATATTTCATAGTATTCTTTTATCTAAATGCTTAGTCACATTTAATTAACAAATATCAGCATTTCTTAGGTCTGGTTTTCCTGGTGTCTGTCCATCCTATGTCCAGTGGTTTTGAATGTAAATGTAAATGTAAATGTAGACTTTTTTATAGTCCATTACAACGACGAAGTCAGTCTCAACAGACTTTACAATTACACCCTTGGCAGGCCTGTTCAAGCATGAGCCTTTCTCAACTCCCCGGGGAGTATACAGCCAGGCAGCCGTTTCCAGCGCACACAATGCTAAGTCACTCTACAATCGCCATCACTGCCTATAGCCAAGTACCCATTTTACACCTGGGTGAAGTGAAGCAAAGAGTTACGGAGGATCTGCTCAGTTCCTCCATGCCATGGGTGGGAGTCGAACCTGCAACGTCTCAGTTACCAGGCGAACACCTTATGCACTAGGCCACGGCACCGCCTGGTGCATAATGTTAGGGAGCGTCTGAACACGAAATACACAAGGTGGCGCCGCAAATAGGGGCTTCCTGCTACCATGATTGCAGCAGGAATAGCATGATCAGAATGGACAAAATTGCTCTCCTGACCTTAATATTGGTCCTAATTCCCAAATTAAAAAAGTTTCATTCAGTGGATCACATTCCCTAGCTGATGCATTTATCAGATTGGTTTCTTTTCCATCACCTTTTTCAAGAATTAGCCTCTTTCTTGATAGTCTCTAAATAATTTCTGAACATGTTCTGTAGGCCTATTGTTTGAGTCTGAAATTATACTATTGGCAGGTGGTGCTGTGCAAGAACTGTTATAGGCCTATGATCATTAATTTTTGTTCTAAAAGTAAAAAAATGCCTGGAAATGTGACGCCTCAAGTTTGTGTTTTTTTGGCCCACTTGTTTAAATGTATTTCGTAATAAATCAACAACCATTGCACTCACAAAATTTTTGTACATACTTTTGGTATCTGCATAGTGCATAATATTATGATATACTTGATGATGGGTTTGGTTTAAAAAAAATTTCTCTCTGCAGCACAATTTAAGCCTCTAAACACACAATGTCACTGAAAAATGGACAAAAATAGGTCGAAACCCTCCCCCCCTCCCCTTGGGAATTTCGGAGACCCATATGTTTTGAAAGATATATATATTAAGTTACAAAATTTGCTTGTTGGACAATCTAAGACCTCAACGATAACCAGCAAGAGCTATATGAGTACGTGAAGGTTGAAAATAAATTTCCGCAAAACTGAATGCCGCTATTTTCAGAAAATGTACTGTTATTCATAAACTAATCCATGTATAGATGCTTAAATGGTACCATTTTGAAGGTATTTAATTCCTCTATCTATTTAGTGCAAAACATGCGGCAAATTGATTGATTAGGTTATCTATTTTGGTCAACAGAGTGCAAAACATGCGGTCGTAACTCGAAATTATAATAATAATAATAACTAGTAGACGGCCACCGTAGAGCGGTGACAAAACTTCACCTACTGTGATACCAGTAACTCGAAATCGACGCAGGTAGATGAGCAAGTAAAAAGTACGTGGAAATGATACAGGAATCCTACTGTAATACATTGCAATACATGCAAGTGTGCAAAAAACATAGACCAGTACGTAAACCAATACATGAGCCAGTAGGCTACATGCACCATTGGACATGCACCAGTACATGCACCAGTACAATGTACCCATGCAATGGACCAGTACATGCCCCACTGAGTACATGCACCAGTAGTCCAGTACAATTTATCATACAGTGGACCAGTACATGGACTGGTACATTGACCAGTATATGAAGTACATGCGCCAGTACATGAACCAGTACTTGCACCAGTAGTCCAGTACAATGTAAGAGTGTAATGTACCAGTACAATGTACCAGTGAAAAGGTTATTAGGGGTTAGGGTTAGGGCTAGGGTTAGGGCTAGTGTTAGGGTTAGGGTTAGGGTTACCAGTGCAATGGACCAGTGCAATGGACCAGTGCAATGGACCAGTGCAATGGACCAGTACATGGACCAGTACATGGACCAGTACATGGACCAGGACATGGACCAGGACATGGACCAGTATATGAACCAGTGTATGAACCAGTATATGAACCAGTGTATGAACCAGTATATGAACCAAGTACATGCTCCAGTACATGAACCAGTACTTGCACCAGCAGACCACTACAAGGTAAGAGTGTAATGTACCAGTACAATGTGCCAGTGAAAAAGGTATTAACGTTTAGGGTTAGGGTTAGGGTTAGGGTTAGGGCTAGGGTTAGGGTTACCAATGCAATGGACCAATGCAATGGACCAATGCAATGGACCAATGCAATGGTCCAATGCAATGGTCCAATGCAATGGTCCAATGCAATGGTCCAATGCAATGGACCAGTACATGGACCAGTACACAGACCAGTACAGATATGATCGATTGAAATGATGGTACAATTCATTAATATAGACTTCATAAATTCCTTGAAAAATGTGGTTTTTAACTTAAAATCGGTCTAGAATCAAAACCATTCATTGAAAACATATATAACTTTCCATGACTATGTTAACAGAAGTTATGGATAGGTGTAGAGAGGTTCATTGCAATAGGATGATTCCTTCCTTGTCAAAATATTGGTATATTGTCAAAATTTGACAAAAAACATGAAATTTTCAGGGTCCGGCGATCTTTTATACCGTCATAGCTACGACAAAGTGTTCAGAAAAGGAAAACTAGTGGAGAATTTGGTCTTTCCAAATCTGTTTTCAGATTCTCCTTAACCTAGTTAGAACCGGAGTGACAGTAGATTGAAATTATGGTACAATTCAGAAATACGAACCTTAGAAGTCACTGAAAAAATGTAGTTTTTAACTTAAAATCTCTCTGGAACAGAAACGGTTAGATGGAAATATATATAACTTGGCAGGATTATGTAAACAGATGCTAGAGATATGTCCAGACAGGTTCATTAGAAAAGAATGATTCCTTCCTTGTCATAATATCGATAAATTGTGAAAATTTGACAAAAAACATGAGATTTTCAGGGTCCGGCGATCTTTTTAACCGTCGGAGCTACGACAAAATGTTCAGAAAATGAAAACTAGAGGAGAATTTGGCCTTTCCAAATCTGTTTTCAGATTCTCTGTAACTTAATTAGGACCGGAGCTACGGCCGACTGAATTAACGCTTTTTTTGAGAAATGTGGAAAAATATCGTAAATTTTTCACTAATTTTTCGACCTTGTGACCTTTACTGTGCAACGTAGGTCAATCCGAGGACCTTGAAATTTTACAGGGAGCCTCTAGACTATTGTAGCAAGTATGTCTGCCATTTTTGTAACAATATCTTGATTCCTTCTATGTGTAAAAAAATCAAATGTCAAAGAAGTAGAATTTTTTGTAATGTTTGACCTTGAGTTTGACCTTGAAAAACATTTTCTAGGTCAAAATCAATATGATATTCTGAATCGCAGTAGGTAACAAAGGGGGGGTCAGTCATACATTGTAACCCTGTACAATCAATATTTCCTTGTCAAAAACGCGGAATTGTGTCATTTTTTAACATTTGTCGGTTAGCAATATTTGTCAATTTTTCATAAATCCGGTGAAGGAGGTAGACAAAATATGTTTAGATATTATGAATAAGCAGGCCAATGTTCATCTGTCACATGTAAATCACGCTGATATCTTTAACCAAACATGGTGAAAAAAATTCCTGAAAATGGCCCCTTTTCAAACTTTTTTCGGTCAAATGACCTTGAAAAATGAGGTCAAGGTCACATTTAAAGGTCTGTATGGGGTGTATACATGTACATTTGGGGGGGTTTACTATGACATGTTAGCAGGTAGAATCGATATTTCAAGGTCAAATTCTCAAGGTCACCGATTTTGGTGACGCGGTATGACTTTAAAATTATGTAACTCAAGAACCAGTACTGCCAATGAAAAATAAAAGTCCGTGCAGGTGTCCCAAGAGTTTAGACACATTTTGGCATCAACGATATGTCTGTACGACTCACGGTTTCGGAGGCACAGGAGCAGACCTCAAACCATAAAAATGGACTTTGTACAATGTGACCTTGACCTACTTTCATGAAAGTAGGTCAGATTATGTAGAAAGTGTCTGGGACCTTTCCATGTACCGGAAAGTGAAAACCGGTAATAACCGGATGAGGTACATGTAGTTGAAATATTGCGAAATCCGACTTTGAGAGGCCCTGTGACCTTGAAAAATAGGTCAAGGTCAATTTTTTCAAAATGATTCTCTTGTATTTTAGTAGGCTACGTATACAAATTTTTTGAGAATTTTCCGAAGAAAAAATTCGGAAAGAATAATAATAAATAATAATACTACCGATTACAAGAAACTTCACCTATGTGTAGGTGAAGTTTAACTAGAAATCGGGTAACCGCGAAGCGGTGACAAAACTTCACCTCTCATAGTAATTATTGACAGTGAAATGAATGTGAGAAAACACGGAGATGATATTGGAAATGACATTGGAAATGAAATTGGACATGAACATGAACTTGAACATGAACTTGAACATGAACTTGAACATGAACTTGAACATGAACTTGAACATGAACTTGAACATGAATGTAATTGCACATGTCTTGCACATGTAATATTACATGCAATATCACACACAATATCACATGTAATATTATACAGTATCACATGCAAAGTTACATGCAATGTATTGAACATACAATATCACTTGCAATATCATGCAAAATCATATCACATGTAATATTAATTTATTACCTGTAATTTTGCATGTCTCTTAGAATGTACATAGTGTGCACAGACATATGGAAGTACTTATAAACTATCTGTCCATGGACTAGTTGTGATGTGACAGATAGTCAGAAGACAAATAAACCCTTACTGTAACATGTCAATCAGTTTGTGGCCATACTCTGACTGATTCGCTGACTGATACACTGACTGATACAAAAATATTTGACCGAAAACATGTAATCTTGAGGGTTGGGCATTCTTTTAAACCATCAGAGCTACAAGAAAACATTCAGAGAATGAAAACTAGAGTAAAATTTGAGCTTGCCGAAAATTACATGGACCAGTACATGGACCAGTACATGGACCAGTACATGAACAAGTACATTGAACAGTCCATTGAACAGTCCATTGAACAGTCCATTGACCAGTGCATTGACCATGCATCAACCAGTACATCAACCAGTGCATCAACCAGTGCATCAATCGGAACATCAATCAGACATCAACAGTACATCAACCTGTACATCAATAAGAGTAATTTCTGATTGAAACTCCATAGTACCCTTCTCTGATTGGAATTTTAGGACTGCATTGGCTAAGATACTTCTAGTCCTGAAAACATATCGAAATGACTGCGATTTCTGAAAACATACATTTTTCAGGGTCCGGCGATCTTTTTAACCGTCAGTGATACAAGAAATTGTTCAAATATAAAAACTAGAGGAGAATTTGGGCTTTCCAAATCTATTTTCAGATTCTCTGTAACTTTATCAGGAGATTCAGCCGATTAAAATTATGGTACAATTCAGAAATGTGGACTTCTGAAATTTCTGAGAAAATAGTTTTTAAATTAAAATTACTCTAGAACCAAAATGGTTCAGTGAAAACATATATAACTTGCCAGTTTATGTAAACACAAGATGAAAATATGCTCAAATAGCTTCATTTAAATAAGATGATTCTTTCCTTGTCAAAATGATGATAAATAGTGAAAATTTGACAAAAAACATGAAATTTTAAGGGTCCGGCGATCTTTTTAACTTTCAGAGCTACGATAAAATGTTCAAATGTGCCAGCTAGAGGAGAATTCGGGCTTTTCGAATCTGTTTTCAGATTTTCTGTAGCTTAAATAGGACCAGAGATACAGCAGATTGAAATGATGATACAATTCAGAAATATGGCCTTCAAGAAATTCCTGAAAATATGCAGTTTTAACTTGAAATCATTCTAGAACCAAAACCGTTTGATGGATATATATATAACTTGGCAGGATTATGTAAATGGAAGTTAGAAATATGTCTACACAGGTTCATCACAATAGGATGATTCCTTCCCTGTCAAAAAAATGATGTACTGTGGAAATTTGACAAAAAACATGAAATTTTTAGGGTCCGGCGATCTTTTAAACCGTCGGAGCTACAACAAAATGTTCACAAAAAATGAAAACTAGAAGAGAATTTTGGCTTTCCAAATCTATTTTCAGATTCTCTGTAATTTAATTAGGACCGGAGCTAGGGCCGATTGAAATAACGCTATAATTGAGAAATGTGGAAAAATATCGTAATTTTTTCCTTAATTTTTTTACCTTGTGACCTTTACGATGTGACATAGATAAATCCGAGGACCTTGAAAATGTACACAATGCCTCTAGACTATTGTAGCAAGTATGTCTGGAATTTTTTTAGCATTATCTTGATTCCTTGTCAGTGTAAAAAAATCAGGTGTCAAAAAAGTAAAAATTTTTATCATATTTGACCTTGAATTTGACCTTGAAAATCATTATCTAGGTCAAAACCAATATGCTTTTCAGAATGGCAGTATGTGAAAATGGGGGGGTAAATTAATTATAGTAACTCTCTCGGATCGATATTTCCATGTCAAATACGCAATAGTTAGTAATTTTTCAAAATTCTCCGGTTTGGGATATTTGGAATTTTGTAGAAAATTACCATAAAATGTTAGAGGACTTTGGATTGCATATTATAAATGAACATATTTTTGTCTGTCTAGAGAAAAAATATCAAAGTTATATCATGAAAAAATCATAATTTTCAGAATTTTTGAAAATAAGCACTTTTTGCACTTTGAAGAGCCAAATGACCTTGAAAAATGAGGTCAAGGTCAAATTTGAATGTGGGTATGGGGGTTTTAGGGGTATATTTGGGGGGGTTCACTATACATTGTTATGGCCTAAAATTGATATTTCAAGGTGAGATACCCAAGGTCACCAGTTTTGACGACGCGGTCAATCTTTAAAATTACGTAACTCCATATACATATATGCTCTAAAACGTTTTACATCATATTATATACATAAATCACAGCAAGTTAAAAACAGTCACAGTACAAAAAAGGCAGGAGTGTATAATAATTATGTAAAAAATAGATAAATAGATAAATGTAAAATTATGAGGTAAAGTGTTCATTAAAAAGAAATGTTTTCAATTTTCGCTTAAAAATGTCAACTGAGGTACTTCGTCTAATGTCAAGTGGCATGGTATTCCACAGTCTTGGACCTGCAAAATTCAGGGCTCTTTCACTGATATAGGCACTCCTGGTAAAAGGCACAACGAGGAGCTTATCATCCGATGATCTCAGACTTCTTGGCGGGTGATATGGCACAAACAAATCAGATAAATATGAAGGAGACATGTCATTTCTGGATTTATAGATAATGAGGAGGACTTTGTATTTTATCCGTTGGTTAATTGGCAGCCAATGCAGATGGTACAATACAGGAGTGATGTGTTCATTCTTCCTCGTACTTGTTATGAGTCTCGCTGCTGCATTTTGGACACTCTGAAGCTTGTCGATAACACATTTTGGAGATCCCAGGTAGAGAGAATTGCAGTAATCTAGTTTTGATGAAACAAATGCATGAACAAGTGTCTCGAGACAGTCTGATGTTAAATAGTCTCTAATCCTAGACAGGCAACGGAGATGAATGAAAGCACTGCGACACTGATTATTTACATGCTCTACCAAACTCAGTGTGGCATCAAAGGTGACTCCAAGACTTTTTGCCGATGTTTGTGGCATGACACTTTGCCCTCCAACTGAGATGTTCCTTTTGTGTAGCGAGGGCAGAAGCCTGGTGTTCCCAATGTATAACATCTGTGTCTTGCTATCGTTCATCTTTAGGTGATGCGTCACCATCCAGTTTCGCATGATGTCAACGCAGGACTCTATTTTGTCGACTGCATGTGTCTCGTCAGATGAATCAAATGCTATGTACAATTGAGTATCATCTGCGTAGAAATGATACTCGATGCCATAATCAGACAAGACTTTTCCCAACGAAGATGTGAATAATGTGAACATCACGGGGCCTAAAACTGACCCTTGCGGCACGCCAGTTGATAGGGGAAATGGCGTAGATCTTACTCCATCACAAACTATGGATTGTTTACGCTGCAGTAGATACGATGCAAACCACTGAAGAACCAGTCCATTCATTCCCATGTGCTTGAGAGTGCATATCAGCTGTTGATGGTTTATCGTGTCGAAGGCCGACGAAAGGTCTAATAACACCAACAAGACACCTTTCTTGTTTCCGATTGCAAGAGTTATATTATTTTTGATCTTTAACAAAGCAGTCTCCGTGCTATGATATTCACGATATGCTGATTGCATTTTTTCACAGTGACCATGTTGTTGCAAATACGATTTTAATCGAGTAGATACCACTTTCTCAATTACCTTCGATATAAACATGATGTTAGATACCGGGCGATAGTTCTTCAACACTTCAGCATCAAGTCCCCGTTTCTTTAAAAGTGGTGTAACCAAGGCCTGTTTACATGCTGTGGGAAAAACACCTGACTGGAGTGAAGCATTTACAATTTTTGCAATTGCTGGTGCAGTGGTGTCAATACAAGTCTTTATAAGATTTGTCGGCATGGGATCCAAAGCAAAGGATTTGTTAGGGCTAAGTCTGATGATCTTCTCTATCTCCTCATTGTTAACGACATCAAATGACTCCCACAATGATATGGACGGGGTGACTTCATTGTCCGCAGTGCTGGTAACATGATCAAATTCCATTGATAGTTTTTCAATTTTATCATGAAAGAATGCGCCAAGTCTTTCTGCAATCTCTGTCGAAGATGACCCAGTTGGTAACACAGTATGTGAAGTCTTGCCGTAGAGCTTGTTTACAATATCAAACAAAGCCTTTGAGTTGTTTCCATTTTCTTGTATTTTTGTGACATAGTGATCCCTCTTTGCCCTGTTGATAAGTGATGTAACAACATTACACTGGGCTTTGTACTTATCCTTGTGAACTTGCAGTTTGGTTTTGCGCCACAGTCGTTCAAATTGTCTACGATGTTGTTTAGCTTGTCTGATCTTCTCGTTATACCACTCTGCTTCTTGGCGCACTGGGATCTTGCATGTCTTCAAAGGTGCGTGTTAATCAATCACGGCAGAGATATGACAATTGTATTCTTGCACCAATGAACCAACGTCTCTTTGTGCGACTTCACTGTCATTCATGGTAAAACCAGAGTTAATGTCCCTCTTTAGAGCATCCTCATCAATACTCCGAAGTTTTCTGTATGTAACAGTTTTCATATGCAGATTTTGCTCAATGTTTTTAAGATGACTGAAAACTGGATAGTGACCTGCAAAACCACAGTCATAAGAACTCACATTATCAATTAGATGATCCTTTGAACTTGTTAACACAAGATCCAGAGTATGACCTGCTGCATGTGTGGGGTCGCTAACATGTTGCTTCAAACCAAAACTGTCTAGTATCTCCAGGAAAGAATGAGCCTCATTGTTGACATCGGAATTATCTACATGAATATTAAAATCACCATAGATAACAAATGGTGTTTTTTCAGTCATAATCACTTCCATAAACCGTCTAAATTCTGATTTAAAAAGAGCGAAAGTCAATTTATTCTTCTTTGAAGGTGGAGGTCTGTATAGAACGAGCACAAGTACATGTTTGTTGTTTGATTGAATTTTGGCACCTACCACTTCAAATGTCTTATAGTCATCAATTGGATAGGTCTTAGCATGGAGTGATGCACGATGGATAATTGCAACACCTCCTCCAGTTGTGGGCCTGGGTTGATCTATTATTTCATAGCCTGGTGGTAGAATTTCGCATTTTACAACGTCATCATATGATGTTCCAGTAAGCCAAGTTTCTGTTATCAAAAACAGATCAAGGCAATGAGTCAGAATAAAATCATGTAGTAATGTAGTCTTATTTGCCACAGATGATGGATTCAATAAACATACATTAAGTCCAAAATCACACACAGTTGTTAAGTTCCTCTGATCAACACCTCGGTTGTCCTTTTTGCTAACTTTCCTTTTGGTAGTCCTCACAGATATATTTCTTTTCTTTCCTGTTCCTGATTTGCATCCTCCTTTTGGTTTTCTGATGTTCCTGGTTGTTTGCAATCAGCACAGCTGATTCCACAGATGTTTAATGTTTGTATCTTTGTATGTAGATGTTGATCTTGCATTCGCTGTTTGCTGTTTAGCTTAATCAGTTCATCTCTATTATACTGTATCATGACAAACTTAATCCAAACTTAATCCAATGATATCTATATATACATTCAAACTAAATGCTAATGAGATGCAAATGAGGTCATACCAGGTCACAGGACGCTTGCCAGCTAAAAACTCCTTCCACAGGCCTGTCCTTCGCATACACCCTACACCTACCCTTCTTTCACCCTTTTCTTCTTCTGATGCCATTATACATTGCTGTTTCTTTTGCTGTTTAATGCCTTTTGTGTGTAACATCAAAGGTAGTTCCCTTTGTCTCCACCAGAGCTCCACTTTTGCAAATCAGCTACTGGGTCAGAAACGTTCGCAAAAAACCCCCAAAAAATGTTATGCCAGATGGCAGCACTGGCAAACACTAATTTTTCTGGCCCTTCACACTTTCATACCAACACTTTACTAACTACTTTTCATGAACATGCCATGAACATTTCCAGTCGCCTGTTTATTCCCTTATCGGTTGCTGTGCTTTTAATGGGCTTTACTAGTTATATACAGTAGAATGGTATGTCCATGTTAAAAACGATTATCCAATGTATTTCCACAATTCCATAACATATTTTCTGGGACTGATTATCCACATTAGCACAAGACGAAGTATAACAGTTCCATGTTAAAATTAAACAATAAAAAGTGTTATATCCTGCTGAAAATTAATGATTTAACAGGAGCTCTTACACAGGTGCTGCCTGGTGGGCGCTACCTGGTGGAAAAAATTCACTAGGGGTCAGAAGTATCCCGAAGTTACTACCACATCATTATGTATATTCATAGCTTTAAAATTATGTATAACACAACCATATAACTACAACAATTGCTTATCTGTAGTCAATTATTCATTATCGCATCTATATTCTGCTAACTATGTTTTCAAGGGTTTTAAAACAGGTATTTTCATGTTTTTAACTTGGTTATGGCAGCCATATTGCAGATTGGCAACCAAACATTTTTTGTTACAAACATGTCCGGGTGAGCTACATTGATGGTTTTCTAGATAAACATAATTTTACCTGAAATAAGAACTTAATCACAACTGGTTTTCCATCTCTGAAAGGAAGATAGTGCATTAACCCCTTTTTATTCAAAATGGCAGCCTAACAATCCCAGAAAAAATACATTTTTCTGAATACCGGGTGCCAAATTTCATTATTTTTAGCGAAACATACTTTCTGCCACAAAATTGGCAAAAACTGCCTCAATAATCATCTTTATAAAGCAATGTAGGTAACATTGGAACTAAAAAATAATTAGCAGGTTACATGATCCTATGTTGATGCACAAAAGAGGAAGGACTGAAATTTGACAGGAGGACATTTTCCTTATCCTACCCCAACATTCTACTTAAAACAAAAGAAGGTTTCCACACACATGCACTATAATCAAAGGTAAATTCTAAACAAAAGTCATAAATTCAGCCTGGGTTAATAAAAGAAGAAATTGACTATTTATTAAAATATTTCTTAGTTATAACAGGAATGCTCATAACAAGAGAGGCCCTTTTTCTTCCCTTACCCAGTTTTTCTTTTACAAAAAATTATTTTTGCACAGAAATGGTAACAAAGATGCTTAATTAATTTTTTAAGTACAAACCTTTATTATTCTAAAGGAAATATTGAATATTATATGGTAATTTCTTTATATATTTATCAGGCTACCTGGCACATGTAGTTTTATTTTGGACCAGGGTCTGGACTTTCCAGCCACCCTTTGTAAAATTTGGACTATCACAGATTTGCCTAAAATTCAACAGCTTCCAAACTTTTAACTCAATTAAAAGTGGTTATAAAAAAGGCTAGGCACATTGAGTTTCATATGATAATTTAGTATAATTACCAGGCCAACTGGCACATCTTGTTTCATTTTGGACTAATGGTCTGGACACTCCAGCCACACTTTGTAGAAGTTGGACTATCGCAGATTTTTGCTAAAATTCAACAATTTCTAAACAATGAACTGGCTTAAAAGTGGTCATAAAATTGCTGGGCATTTTGTATTTTATTTGGTAATTTGGTTTATTTACCAGGTTATCTGGCACACATAGTTTCATTTTGGACCTGGGGTCTGGACACTTTAGCCACACTTTGTAAAATCTGGACTACTGCTTAAAAGTGGTTATAAAAATGACTAGGCTTATTGAATTTTATATGGTGATTAAGTATATTTAACTGGCTATCGGGCACATATAGTTTCATTTTGGACCAAGGTTCTGGACGCTCTAGTCAAGCTTGGTAAAATTTGGACTATGGCAGAATTTTTCTAAAATTCAACAAACTCCAAACTATGAACTGGCTTAAAAGTGGTCTTAAAAATGGTTAAGCATATTGAATTTTTTATGGTAATTTAGCTTATTTACCAGGCTATCTGGCACATATAGTTTCATTTTGGGACCAAGGGTCTGGACACTCCAGCCACACTGTATAATTTGGACTATCGCAGATTTTTGCTAAAATTCAACAACTCCTAAACAATGAACTGGCTTAAAAGTGGTTATAAAAATTACTAGGCATATTGAATTTTATATGGAAATTTGGTATGTTTACCAGGCAATCTGGAACATATAGTTTAATTTTGGACCAAGGATCTGGACACTCTAGTCAAGCTTAGTAAAATTTGGACTATAACAGAATTTGCTAAAATTCAACAACTTCCAAACTATGAACTGGCTTAAAAGTTGTTATAAAAATGACTAGGCATATTGTATTTTATATGGTAATTTAGCTTATTCACTAGGCTATCTGGCACATATAGTTTCATTTTGGACCAAGGCTCTGGACACTCCAGCCACACTTTGTAAAATCTGGACTACCACAGATTTTTTCTGAAATTCAACAACTTCTAAACTATGAACTGGCTTAAAAGTTGTCATAAAGATTGGTAGGCATATCGAATTTTGTACGGTAATTTAGCATATTTACCAGGCTACCTGGCACAAATAGTTTCATTTTGGACCAAGGTTCTGGACACTCTAATCAAGCTTTGTAAAATTTGGACTATCGCAGATTTTTGCTAAAATTCAACAACTTCTAATCTATGAACTGGCTTAAAAGTGGTGACTTAGTGGTCATAACAATTGGTAGGCGATTGTAGGCATACTGGTATTGAAATTTATATGGCAATTTAGTGTATTTACCAGGCTATCTGGCACATATAGTTTCATTTTGGACCAAGGGTCTGGACACCCCAGCCACACTTTTTAAAATAAAGACTATCGCGGATTTTTGCTAGATTTCAACAACTTCCAACTTTGAACTGCCTAAAGATGGTCATAAAAATGGCTAGGCATATTGAGTTTCATATGGTAATTTTTGTATGTTTATTTGGCAAATACAGTTTCATTTTGGACCAAGTGTCTAGACACCCCAGCTACACTTTGAAAAATTTAGACTATCGTAAATTTTTGCTAAAATTTAACTACTGCCATACTTTGAGCTGGCTATGGCTTGGGTGTCCAGACCCTTGGTCCAAAATGAAACAATACCCTTTCAGTGTCCTTAATATTTATACAAACATTTTATTAATATATATATAGTAATATTTCAGTGTATTAAAATGGATAGTAAAACACCAAAGATCCTTGGAATTATTAAATCAATGATTGAGACAAAATAAACAGCCGCCATTTTGAAAAACGGGCTTATAACTGCACTTAACTTCTCAGGAGTGTATGAAAAACTGTCTTAATGAATTCCTGACCCATGAAAACATATATTTAGACTCAAAAATCATTGTTCTGGCCCAATTAGATCCAGAGATATGGGCAAAACGGTTAATTGGCGGCCATCTTGGAATTATCAATCATGGCCGCCAGCCGTTGAGGTTATATAACGTCCAACAAGCAAAATGTGTTCTCTAGAATATTAGCTTTCCGATGGGGGGAGGGGGGGGTTTTGGTGGCCCGGGGACTATAATTTGTATTGTTTACAGGAGTGTGGATCGATTTATATAGAGTTATATTGATTCGTTTAAGGCCTATCTCAAAAATAATGAAGCCGCAGGGCCAGATTTCATTGGGGGTCAAAAAATGTAGGAACGGATGTATGTTCAACTTTATATTCCACTATTGCTTTGAATACATTCTTGTGCCAAAGTCCAGAAAATTTCATGACAATATTACAGACGGTTGTTGAGATAATCTTAAAAGTTCATTGAAAAACGTGAATTTTTCACTAATTTAGCTTGACATCACATTTTTCTTCACTTGCATTATTTTAGGTGTATGAAATTTGACATATCGCCTTTTCATTTTCTTAATTTTCCTTTTATCTCTATGTCCAAAGGCTTCTTAAATTCATTGAAACAAGTATATTTATGTGCTTGTTTGGACATCATTGAATTCTTCGTGTTCATAGGTTGACTTCGAAAAATTGCGCCAAATTTGAAGCTTCCTGATCTGGGATGTTGTAATTTCCCTTTTACACTTGTCAGTTGAATCTTTTTGCCATTAAGATCTAGTATAATATCTACTTAGTTGTTTTGGAGCCTTTCATGCTTTTGCAAAATTCGTTTCATGAAAAAAATCCAATGAACATGACAGAAGGTGCATGTGTCGCACGCGCCACGCAAGGAGTACCTCCATGCGGCAAAAAGCTATGAAAGCTCTGATTTTAACCTGGATTAGCTTGAAACATAGTAAATCCGTGAAGGATCAATTAACTATGAACTAATACATGTTGGTGACTGATACCTAGTGGTAAAACACAAAAATTACTTTGTCGCACGCGTAACGCTCACAAAAATATTGATCAGATTCCCAATTTTTTCCTGTAAATAGTGGAGCCATGATACTAATATTACCTGTTGTGACAACTACCACACCATTTTAGTAGTTTGAACATGTTTCATGACCTAGCTAATAATATAGTGACATATATTAAGTTTTTTGTATATTTGGGGCCAAATTGGCTCTAAAGGCAATATTCAATCAAAAAACACCCTTTTCATTCAAAATGGTCGTACTTTTCCATCAGTCATGACTTATAATATCATATAAAATCGATTGTAAGCAATACCAGATCATTTTTTGCAATTTCATGCGACATCATTGCTCAAAATCAGGATTTTATCTGAAAAAAGGGCCAAAAATCATGCTTCTTTCATCTTTGGCTGAGTTAATACTCACTTCGGTGGCACTTGAATTTGAAGCCAACATCCAGACCTATAACATAGGACAGTTGAAATTGTTTAAAAGGAATACATATGTTTCTGAGGCAAACTTAATTATGTTTTTGAAAAAATATTGCTGAAAATTTATCAAAAATAGCGTGTTTCTCACAATATACTTGGTGTATTGGAATGAAAACTGCTCTGAAGACTCTTCACTATTTGCCCTATGTTATCATATAAAGAAATTTGATTTACGTTGATGATAAAATGACATTTAGTTTAGTTTTCTTTTGTAGAAATGGAAATAATAACTTTTAAATATTCTGTATTATTCTGCTATAATCAGTTATTTCCACAGGTTGGAACTCTATGGTAAATATATTTTCTGGAACTTAGATATGTTTTTTACAAAACTGCATGGTCATTTGATAAAAAAATACATTATACAATTTTGATGGTCATGTCACACTTTGGCTTCATTATTTTTGAGATAGGCCTTAAATAAATGGTTGTGAACCTTATATCCCGTCGTTTGTATTCGATATACATGAGGGCATGAGGGCAACAATGGTGCAGTTGGACAATTGAAAAATCGCTGAAGACAAGGACATCATCAATCAACAGACAGATACTATTGGTGGAGCATCAAGGTGAAATTTATGCTAAGAAAATAGTTTTTAAAATTTTTAAAGACTGAGATAAGACTCTAATTTAAGCCTGTTGAGCTTAATCCCTTCACTAACAAGGGATTACAACTTAAGCTGCTCAGAGATTTGAAGTTGCAAGCTTAAAGACTTTTCAACAAACAACAACTTATTACTTTTAAGCAGCTAATCTTCAAGTTTGGTTGTTCATTTTGAGAATAAGAATAACCACTGACTTTCTTAAAAAAAATTAAATCTTGAATTGCTTGCAATAATTGTTTGCATAATTGTTTTACATATCTTGTTTAAATAAATGGTTTTGAACCTGATATCCCGTTGTTTGTATTCGATATACATGAGGGCACGAGGGCATGAGAGCAACATATATGAGGCATGTGGGAAAATAATGGCAGCCAATGTAATTGCAATTAACAAGGTGCACAACGTCAAAGAAATTAAAAACAATCAGGGGGTTGGAGTTTAAATAGCTGTTGGTCTAATGTAAATATAATGTACTATTAAGTAGGTAAAGGTAGGAAGTGATTTTGGGGTAGCCCAAAGGTGTAAAAGGTAACGTAGTGGCCCGCATTACTTGTGTATCAAAATGAAACACAGAGAGAAAATCCTTCAAATTGAGTATTAATTAAGCAAATGCAACAAACCACTTTAAAGATCTCAATAGCTTCATCAATGGCATCCACTCCCTTTTTCTTCGCATCGGCAGCAGTCAGCCAGCTGTCTCCTCCTCTTAAATTGTAGCCGCTGTAGTAGAAGGCACATCGATTCAGAGATAGACCCAACTTCAACTGCAAGGAGCAATGAAATATAACATTGACAGTGGTTAAAAAATGTCATCAGAGAGCCCGGGGATAGCATGTACAGTGCCTTAATAAAATTGGCAGTATGCAACCCATCTAGAATCAGAATTGGAAAATTGTTGATAAGATTTCATACTCATATGCAGCAGACGGAGTTAGTGCCATGTATCCAATCTTTAAGCAGGATCTTTTATGGTGCAAATTCACTGGCCTTTGACCTGGGGGGGTGGGGGGTTCTCGCCCCGAAATATGACGGGGGTGCTCAGCTGAGTGTTTCGCACCACGACCCAGTAACGGAGTGCCCTGAACCCAAAAATAGGACCCTGTGCCAAATAATAGCTTTTTGTCCACCATAGATGTCTCTCGGAAGGTGATTTTTATGCGAAATTCGGAGCGCTGGAAATGTTTGACCATGTCTAGTAGCCCTTGAAGAGCCCTTTTCAGCCGAGCATAGGTGTAGAGTCTACAAAGGCCCTGGGGGGGGGGGGTTCTTACTATATGTTGGTCTACACTGTAGACCAACATATAGTAAGAACCCCCCCCCCCCCAGGGCCTTTGACGATGAACATTACTTTTATTTGAGTTTCATACACCAAAAGGTCTGTAAATTCTTTAAATTGTGTTGTGCTGGTATACCCCCGAATCAGCCGAGGCAGCTCAACCACCATCTTCGTGGAGGGAGCTGCACTTTTATTTTGGGTAACCATCACATGATGATGAGAAGAGAAGACTGGGAGTCTGGAATATACCCTATTAATTCAGGGATGCCCAAGGTCTTTCAGTTGCCCAAGTATAGAACACTGAATATAACCCTCCCAGGGTTGGGGCTAATCTAATCTTAATCATGATTAAACAATTAGATTAGATTAATTAATCTGATCTAATCGATTTTTGAAAACAGTTTAATTTAATCTAATCTAATCACTGCTCCCATTTAATCAACATTTAATCACGATTAAATCTTGATTATAATTTAATCAGATTAATCAATTTAATCTGAATAAATATTTTAATCTGATTAATTATTTTAATCTGATTAAATATTTTAATCTGATTACAGTAAAAAAATCTGAGCAAACAATTTAACGAGATTAATACCATAAATCGAGTTCATTTCCAATCAAAATGGGATAGATTTGTCAGAAAAAATGTTTGTCATATCAGCTTCAAAGTGATGGCATGGGATTGGCTGTTGCAGTCTTTAGGGTGGGACTTATTTCTCCAATTTGGGTAAACCCTCGTTGTTAAAGGAACCAGTAGCAGCACAGCTTCTTTTTTAGAATATTAGGGTATTCCATGAAATATCAGTTATGAAAATATGATAAATGTAGACAATAAAATAATTGTACACGATACTTGATATTATGTCACACTTTTAAACCAAAAACATTTATAAGTTTATCATCTTCATCAGAGCAGTCTTTGTCAGTTTGTGACCTCCGGAACTCCTGTTAATCCGTTTCATATGGCCAGCATCAAATCCTTATCTTTTCATGCTCTCCTTCTGTGATATGCTCTGAGAAAACTTTTTTTTCAACACCGCAGGGGTAGAGACTGGTGAGCCACACATGATGCTCCAGTCGTTAGTATAAACTTCATATTGAAAATTATCAGTCATTCTGCTTTTGCCTGTCATCTGAACACAAGCAATGAGAGCTAAATACAGTGCATGGATATTTAGAATACTTTTATAGCCTCAAATATACCTCCGTATGTAGGTACAGAAGAGGCATATCTGAGGCATTTGTCAAATTAAGGAAATTGTCATTTGACTTCTAACAAAAGACCATGTTGTCATGTGAGTGATAATGTGGTCTGTTGAGCTAAGCACAAAATTCTGAGAGTTACATCAGCAACACAACCAAATAAATTTTACCAATTGTTCAGCACACCTTTACAATAAAAACTAGCAAGCGAGCTGAGTACACAACAATTGTGGTTTGACCCAAGATTCTCTGGGTGGACCCAAGGGACATGCCTGAAATGTTTCATGAGGATAAATAAATGAAATAAACATTTACCTTGAGCACAATGCAGTAGAAGTTTCCTCACATTTTGCCAAAAACAGGAGTCGAAGTATTCTATAACTTTGTCAATATACATTTTACAACAATGAAACTTGAATGACTGTACAGGCCTCACTTAAACCTTCATTATATGCAGTGTGCCAATCATTTACTTCCTGCTTATCAGATATCTGCAAACCTGTGTCAGTTGTCAGGATATATTAACTGATATCAGTAAGGACACCATCTTAATCAATAACTCTTTTTTAAATATGTACCATGGGCGTAATTTGGTGGGGGACGTGGGGGGGACATATCCCCCCCACAGTTTTTGCCCCAGGGGACACAATATGAAATGTCCCCCCCCCCACTTTTTGTGTGAAAAAAAAAACATATTGTGGTAAAGGCCATTAGGCTCAGGGTAGAAACACAAGTGTCCAGTTTGGGGTAAATTTGAGGCATAGACGCAGGTGATGCTTTTCTTGGTAAGTCAGGGAGGCATGTTTGAGGCATATCATTATGCAGGGAGGCATTGATGAGGCACATCATTAACATGAGAGGCGCATTTGAGGCACACAGCACTTGGAAGACTATGCCTCAAATGTGCCTTAAGTATGCCTCAAACATGCCTCAAATGTACCTCTGAAAAATTTCTATGCCTCAAATGTGCCTCACTTCGGTCCGGGTACTCCATCGTATGCCTCAAATATGCCTATTCTGTGCCTCAAATGTGCCTCTCTTTGGTCTGGGAGGCCTGTATCTTATTAGTATGCACCATACGTCACCTGAGTACGACATGTCACAATTTATATTCCAAAATTTTGTAAGTAACTATACATGTACAATTTTTGCTGATTTTACAGCCAAATTCGAAGTCAAAATATTGTTAAAGTAACACTGTCTTGCTGCAGACTAAAGCAGATCAAGACTGAATGCATAATCATTTAGAAAAAGAGCAAACACAAAATTGATTTGTCACAAACACATTACAGAAAAGTTCTGAAGTCAACTTCAATGCAATCTCCTGTGACCTAATCTATGATGTTAATTTCATTTTGATTGCATATACTCAGTTACTTTAAATGTAAACAAGCCTATATTTTATGACTCAAACTGAACAAGAAAAATATCATTGCTTATGAATGCCATGAAATGCTGAGGCTCCTAACCTTTTGCTGCTTCCCATCCAAAGTTCGTCTTAATTCAATAGTTTTGTAGAAGTTTTCTAAGATGGCTCGCATCCTTGGTAGTTGAGACCTGTACATGAATTCTTCTTGTTTCATTTCCTGAAACAAATAAACATATTATTACAGTCCTCGATATATCTAAGTGGAATCTCAAGTTATTTTTTATGCTGTTGAACTGTGTTGTTAGAGATGACTATATTCTAGCATTGCTATATAATTACGTAAATTAACTACAAGCTGTGATGTCATTTTAAACTTGGTCAGATTTCCCAGATTCTAGCCAATGTGGAATTGTGGATCCTCCAAAACTGAGTGTCACAGTTTCAACACAGTGTCAGAGTGAAAATTTGGTCTGGGAAAACCCATGCAAGTTCCACATCAAAGCTTGTTAGCCAATGGACTGCCAGAACAATTATATGTCACATAATCCATGTGTTTACAAAAATTGTCAAAGCCTGTTGTTTATTGCAATGTCCGTTGAAGTTTAAAGTTGTAAATCCGCAAATCTGCTAATTAATCAAGCAACTCTGGGGGATTATAGCAGTTGTCTACTGTGAATGCTCACGAAGCTGCCATATAGTCAGATTAGACTGGTGATTGCCAATGATAGATTATCGGGATAACAAATGTAATGCTTCCTTCAATATATCAATGTTTAAACGGTGATGCTCAGTTTTTTCTGTAAGCCCATTGGCTGGCAAGCTGTGATGATGTGGTTGCAGGGGCTATCCCAGATAAACTGCTTACTCTGACACCGTTGAAACTGTGACGCAATTTTTTGGAGGATCCACATTGGCTAGAAGCCGGGAAATCTGACCCAGTTTCAAATGACATCACAGCTTGTAGTTAATTTACATATAATTATTGCAATGCTAGAATAGAGTCATCTCTGACATCACAGTTCAACAGCATAGAAAATAACTTGAGATTCCTCGTCAATGTCACAAGGACTGTAAGATAAAAATGCATCATTAATTGATATTTGAAATAGAAATGAATAAATAGCTATGAGCTTCCTGGGAACAGCATATAGAATCCAAACACGGTAAGTCAGTAAAATCTGATTTCCTCAAACTAGCAGCTGGCAGCTGTCAGCAGCTTTTCCAAAATGGCAGATGCTTCTCAATGGCAGTGCTTTAAAACACAATGTCAACCTTTTTCCAGAAAAGAGGATACCCTGAAGAAATCATCACAAATGCAAGAGAAAAGATATTGAACTTTTCTCGTGTGGATGCCCTCTCCCCAACTGACAAGAGTGAATAGAATTCTAAAATCCCAGCAGTTTTCACTTCAACAGCGTCAGTCAGAACGTTGCACGTATAATAGGGTGCATCGTCTGCCCTCTAAAAACGAAAAAATTGTCGTATTCATTTGCACTTCTCCCACATTGTTCCATTGTCTGAAGAAAGATACTCTACAAAATTTCAGGAAGATCGGTTGTGGCCTTAGGGTGGCACTTTAGCATTAAAGTTTGGTCAAGACATGACAGAAAGTGATGTTTCACATACTCGTGGTTAGAAATATCTCGCCTATTGTTTGATATGGGAATTTAATTCAGAAACCATTGTTCTCGGAAGAAAATAAGCTTTATTTTGAATGGTAGAAAGCTATATTTCTGACAATTTTTGAATTTGAGGAACTTTGGAAAATATAAACTTTCAGACTATTGTGACAAAATGTCTGGAATGAACTGTTTAAAAGGTCAGCTTTTGCATGACTGTAACACCTTCATTGGAATTAAGTACAAGGCAAACTTTGATGAAGAAAGTAGGAATTTCAACTTATTTTTCAGATATCTATTTAACAAAATCCAAATGTGCAGATTTAAAAATTAATTTTCTTTTTCAAAAAGTCATATTAACATTGTTTTTTCGATTTGTCACATTTCACAAATTCAAAAAGAAAATATCACCACACAAAAAACAACTTCGCCTGACTAGAAATCATCGATGTTGGTATTCAAATTAAAGCTCTTTTTCTAAGAAATCTAACCACACTATTTATAATTCAATGAAATAAAAACTGAAAATATTATTAACAACTGCGAAACGGCAAAATAATGCATTATGCCAAAATTTCAAGGCTGTAGTGCCACCCTTAGACATTGGAATTTTTTCCTAAAATTTTGCAGGGCTTCTTTTATGACATAAAGGAACAACACAGCAAAAGGGCATTAAATTCTGAAGATATAGGGGCAGACGATGCACCCTAACGTATAATATCTAAAAACGCCAGACTTTTAGTGCAGGATGAGGAGGTAGGATACCTTTTTGATAGCAATATCTTTACTGCATACAGGAATCCCTCTAAGATAGGTAATTTACTTGTCCACAGCAAACTGCTTTCTGATGAGTTGCCGGGTACTTTTCCCTGTAATAGGACCAGATGTAAGACATGCCCCTCAGTTAAAGCCGTGAACACAATATTTGTGGAAATTTCTATCAAAAAGTTCTTTCAGTGTTTCTGGCGCTGCCATAGCAACAACACGAGACGATATCACTCTGCATTATATTTCATTTACTTATTCATTACTTCATATTTTCATATTATCACTGACTGGATTAACCACCTGGATAACACCCTCACGATTCAAGAACCAGGAACGGACCGATCTGATGAAATTGGAGAAAAAAACGGGCTGAAACCACAGGGAACAACAGGATCACTGGAAAAGAAAATGGCGGATGAAGAAGCGGCAAACATTGGCATGACAACGATCGACAACGAAGAGGGAGAAACAATTGATGTGGAATCACAAACCACCCAAGAAATCACAGACACAAATGGGGGCTGCCCGCAGGAATCCCAGAGGAAATCTCAGAAGATGACCCATAGTCGATTATAAAGGAATGATCACAGGGAAAGGAATGGCAACACAGCCCACAGCCACAGGAAAGAGGAGAAATGACTCCCAAGTGACTGAAGAATCGGCCAACAAAAAGAAAAAAGCAAAAAAAAAAGGAGAGCACCCCTGGATCCAGCAAAGGAGATAAGCCTTCCAGGAAAGGTAAAATAATGGAGAAACTACAGAATTGGGAAGCAGTTAAACACCAGAGAACCCCTATTACCATCCCAATAAAGGCACTCAATACTGAACCAGGGGAGGCCCAGGAGAATATAACTGTGGAAGTGCATCAGGCCCAAATAGACGCTGACAAAAGGGAAGACCAACCAGGAGGGGAAGTACAGCAAGGAGGGTTAGATAACACGGCCACCAATGAAACCCAAAATGGACAGAGTGGACTAGACTCTCAGACCCCCAATGGAGCCCACCCACCAGATCCCACACAAAATGGTACTCCAAGGAGCCGACAATGATGAGGAAGAAGAAGATAGTGAGGAGGAAGTAGACACACAAGAACAGGGGGCTGATGAGGACAAAGTAAAAGATAGCACTGAGGAAGAGGACGAGAGCAGGGACGGGAAGAGCGACGAGAACAGCATCATAGATGAGTCCCTAATCATCAGATCATCGTCCTAGAAAAGCTCAAAATAAACTGACGAAGACAAAATGGACACACACGAGTCAAACAACAAAAACTTTCATTACAACAAGAGAAGGTCAGTGAAAATGTCACAGGAAAAAGGTGAAGTCGAAAAGAAAATATGGGATGTGGAAATTGAAGAAAGTGGATCCAAAAGATTGAAGAACCAGAGGAAGGAGACAGACCACAACACCATCGCATTCAAGATTAGAACAGCAGTGAAGCACCAGAGGAAACGAATGACCAAATAGAACATAAATATGGACACAAACTGGGAGAAATACAACAGAGAAGTTGCTGATAACCTTGGGCACAGGATGACCACTTATGAAGAAATGGCCGAGAAGATAATAAAAAAGGCAATCGGCCAAAAAACTATCTCTGAAAGAGGGAAGAGAAAAAAAAACCATCGGAAATGAAGTAACTGAGGGAGAAAATGAAATGAAGCAACTGAGGGAGGTGAAGAAAATAAAAAAGAAGGAAACGGAGGAAGCATCACCAAGAAAGAAAGAGAGAAACTTGCAGCCTACTACAAAGCACAACAAGACCTGAGGGACATCTCGCAAGAGGAAATTGAGGCAGTTAGAAAGAAGGTCAAAAAGAAAAAAGCTGCGGACCTGATCAGATCCCAAATGAGGCCCTGATATTCGCAGACAACGAGAACATGACGAAAATAAGAAAAGTCCTAAATGGAATAATGACAGGAGGGAAGATCCCGGACGACTGGAAGAATGGAAGAATAATCACTCTGTACAAGGGAAAAGGCATGAGAGGAAAATGCTCAAACGAGAGAGGAATAAACATAGGCAGTAACATGGGGAAACTCTTGGAGAGAATAATCAATAACTGAGCTAAGGAAAGGATCACAATAGCGACATGGAAGGAGGTGGTAAAAAAGGAGCCCAGACGGTCGACCATATAATAACAGCATTAATGGAGAAGGCAAGGAAGGGGAAAAACGTCTACATCACCTTCCTGGATGTAACAAAGGCCTACGACAAAGCATGGGCAGCAGGAATCCTCTATGTACTGCACGAACAAGGCGTAAAAGACAAGAAGTGGGAGTTGATAAAAAAGCTAAATGAAGACCTGACGGCACAAGTTGAAACAACGCATGGAACCACAAGAAAAATTAAGATGTAGGACAACATACGACAAGGAGGAGTCCTATCAGTCATCATGTATGCAGTGCTAATGGATGAAATTGCCAAGGAAGTAAAAAAATAAAACCTGGGGATCAGGTTAGGAAGCGAGAAAATTGGATGTCTCCTGTGGATGCACGATGTGGCCTTTGTTGCCACAAAAAAAGAAGAATTACAGAATGCTTGATATTGCAAACACAATTAGCATCAAGTATAGATTAAAGTTTGGAGAACAGAAGAGTAAATACTAAGAATTGGAGAGAAGACCCCGAAAGTGGATTTTTCCCTGGGTCAACTAAAACTCCAAGAATGTGAGAAGTACAAGTACCTCGGCTTCACGATAGCAAAGAGTGGAAAAAGGGATGAACAACTGAAAGAAGTAAAGAAGAAGGTGCAGGCGGCGTACAATACCATTATGGCACTTGCGGGGAACCCAGACTTGAAGGGCATCGAAATGAAAGCTATCTGGCAGCTTGCGAAGTCTTGCGTATTCCCAATCGCAACCTATGGATGGGAAGGCATAGTGGGAACAAAAAAAGAGAAAGAAGACCTGAAGAAAATTGTAGACAACCTCATCAAGATGATAATAGCGACACCAAGAACAACCCCGGGGGAACCCCTATACCTTGAAACAGGACTCCCAAGACATCAAATACCTGATAAACCGTAATGGAGACCACAGGTCTTGGGGCGCAGCCCCAAGACCGCAGGTCTTCAAATGGTAGGAAACAGAGCTACTCACACAAGTTTCATGGTGACATGACCAAATAAAGTATTTATTATTATTATTATTATTATTATTAAATCTTGAGGATGCGGCAAGCTGTCAAAAAGTGGCACCGTGATTGTGACGTCATTACTGAATGAGACACAATGGTGATGACGTCACAACAATCCTTGCAAGAGATGACGTCACTTTTTAAGCTATAAATAAACCACCAGAGCAAGAGCAGAGTTTGTAACATCACGAGGGGAGAGTGCTTTGTTAAGAAATGTTAAGAAATTAACTGAACGCAGGTCAATGGACCTCTATGTTCAGATCGAAGCATGTAAGTAGTTAATAGTACGTGCGCAAATGGACGGAAAGTTAATAGTAGGTGCGCAAATGGACGGAAAATGTTAATATAACTATATACATTATATACAATATGTACAGTGCCGTGGCTGAGGCTGCTCATACTGCCTCGGCTCGATAGTTCTGGACGGATCAGGTTTCATAGCCTGAGAATAATAATGTTTAATCCAATGATGATGTAAATTGCGATCTGATGCGTCATGGTTTAATCCAATATCAGTGGCGATTTGATGAGTCATGGTATAATCCAATGATGATGTAAGTGGCGACTTGATGCGTCATGGTCTTCCGAATGGTAATTTTACAAAATAAAAAACTTGGTCCTGGGAAGCCATGGCTGATCATACTGCCTCGGCACTCTGAAGGTCTGGACGGAATGATTAATGCAAGCGTTTGCACAGCTCCCCTTTGGTAATATTTCAAGTGACGTAGAGGTGGAATTAGTAAAACACACAGTTGAGAAAATGCAGTTTATCCATTTGTATTGTAGTCATGAGTGGCCATGGCTGCTCATACTGCCTCAATCCACTAATGTTGTCTCGACGGATCCTAAGTCACTTCGAATAATAATAATAATCCAGTGATTTAAATGGGGTATAAGAGTTGTCACTAGGCTGCAGTGGTGTTGCTGGAAATCCAAGAGTGGGGGAAGCAGTTAGTGGTTCATTTTGCTGATGATTGTCTCGATCATACCAACACTTTCGTGGTAATTTAAAAAGGGCAATACTGCACTCGTTGATGACTGTCAAATAAAAGGACTATACATCCATCCTATACTTGCATGGAAATTGATTGCAGAATTTATAGTCGGATTACTAGCCTTATGGCTAATGTTTTGTATTTATTTTCAATATGACTATAAATAAATTGATTTGATTTGAGAATAATTTATCTATACCGGGTACCTGCAGAATTTGTACAGGATTGCAGAATTGCTGCAGAATTGCAGAACTGCAGAAAGAAATTATATACTTCTCCCATTACCTGGTTGAAAAATTCCCAGATACAAAGTCAATGACCATGTTTGTACATAAAAAAGGAAACCTTATTGTTACGATACAAGCATCATATCAAGGGTGCATACAATAATTATGATGTTAATATATATCCTTTGCCAGGAGACACAGACTTAAATGTATCTATTCTCTTTTTAGTAAAATAGGTATAAGGTCGGAATGATTTGTGCAAATGACACAAATTCCAAAAATGTCGGAAAATGCTGTGCAATATATATGAAAAATTGAGTAGTTTGTACAAATCGCTCTAATATATCAGTCCTATTTAGAGATATTTTAAAGGAGCAATACTTTTTGGGCAAAAAGACACAAAAAATTCAGGCAGCTGAACGGTGTCCATGTGATTTCTTTTGAAATAGTATTAAATCAAGACCTTGAAATTCTAAAAAAAACATCGCTCCGCTCCCCCCCCCCCTAAAAAAAGAATAATTACAGAGATTGTTAAAATGCCTGAGAACGTTTTAAGAGGCAACCTTCGTTCTAGTCAGAGTCATTGGCCTAAATGAGTGACGACTGAAACCACAATATGGACGTGCTTTTGCTCAAATATTTTTAAAATTTGAAATTGGAGCAGGGGGCAGTGGGGGTCACTTATCCACTTGGAGAGTGCTACACCCAGCCCCCCCCCATAGCTACGCCAATTAATTTTTAGGTTTGGAGATAAATCTTTCTATCTCTATCCATCTATCTATCTATAGATCTATAATGCACCGCAAATGAATATCTGAAACACCACAAAGAAATATCTAAACGTCCTGTGGTCTCGCTATGCTCTTTGGCATCATCATATTAAAATCCTGTATATGGAGAAGATAAAGTGCAGTAAGAATAAGCTGCTGCAAGCCATCAGAGAAGAGCCAGATGAACAAAGATGGTGGTAATCATCCCAAAGAATGAAAGATGACATCCTGGGACCCACAGACCTGGAAGGACAAAGGAACACGCTCAAGAAAACGGATAGTGGACTAGGCGATCCGAAGAAAAATGGAACAGGAACTGAAAGAAGAGTGCATGGGAAAAAGCAAGGCCAAGTTCTAAATACAGAACAAAGCAACAGAAAGCCTGGGTTCATGTGCAAAGTACATGAAAGAATGCACAAGGGCAGAAGTAAGCATAATCTTCAAAGCGAGGACAAGAATGCTGGACGTAAAGGAGAACTTCAGAAACAAGTACGAGGACACCCAATGCAGAAACTGCAGAATGGAAACAGAAACACAAGAACACATCCTAGAAAGATGCCAGGAAATACATGGCAACAGCACGAGGCTGAAAGTCACGAAAGAAGATATTTTTGAAGAACATCCGACTACACACAGAAGAACAGTAAAGGAGATTGGAAAAATCATGGAAAAACACCGAAGTGCTGCCCCCCACTAACACTGGGTGAGCAACCTGGCTCTGTATCCTTCTCAGTAGTTTCTACCTGGGATACCTTAACTCCAATTGCACCCTTTACATCTATGGCTACACCGCCTCCTTTTGTCTTCTTTCTCAGTTTTGAGTACCATGTGAAGCCCTCCAGGATTGGTGCTTGACCTTTTGTCTCCGTGATTAGTGCTATGTCGGTCTCTTCTGTCTCCAATAGTGACTTCAGGCTGAGGATTTTCCCCCTAACGCCATTTATGTTGCAGTACAGGATATTGATGTTTTTTTTATTTTGTCCTCCTCTCCTTGTTTCCGTTTGTCGTTGGGGGAGGCTGGGTACAAGGTACGTGGTGGCTATCCTATCATCATCCGGGATGGTGACCTTCTTCCGGTCCCCTTCCCTTATAATCAATACATGTGACTTGATGATCACTCTTCTCTGGTCTGGACTGTGGTACCTCTCCCTTCCCCTCTCTCTGTTTCTGTCAGTGTTGTTTCTTCCCGCGCTCCTATTCCTTTGGTAACTTCTTTCATCATTGGTATGTTCACTGGTCCTCTCTTGGTTTCTTCCTCTCTCATCGTTGTAACTTCTCGTACCTTCTGGGCTCCTGCTTACTCTTCCCCTTCTCTCAGTGCTTCTGTCTTTTCTCCAGCTCCGTTTCCTCCCTTCTCGTGAGGCATCGTGTCTGAATGGGCAATTTGATCCCCTATTGCAGTTATTATTGGCATAGAACCAGCAGGTAGTGGTGTACAATTTCCTGTTCGGCTTTCTTTGCTTCCTCAGGATATCCTCGTACGTATATCGCGTTCGGGTCAGCCATTGAGGTCCATATGCGGACATTGTGCCTTCTGCCTATCTCCTTGGTGTTCCTTTGCTCTTTCCGACGATTTCTCTGATGTCTGCAGGATTTCCTGTGACCCTGATAGTTTTCGTTTTATCTTCAGTTTCCTTGTTCGTCACTACGGTGTTGGTGATTTTCTCAGCAAGCTTTCTAGCATGTTCCGGGTTAAGGTGGAGGTCGTCTGTCAGGGTCTTTCTCAGTTCTTCCCTCTCAGTTTCCGGCTGCGTCGCTATGATTAACAGGTCCGATTCTGCAGTCATCTTTTCCAGGGTGGCATTGAAGATTTTCCTCTCTACTATTGCTCCCCTCCTGTCGATTGGCGGGATCTCACAGAAGTACTTCTGCTTGCAGAAATCGATGTTGGTCACTGTCTCAATTAGTTTTTTCGCTTCTTTGTTGCCATCGCTGCCTTGTTGTTTTATATTGTTGGTGCCCATCAGAATGATGCACTTGTCGTAGTCTTTGTAAGGTTTGACTCTTAGACCACGGGCCAGAAAGTGAAACCCTCCCCCCCCGGAGGGAATTTTCGGGACCCCCCTAGTTTTCTTCCTGGATGTGTTAGGAGTTCATTTCAGGTTGTTTCCGCAATTTAAAAGCGTGGAAACTCCAGAAAAAATCACTTTTTCTGAATACCGCGTGACGAATTTCGATATTTTTAGCGTGACGCACTTTCCTTCACCAAATTGGCAATAACTCCATCAATAATCATCTTTATGACACAACAAAGGTGTCATTGGAACCACAAATAAGCAGGCTACATGATACAATGTTGTTTTACTAAAAAAAAAAACTGAAATTTGTTAGGAAGCCATTTTCCTACCCCTACCCCTATATTTTATTTAATAAAATGATTTCCGCCCATATATAATCACCATTTGAGGCTAAATACTATGCAAAGTAATCATAAATTCAGCCTGGGTGAATTTAATCAATCATTTTTAAAACAACTATCAACACTAGAAACACACAGTCACAAATAAATCAATAAAAATCTATTTACCTGAGCACCGCATCAGGAATTTAGTTGTTTTTAGCGTAACAGACTTTCTGTCACAAAATTAGCCATAACTCCCTCAATAATAATTTTTATTACACAATGTAGGTGTCATTGGAACCACAAATAAGAAGGCCATTTTCTTACCCCTACCCCTAACATGTTATTTAAAAAAAAGATTCCTCAACACTTATAATCATCAATTTCAGTGAATTTAATCAATCATTTTTAAAACAACTATCAACACTAGAAAAACACAGTCACAAAAAAATCCATAAAAATCTATTTACCTGAGCACCGCATCGGGAATTTAGTTGTTTTTAGCGTAACAGACTTTCTGTCACAAAATTAGCCATAACTCCCTCAATAATAATTTTTATTACACAATGTAGGTGTCATTGGAACCACAAATAAGAAGGCCATTTTCTTACCCCTACCCCTAACATGTTATTTAAAAAAAAGATTCCTCAACACTTATAATCATCAATTTCAGTTAAATTCTAAAAAAACAAAACAAATTGAGACTGGGTTAATTCTCTCCCATCAGTTGTATGGTAATTCAGTATATTTACTAGGCTATCTGGTGCATATAGTATATATTTTGGAAAAGGGGTCTGGACACCCCAGCCCCACCTTTGTTAAATTTGGACTATCACAGATTTTTGCTAAAATTTGAACACTTCCACACATTGAATTGGCTGTAAAGTGGTCATAGAAATGGCCAGGCATATTAAGTTTTATATGGTGATTTATTTATTATATTTGCCAAGCTATTTGATGCATATAGTTTAATTTTGGACAACGGGTCTGGACACCCTGGCCACACCTTTGTTAAATTTGGACTATCACAGATTTTTGCTAAAATTTGAACACTTCCACTCATTGAATTGGCTGTAAAGTGGTAATAAATGTGATAAAGCATATTAAGTTTTATATGGTAATTTAGTATATTTGCCAGGCTATCTGGTGTATATAGTTTAATTTTGGAAAAAGGGTGTGGACACCCTAGCCACACCTTTGTGAAATGTGGACTGTCGCAGATTTTTGCTGAAATTTGAACACTTCCACACATTGAATTGGCTGTAAACTGGCCATAGCAATGGCCAGGCACATCAAGTTTTATATGGTGATTTAGTATATTTGCCAGGCTATCTGATGCATATAGTTTAATTTTGGAAAAAGGGTGTGGACACCCTAGCCACACCTTTGTGAAGTATGGACTGTCGCAGATTTTTGCTAAAATTTGAACACTTCCACTTATTGAATTGGCTGTAAAGTGGTAATTAAAATGATAAAGCTTGTTAAGTTTTATATGGTAGTTTAGTATATTTACCAGGCTATCTGATGCATATAGTTTCATTTTGGAAAAAAGGGTCTGGACACCACAGCCACACCATCGTGAAATTTGGACTATCGCAGATTTTTGCTAAAATTTGAACACTTCCACTCATTGAATTGGCTGTAAAGTGGTAATAAATATGATAAAGCATATTAAGTTTGACATGGTGATTTAGTATATTTACCAGGCTATCTGATGTATATAGTTTAATTTTGGAAAAAGGGTGTGGACACCCTAGCCACACCTTTATGAAATATGGACTGTCGCAGATTTTGCTAAAATTTGAACACTTCCACACATTGAATTGGCTGTAAACTGGCCATAGCAATGGTCAGGCATATCAAGTTTTATATGGTGATTTAGTATATTTGCCAGGCTATCTGATGCATATAGTTTAATTTTGGAAAAAGGGTGTGGACACCCTAGCCACACCTTTGTGAAGTATGGATTGTCGCAGATTTTTGCTAAAATTTGAACACTTCTTCACATTGAATTGGCTGCGAAGTGGTAATAAAAATGATAAAGCATATTAAGTTTAATATGGTAATTTAGTATATTTACCAGGCTATCTGGTGTTTTAAGTTTCATTTTTGACAAAGGGTGTGGAGACTGTGGACACCCCAGCCATACCTTTGTGAAATTTAGACTATCGCAGAATTTGAACACTTCCACACATTGAATTGGCCATGAAGTGGTAATAAAAATGATAAAGCATATCAAGTTTAAAATGGTTATTAAATTTTTTTTTTCAGGGCTATCTAGTACATATAGCCTCATTTTGGACAAAGGGTCTGGACACCCTAGCCACACCATTATGAAATGTGGACTATCGCAAATTCTTGCCAAAAATTTGAATACTCTCAAACTTCCACTTACTGCTGGGGTGTCCACATCCTTTGTTCAAAATGAAACTATATGCACCAGATTTCCTGGTAAATATACTAAGTTACCATATATACAACTTAATATGCCTGGCCATTTCTACAACCACTTTATAGCCATTTCAATGAGAAGTGTTCAATGTTAGCAAAATTTAATCTGCAACACTCCAAATTTTACAAAGGCATGGCTTTGGTGTCCAGACCCTTTGTCCAAAATAAAACTATATGCACCAGATAGCCTTGTAAATATACTAAATTATCATATAAAACTTAATATGCTTTATCATTTTTATTACCACTTTACAGCCAATTCAATGAGTGGAAGTGTTAAAATTTAAGCAGAAATCTGAGATAGTCCAAATTTAACAAAGGTGTGGCTAGGGTGTCCACACCCTTTTTACCAAATGAAACTATATGCACCAGATAGCCTGGTAAATATACTAGATTACCATATAAAACTTAATAAGCTTTATCATTTTTATAACCCCTTCACGGCCATTCAACATATGGAAGTGTTCAAATTTTAGCAAAAATCTGCAACATTCCATATTTCGGAAGGTGTGGCTGTGGTGTCCAGACCCTTTGTCCAAAATGAAACAATATGCATCAGATAGCCTGGTAAATATACTAAATCACCATATAAAAGTTAATAAGCTTTATCATTTTTATTACCACTTTACAGCCAATTCAATGTGCGGAAGTGTACAAATTTTAGCAAAAAATCTGCAACAGTCCATATTTCATAAAGGTGTGGCTAGGGTGTCCACACCCTTTTTCCAAAATTAAAGTATATGCATCAGATAGCCTGGCAAATATACTAAATTACCATATAAAACTTAATATGCCTTGTCATTCCTATGACCAGTTTACAGCCAATTCAATGTGTGGAAGTGTTCAAATTTTAGCAAAAATCTGCGACAGTCCATATTTCACTAAGGTGTGGCTAGGGTGTCCACACCCTTTTTTCCAAAATTGAACTATATGCATCAGATAGCCTGGCAAATATACTAAATTACCATATAAAACTTAATATGCCTGGCCATTTCTATGACCACTTTACAGCCAATTCAATGTGTGGAAGTGTTCAAATTTTAGCAAAAATCTGCGATAGTCCAAATTTAACAAAGGTGGGGCTGGGGTGTCTATGCACCAGATAGCCTAGTAAATATACTGAATTACCATACAACTGATGGGAGAGAATTAAACTAGTCTCAGTTTGTTTTGTTTTTTTAGAATTTAACTGAAATTGATGATTATAAGTGTTTAGAAATCTTTTTTTTTAAATAACATGTTAGGGGTAGGGGTAAGAAAATGGCCTTCTGTTAAACTTCAGTCCCTCTCCTCAACTAAAGCAACATTTTAGCATGTAGCCTTCTTATTTGTGGTTCCAATGACACCTACATTGTGTAATAAAAATTATTATTGAGGGAGTTTTGGCTAATTTTGTGACAGAAAGTCTGTCACGCTAAAAACAACTAAATTCCCGATGCGGTGCTCAGGTAAATAGATTTTTATGGATTTATTTGTGACTGTGTGTTTCTAGTGTTGATAGTTGTTTTAAAAATGATTGATTAAATTCACCCAGGCTGAATTTATGATTATTTTGCATAGTATTTAGCCTCAAATGGTGATTATATATGGGCGGAAATCATTTTATTAAATAAAATGTAGGGGTAGGGGTAGGAAATGGCTTCCTAACAAATTTCAGTCCATATTTTTTGAGTAAAACAACATTGTATCATGTAGCCTGCTTATTTGTGGTTCCAATGATACCTTTGTTGTGTCATAAAGATGATTATTGAGGGAGTTATTGCCAATTTGGTGAAGGAAAGTGCGTCACGCTAAAAATATCGAAATTCGTCACGCGGTATTCAGAAAAAGTGATTTTTTCTGGAGTTTCCACGCTTTTAAATTGCGGAAACAACCTGAAATGAACTCCTAACACATCCAGGAAGAAAACTAGGGGGATCCCGAAAATTCCCTCCGGGGGGGGGGAGGGTTTCACTTTCTGGCCCGTGGTCTATCTAGCTATGTCTTCGATCATAAAGGTTTCTTCGGTGACATCCCACTTTACAGAGTCATCTAGGTATGGTGCGAGTCTTCTTGTGTTTGAATCCCCGATGAATAGGACTGTGCTTCTTTCTGATTCTTGATTTTGTTGTTCTTTGGCGTGTAGCTCTTCTCTCATCTCTCATCTCTCTCTCTTTCGTGATTTCATCCACCAGGTCTCTGTTGAGCACTTCGTTTTCTTCCAGCCTTTTCTTCATTGAGTCCAGTTCTCTTTTGCATGTCTCGAGTCCTTCATGGTGCTCTTGTCGCATGTTTTCCATCTCCCTTTGGAGTATTCCTCTTTGGTTGTCCAGCTCTCTTTGCGATAATTCTTTTGTTCATCCAACTTTTTCTTTTGGTCACCTTTGGCGTCCTTAAGTTCGTTAGATGATCTTTTGCTTTCTCTTCTCTCGTCCTCCAACTTCTTCCTGTAGTTTTCTGTGTTTCCTTACGTAGTTGTTGGTTTTCCTTCTCGGTTTGGTCAACTTTCTTCCTAAGTTTTGCTGCTTGTTTTTCCAGCTCCTCCACTTTCTTTGACCAGTTTCGTTGTTCCCTCCTCAGTTTTTCGATTTCGCATCTTTCCAGTGACATTTTCACTGACCTTCTCTCGATGTAGCGGGAGTCATTTTTGTTGTGGCGAAAGTCATTTTTGTTGTTAGACTCGTATGAGTCCATTCTGTCTTCGTCAGTTTCCTTTCCGAGGACGATGATCTGATGGTTAGGGACTCATCTATGGCGCTGTTCTCATCTACGACGTTGTCCTCACCGCTCGTCTCGACACTGCTCTCGTCCTCGTCGTCAGTGCTGTCTTTTTCTTCATCCTCACCGGCCCCAAGCTTGTGCGTGATTACTTCCTCACATACTCCTTCTTCATCATCATTGTCGGCACCTTGGTCTTAGCTACCTGTTGGTTCCGAGTCAGGGGTTTTTTCCATTTCTTCCATTCCCATTGCTTGGGTACCACTTTGTGTGGGATCTGGTGGTTGGGCTCCTTTGGGGGTCTGAGGGTCTAGTCCTCTCTGTTCATTTCGGGTTTCGTTGGTGGTCGTGTTTTCTAACCCTCCTAGCTGTATTTCCCCTCCTGGTTGGTCTTCCCCTCTGTCCGCGTCACTTAGGACCTGATGCACCTCAGCAGTTATTTTCTCCTGGGCTACCCCTGGGCCGGTATTGAGAGCCTTTACTGGGATGGTAATAGGGGTTCTCTGGTGTTTCACCAATTCCCCGTTCTGGAGTTTCTCTATATTTTTACCTTTCCCGGCAGGCTTATCTCCTTTTGGTGTATCCAGGGGTGCTTTCCTTTTTTGTTGCTTTCTTCTTTTTGTTGGCCGATTCATCAGTCACTTAGGAGTCGTTTCTCCTCTTAGCTGTAGTTGTGGGCTGTGGTGCCCTTCCCTTCCCTGTGATCATATAATCAACTACGGGTTGTCTTCTGAGATTCCCTCTGGGATTCGTACGAGCAGCCCCATTTGTGTCTGTGCTTTCCTGGGTGGTTTGTGATTCCACATCAATTATTTCACTGTCTTCGTTGTTGATCGTTGTCATGCCAACGTTTGCTGTGTCTTCGTCCGCCATTTTCTTTTTCAGTTGTCCTGAATTTTCTGAGGTTTCAGTCAGTTTTCTCTCCAATTTCGTCAGATCAGTCTGTTCCAGGTTCATTAATCATAAGGGCGTCATCCGGGTCGTCAATCCAGAGAGTGATAACGTGAAAATATGAAGTAATGAATGAGTAAATAATATATAATGCAGAGCGATATCGTCTCGATGTTGTTGCTATGGCCGCATCGGGCATCTCTCTCGTAGACACACACAAAATTAAGTAACCAAGTTGTAGACACCACTTCATACACCCCATAGACAACTTATTTTAGCACTGGAGGAACATGATACCCCATCATTCAATATGATTCCTGCAAGAACTGATTGATCCTTCATGTTACAGTAGGAATACCAAATACTGTATACCAAATACTGACAAAGTTACAGAGAACCGTGGATTGGCGAAAATGGTCGAAAACAAAAAAACATTGAAACTTTGAACCAAAATTGAAGTAGGTAAGAATTGTCGTATCGCCATTTCGAGAACAGATTTGGATTCCCCAGGTCAAAATGCACATTTTAGGCACTAGTGCTTTTCGAATTTGCATAAAAATTAAAATTTGACACACCCTATTGCATATACCAACACTAGCATACAGATTTTTTAAAGGCAATGATTTATACCTGTTTTTTCTTTCTGCCCACCCTAATAGAGAAGGAAACAGAAGGTGATTGTACACGTTCCGAAACATGAATACCAATGCCAGTCAGACAATATAGACTCCAGAACCAACGCTTAAAGCCAAACACTTTGATATGGAATTAGAGTGGACTGCGGCACTGTGAAAATAGCACTTCGTGTGTCATCATGCTGATGATTTGTCATGATCAAACCCAATACTTTCAATGTTAATTTGATTGAAGCAGACAAGTTTATCACACTTGTTGGTGACAGCCAAACGAAAGTATTATGCATCGGATTTTCACTCTGAAATCTGTTATGAGAAGTCAAATGGCTTTCTCTTGATCATGACTATCAAACACCCTCTATGTTTCCCATGTTGAAAGTAGAGAAGATGACACTTCATTGGCTATCATGAGTCAGAAAGTGCCATTTTCACAGTGCCACAGTCCACTCTAATTCTATATCAAAGTGTTTGGCTGTAATTGATCAACTCATATTTACCTCATCAGCCAGTAAGGCGGCCATGTAGTAGAGCTCCACCAGTCTTTCTGGTCGCGAACCTAGCTCTTCTGTTTCTATCTTCAGCGCCATCTCAAGCAGAGTGTTGGCTGTTTTGTAACGACCCACTTGTGACCTAAATAAGAGACACCTAAGAATAATAACCAACATAAATTCAAACTAGAATTCTTTGGCTTCACAAAGTCGATTGAATGCCTCCACCATGCCTGACACATGACAGGATGAGCAAGCTAATAAGCAAGAAAGTAGTGAGCGCAAGAGATTCTAGCAATATATATAGCAATGCATACAACAGGCAATCAGGCATACAGCCATTTTGGCAGCCATCTTGTATTTGCGATATATAAGATCGAGACCCCAAGCAAATCCCTGTTCCAAATCGCATAAGTCTTAAAAGCGCAATACAAGGTCACAGTGGGCCAATGAAGTATGGCACCATTATGTGGCAGCCATTTTAACAGTCATCTTGGATTTCTCCACATCTTCTTAATGGAGTCAATTTCATAATAGTCAAGGAGAAGAGGAGTCCAAAGTGGGCTTAGGTCTTACTCATGAGATCACCACCTGATTTGGTACCATTTGAAAGAGGACACTTTCAAATTTCAGAAACCATGGTTTTTACATTCTAGAGGTGGGAAGGAATTTTTCTATAAGGGGTAAAATTTCAATGACCTAGAGCTCGATTTCCACGCCATTCAATAAAACATGCATTTTTCAAATGTTTTTGTCATAACTTCTCAAGTTTTGTAAATATTCACCTCAAGTTTACCACAAATGAAGATGGTCTCATGAATTTTTGGTCAAAAATTTAAAAAATGCACTTTGACCTAGTTTTAGGCCCAATTAAATGGCGTCATTTCACATGGAATTGCCACATGTACTTAAAATATATTATTGCTGTACCAACAATATCCTATCAATCAAGATAATTTCTTGTCCACTATACTATAAAGTCACATGAGTTAGCCTAACATGTGTGGAGAAATTCTTGTTGCTATGGTGCTTGTTACCCAAAGGGAGCAATTGACTCAGAAGCTGCACCACAGTTTTTGGGCAAAATTTACATGCATTTATTACTCATTTTACATATCATCTGTTTCTTATGTCTAAAATTATGGCTCATTATCAGGAAATATCGCCCATAATTACAGGATACAAATTTATTTTTAAAATTGATATACTTCCTGAAGTTCCACATTTTTGTTGTAATATATAACTATGACCTACAGTTTTTCGGTGAAATTGACAGCCTTTACTGCACATTTTCTGTTTCTACTGTCAGTAAATATTCCACATTATGAGGGAAGACTGCCCCTAATTATAGGCCACACATACGGTCAGGCACCATCTATTAAAATTCTGGTTGCTATCAAAATCTGTTTACCCACGGGGCACGGGAAGGGGTGAACTTTAAAACTGTACCCTCAATTTTATGGACAATTTTACCGTCATTTATTGCGCATTTTACGTATCCTTCATTTGCAGTGTTTGAAAATATGCCACATTATAAGGAAATATCATGAATAATTATAGATCACACAAGTAGGGGGAACCGGGGCACATTGGGACGCTTTTAACGTCTACTAATTTTGCTCAATGCTGAAAGCACTGAAGAACTCAGAAGTTTGCATGAATATCACCAATACTATTGAGCTTAAATGCAAGGCATAATAAACTAGACTGCACCTACCCTTTTGCAGCCAGAGAGTCGTAAAAATGACTGTCCCAATGTGCCCCGGCGTGGCACAGCCGGGGCACATTGGGACATCAATTAAAAAATCATTTTGACACTCCATGTGCATAGATATCATATATAAGTACTACGGTAGTGCGTAAGACAATATACAGTGCATTAACAGCTTGTAGTGCCAATAGTTCATAACTTTAAACAGTTTTGAACATTTAACATAAACTATCCTGGGTGCGGACTGCGGACATCTATGTAAGTAACACACAATGCTTTGCGACAAATTTGTTCAGAGAGCATGGTAATCCACTAAACCTCTATTCACTGTGGCCTGAACACCTGTTGTGTGCTGTCCCAGGACATTCAGTTGCCTTGGACACTTAAATTCTGCCATATTAAGTGCGTCCCAATGTGCCCCGAATTCACTGTCCCAATGAGCCCCGATATGACTTTTACACCAATATGCTAATTTCTCGGACACCAGTGAGTGTGTTTATCACGATAGCAATTCATAACTGTTCGTTACGATATATAAAATTCTGCATGTGGCTGTAATTTGTCTATAAAACCATGGAAACATCAGGATGAAATTACAATTATGATGGCACTACCATATCATATACCTTGCCAGGATCCAAGAAAACCCCACCGTCCCACAGTGCCCCGCGTCCCAATGTGCCCCGGTTCCCCATACTCACTCTACAGCATTTTGGTTGCTATGGTTACTTGATTCCCACATGCAGGGATTAAAGTCGAAACTATACCCTCAGCTACTGGGTGGAATTTACCTGCAATTATTGCACTTTTCCTCTATCTGTGTTTATTCTGTCAATATATATTATATGCCATATTATGAGGGAATACCATACTCATTTACTGGCCACACTGATGTACAGGAACTACCTATTAAATTTCTGGTTGCCATGGGAATCTTTTACAAACAGGAAGTGGTGAAGTTTAAACTACAGGTGCCAGTTCTATAAACAGCAATGCTTCTCTGGTTTCCGAAACGCAATTGTTTGAAATAAATAAATCAATCAAACTGCACCCTCAATTCCAGGGGCATTTTACCACCATTTATTGCACGTTTTACATATCCTTCATTTGTAAACATCATCAATAATTACAGGCCAAACAAGTATTCCTGCCATGTATAGTTTTTGGTTTGCTATGGCTACTTGTTTCCCAAATTGCAAAGGTAGGAATTAAGTTGAAGCTGCACCCTCAATCATTGCACTTTCCACAATTAAATCTTTGCTTTTTCTGTCAATAGATATGCCACATTATGAGGAAACTAGAATTTACCCATTATAGGGGACTAAAAAAACCGTAAGGTTAGGAGAAGGGGGAACATGGATTGTCCATTGTGTTAGTGATACAGTGCACTTGAAGTGCTTGAAATGATGCTGTGGGTAATGAATATGAGATGCATGTAGAGTAAAAAAAATGTTTGATTGTAATGACATAACAGGCAATGGGTTTGATAGGTAGAGGCTAGGGCAGATTCCACGAAAAGCAGCAAAATGACTTACCACAAGTTACATTAGCACAAAGACGGATAAGGCCAGACATAATTGATTTGTAGCTTCTCAGATTTTCTCAGGGTGCTTTGCCTAGGGATAGCTGGCAGGACAAAAAAAAAACTGAAATCTAAATCTTTTACTGTGTCAAACCATTACATAAAATCATGGGTAAACACTATTTGCTGTTGAATTGGTAGATCAGAATAACTAAAAATATGGCCTTGTGCTAATGTAACAACGTTAAATGATGGAGGACGGAATTTGTTTATGCTGATACCACTGCAATATAAATGAAAACACCAGCATGGTACCACCCCTGGCCTGCTCCTTGGGAGACCTGGTTTTAAGTTCAGAAAAAATGTGAGATCAAATCATGTGTTCCTTAACGTAATTAATATAGACAAATTTTGCTAATGTAACACTATGAAATGGACAGATGCGAAATTGCAGTTACATTAGCAACAAAAAAAACAGCTATTGCACACAGCTGTTTTATGTTTTTGGTGATGTATATAGGCAAATAAGACAGATTTTTCCATAAAATTTTAGAATTTCACGTTCCAAATTTGCAAAAGTAGCAAGAACACAGAAAAATTCCCATGTAAAAGTTGCTAATGTAACCTCAGTGTCCTGTGACGGAATTGAGTTACATTAGCAGACATTTAGCAGTCTTTTTTTATTTTTATTTTTTTTTTTCAGGTTTTATGATGACCAACACAATTAAAACTGGTTCCAAATTAATTTTCAAGATGTGTTTTATCAATCACACATCATTACATTTTCCTGAATTGGTTTTAGCTGATTCCACAGAGTGCCAAAGTAAGCAGGTCTGATAACCAGTAAGTTTGGTCGTCCAAAAATGTCCTCATCACTGTGCACTAACGAGGGGGGTACCCTCGCCATCAGGGTAGCCATTACAACTCTCGATTCAAATTAATTTTCTGGGATCCTGGGCTTAATACATCATATCCAAAGCCTATTTTGGCCAAGCATGTAGTTCAAATGCTAAACTAACCCCAGGTCGGGCGTTCCATGTGTGATTAGTCACTGAATTTTCAGATTTTTCATTTGAAATATATCGTTAGGGCGAGGGTAACCAAAAAACCTCTCGAGGGTAACACCGTTTTCAATTATTGTCATGGTGAGGGTACCACCAAATATCACTGTAATGGAAGTGGTTCTTTCTACTTGTTTCTGTGTGTATATCTATTTGATAGATAGATAGATAGATAGATAGATAGATAGATAGATAGATAGATAGATAGATAGATAGATAGATAGATAGATAGATAGATACAACATGTCATCCAGGAGATTCAGACATATTGTCTTAGTGTCAAAAACACCTTAATTCAGCAAAAAGCTCTGAATGTGCCACTTTTCGGAGCTATTGTCTGTATTTAGTGATATTCAGACCTATAATCTGAATCATAACTAATATTTGGATTATCTATAAATGTTTAGTTATGTGGACGCTCCGCTAATAAATTGGACGCACCTTTCTGTAATTAGGAAGGATCATTAAGATTCTTCTAGGCTTAGCAGGCCTACACGTACATGGTTCACTATTGGGGTGATATTAGAAGTTTGTCTTGGTCGTTTTTTTTTTGTCCCTTGCCTGGGGAAATATCATAAAATCAGGGAAGATGTGAGAGAATATATAGGCCTATGCTATAAATTCAGGAAAAATACGGAAACATGAAGGAAAGTGGTATTTTGCCTCAATCATATATATGCAATCCTATGCCGGGGCAGCCACCACTCTGCCACATAGGCCAGTCCGCCCCTGGCCCCAACCCACCATACATGTAGCCTATTGGTGCAGTTAAAAGACGGGGTGAGGGGGTACCAATATACCCGAGTAGAGCAATTGAGTGGGATTCTTTAAGAATAACAGTTCTATCTTTGCACATAGCACTGAAAATATACATTGTATAGGTTTTCCAGTGGCTTAGGCATGCGTTATTTCCCTGACATTGTCACTGGATATTTGATATCTTTCCTGAGACCGTCCAGCCACTCAGGGGGGGGGGGGGGGCAGACATTCGTTCACCTTATAATACTAACTACATGCATATATCTAGTCTGTATCATTATTGTATTATAGTGAATATCAGTTGACTAATGTATAAAGGAGTGTTTCTGTGCTAAATATGTACTGAGGTAGAATTATATCAAACTAAATGCCATCAGGTCTAAAATGTTCAACAGCCTCAAATTGTATTAATTATTAGTTACTTTGTCAAAAGTTGGGTAAAAAACTAGCCTCTTAAAAGAACTTTTGTGCAGGGTCATGGGTCAACTTGCCAGGCGAGAACTCGCCAGATGACAACTCACCAGGGCACAAACTCGCCAGGTGAAAACCCGCCAGGCCACAAACTCGCCAGTTTTTAGCTGCGTCAAGCAGCTCTTACCACAAGTATTTTGGCTGTTCTTGTTAGCACTGTCACGATCGCCCTCTCTCACCAATCTCACTCAAACTTGAAATACACTCTCAATTGAATATTTCCTTAAGCCCAGTCGATTTTAGTGGTCCACCGTAACAAAAAAATTAATTAAGAAAATAAATGGACTGTTGCTTTAGGGGTCAAGGGTCAAGCTATCAGAGATGCGCGCGCATGCATCTTCTTCTTCTTCCAGGTGGCACATCCTCTCTTTGTTGGGAGCTCCCTCAATTTAACCATATAAATTGATATAATTGAAGTTTAAACAGGGGATGTTCAATAGCAATTCTGTTTCAGGGATCAGTTGAGGCAGCCAGAATTACATCTTATCAATTACTGAAGGGTAATTCATTAATTGCACTTCAGAATCGCACTTGATAGTTCAATACCAATCAAGAGCCAAGTGACTATAATAGTCAGATAATCCTTAATTGTCACATAAATCCATTGACTTTCATTATAAATAGATAGACTGACACAACAATTAACAGAGAGACACATAAATAAATGCATAAATACATATCCATACATAAATAGATAAATAACCAGGAAGATAGAGGCATAGGCCGGTAATGCAGTGATATCCCTCAAATGTCAGTCACGAGCCTCCTGGCCCAACCAGAATATTCCAAGGGTTTATTTTATACGTATTTCCAAGTTATGACAACGTACATTCTTCGTATGGGGTCTTTTTTTTAGTTATAAATGCAATAATATTAGATTTATAAACATCTCCTCTAATGGCTAGCGCTGGTTAGGTCAGACTGATTTTGCGCCTCCATTTTCTTGTGTATTCACGTTGTTACTGCACTTTAAGGTGACTCGAGCATGGTAGTTTGATCATATAGATTTTTCTAAAATTTTGCACAGGTACTCAATGGGACCCATACATTCCAAAAATGAAAAATAAAAAAAATTCACCGACTCATTTTGTTACAATGGTAACAGCATGTTTGGCCTGATGACTGCTTAAAAGTCATAAATTGAGTTTTTGGTTATGTACCACAGAATAAAGCATTACATGCATTTGTCTCGCAAAAACGTCAGAAATGTCTTCCCAAGGATTTACACCAATACATTTGCCATAAATTTGAAGAAAAAGGTTAAAACACTTTATTTTATAAGAGCTCAAAGGGCACCAACACACTAATTAATTGCAGATTTTGCATGCATCAATTTTGGCAGTAATCAAATTTTAGGAAAACGATCACACAGATTTTTTTAAAAATTTGCATATCTCATAAACAAGTTATTGTCAAACAAATGGCCAAAAATAAAAAAAATTCGCCGAGTCGTTTTTTAACTGCAGTACCATCATTATGCCAATGTCAATTTAAAGAAATAAAGACAATTTTAGACACAATTGAATGAAATTAGTTGAGAAAATTCTTTGGATACAGATGAGAGGCTGAAACTTTGAACTAGCATAGAGTAGATGTTACTGCATTCAATAAAAAAATAATTATGCTTCTAGCTGCATTAGATCTCATTTAAATAGCAAATTACTGGCTGCTATGCTGTTAAAAAAAAGAAAGCAGAAAATGGTAACGTCACAACTTTTTCAGGGTCTGCTGCAGTTGTGACGCTATGTTGCTAGGCAAACAGGCTGCTCAGAAGTATGTGCAGTGTACCATGGTTGAGTCACCTTAAGCATATTTCACACTCAGTGGGTGTTGACTTATTTTACTGCATTTGCTTCATTCCAATCAATCTTGTTAATTGCTGTTCAATGGGGGCCTTTCAGTTGTACTGAACTATTCTTCACCATTTAGGCCTAAAGTGCAATTCACTTTCACACCTCCCTGTAATCTGTCAGCTTCTTTGTACCTAAGATTTTCAACCAGAAACCAGCTGCCCAGGATCATGCTTATTTCATCTCATGTACACTCCATGTATAAAAATAATATTTTTAAACATAAATTATTTATGAAAAAGTATTGACATGTCTTTTAAAATATACGTCCTTCCAAGTAAAAACAAAACAAGACTGTCAATATTTGGCCCTGGAATACTTTTACAAATTTTTTATTTTGGCTTCTTTTTTTAAGGAGAGGGGCTTTTTTTGGACTTTTTTGAAATCTTTTATTTTCGGAATTTATTTTGTTTTTGGAATTTTTTTTTGGGGATTTTTTTTTTTTTTTGATTTTCTTTTTTTTTTTCGGAATATATATATATATTTTTTTGAATTTCTTTTTTTCTGAATTATTTTTTCAGATTTCTTTTTTTTTTTGGAAATTTTCTTTTTTTTTGGGAGGAATTTTTTTTTCCAGGGAGGTCAGTAACACGTGATATTCGCTGATCAGTGAATAACACATGTGTTATCGACCTGCCTGTCACACACAACCGCACACAGGTAAACATCACATTATGCAGGTGGGTTGTTGGCCAATCAGGGGGCTTGTTACATAGGGGTAATGGAACAATAGTGGTTGTAGATAAGGGGTGATAACAGGGACGTATCTAGAAGTGGCCTGAGGGGGGGGGGCATATAATGGAGGGAGAGTCTTTGACGCAGCTTAAAGTGCTTGCACGTTATTTTTATATCTTAGCCTATACAGGGGTTAATCATTGTGTGAACTATTGTTATAGGCCTATGCATATTTGTATCAAAAGATTGGGTCAATGAGACAATTAGAAGTGGTTCAAAATCGAGTTTGAAATTAAAAAGTGACAAAAAACACGGTTGCTGTCATTATCAAGTTTTCAAGTTTCGAGTTTTATTTCTCAAAGCAAAAATACAGGTCTGGATGGAAGCAGAACGATGTAATTTTAATAATTAAATTCAATTTAAGGTTCTGCGCAAGAAATTAAAACCTCTGTCTTGCCTTGTGCATTCACATTTTAGTCAAAGCTAGCTACTAGTATACTGCGAAACTACAGGCCTAGCTTTAGATAGATCTATCTACATTAAGGAAAAAACTATCATAAATGGAATTTCAAGTTCCGATAGGCCTAGATCTATATGACATAAATGCTGCCTGCTATTAGGTTTTCCTGTTTGTAATATATTTTATAAAAATATATATTTTATAAAATTTACTTGACTTAATAAGTGTACAAATTTAGTGCTTAAGTCCATTAACGGTTTTCTGATTTCATACACATTCATTAATTTGACATCTTTAATGTTAATATTGAAGCTTGACAAATAAAAGTTTAAATATGGATCTATATATTTATTAAATTTATATTATTTTTGTCCACACAATTTCTTAATTGCTAAACCTACAACGTCTACCTGTAGGCCTGCAATTTACTTGGCACGTTTTCTGTAATTATGTGATTGATTATTCAATTAAACAAACGACAGCGTCAATGCAATGCAATTCAACTTTAACACCTTTCCAGAACAATACATAGGTCTACAATACTTTGGACTGCATGTCGCCTATCAAGAATATAAAAAAATAGAAATGAGTTTTAATGCATTTAATTTATTAAGACAAATTATGCAAAATCGTCTTTTAAATCAGTTTTCAGTATTAAGTTTCGATTTCATGCATCAGGAAGATAGATGTGCCTAAAGGTTGTAAAATATTTTACATCCATAATTTGCTGAGGACTTCATAACTGTTTTGTTTCAACAACATTCTTTTAAAACTATCAACTTGTTATACAATCCAAGTCAAAACAATGAAAAAGAAATGATTTGTCAATTAACGATTGCTGTACTTCATCATATAGTTTAAATTTAATTTACATTTTTGTTTTCTAACTTTTCTTTCATAGGCCTTTATTAAACTAGTCCCAATCACCCTGTTGTATAATGTTTCTTACTGTTAAAATTGAACCTAAATTGTTTCAACTAAATTAAAGTTGAACCTTTAGAAAGTGATCTAAGTGTATTTGAAAGATGTATACACGCCGTTAATTTTACGGAAATATACCTTCCAGAAATGCCACAAACAACATGTTTATAACTTAGGGCTTTAAGTGACTAGAAAAGATCAAACACGGGGCTATAGCTATAGGCAGTGACCTCTATGTATAGAGATCACTGCCTATAGGCCTAATAGGTAATCTGGCGGGTTGGGGGACTGGCGGGAAGTCATCTGGCGAGTAGTGGGCCTGGCGAGTTCTCCCCTGGCGGGTTGACCGATCCCCTTGTGCAACTGTAGCAAAAATTATTTTTGAAAGTTTGGTGGTGGATGGTATAGTGTGTGGAAAAGGGAATTTTGAGCAACTTTCTTCCTCTCTATCAGTGAGAGTGCCTTGATCCCCAAGGACGGATTGGTATTGATAGAATTATAAAATGTTATGCAGGGCGTGCTCAGGGCTAAAGTAATGATATTTTAAAAATGTTCTACTCCATGTATGACAAAAGTGATACAATATATAGTTGTGAACTTGTGAGGTTAACAATGGTTTTTGCAATGACGGAGCTTTTATGTTTGCCTACAAACTGACTTTGTTCTTTATCTGTGGTTGACAACTGGTTGTCACACAGTCACAGTCAAGTACATTTATGTAGTTCTGCCCATTTATAGATCTATTAACACAGAGCACGATCTTGTGGGTATTCACCTTATCTTAGAGGGTCCAAACAAAAAACAGTAGAGTAGGTCGGGGCAAGAAGCCCGGGTTAGGTGAGAGGCCCCCCCAGGCTTATATCCAAACTTACATTTTTGGTGCATAAACCACGGGTGGATTCGCCTGTATATATATGGGCTATCATACCTATATAGAACAGAGTCTGAAACAAGTCCATTAAAAAAAGTAAACAAAAGAACTTCTGGGGACTGAACATGATGTTTTAACCATGTTTTGCACACTACCTGCAGTGTTTCATGATCCTTTCAGTCATCTCTCACCATCTGGCACGCTGGTTGGAGCTGACACATCAGTTGTTCCATAAAATCCATGAATTTGTACAGGTATTGCATTATCTCTATAGTGATGGGCCTCAGAACTCAGACTCACTGGGTTGGAACAGGGTCAAGGCCTGGACATGTAACCATCAAGTTGAAATTACCAGAGAGGGCAGCGCCTGTCAGCTGCCTGACAAGGAAATCATAGGACTCATGCCATTGAGATTACCAATGAACTGGAGAGTACTGGGCAGTGCTGCCCTCTTTGGCAATTTCAACTTGATGATCACATGTCCAGTCTAAGGCATTGACCCTGTTCCAACCCAGTGAGTCTGAGTTCTGAGGCCCATCACTATAGAGATAATGCAATACCTGTACAAATTCATGGATTTTATGGAACAACTGATGTGTCAGCTCCAACAAGTGTGCTAGATGGTGAGAGATGACTGCAAGGATCACGAAACACTGCAGGTATTGTGGAAAAATTGGTTAAATCACTGTTAAATATAGTGGTCAATCCCCCAAGGCCTTTTGTTTACATTCCTAGTTTCACACTCTTCTAATTATGTACCATTACAGGCCAATTTCTATCAGTGACTTCACTCGTGGCATAAACCCATTGATAGGATTGAAGCTAGAGGCGTCTTAGGTGATGTCACAAATTTTCAGGGCAAACAGCACCAAACCATAGTAGAAATTAAAGAAACAAAAAAATGTGCATGGTTTTTGTAACTTTGACTAATTCATTGAAAGGGGTTGTCAGAAATAACTTAGGAAATTTTTTAAAGTATAATGTAATATCTGCATTGCTTCACTTTATGACCATCACATAAATATGATTTGGATCATGTTTTTTGCATTTTAGTTCAAAATATAGAGGTCAAATTAAAATATGTGGGTTTGGGGCGAGAGGCCCCACATGATATGGGGCATGCGGCCCCCTTCACTGGGGGTCGAAGCTGCTTCAGGAACCATTAAATAATGGGTATTTTACCTTAAATATTGATAGAATAGCTAATTAAAAAATAGAAAAAATTTGGGAAGAAATTGAAACAGGACAAAATATATCAAAAAAGTAAATGTATGAACAGAAAAATTCTGAAATTCAGAAAAAGTGAATAGAATGCCTTAAAAATGAAAGAAGAACCCTAAGAAATAACTTTTAGGCTGAATGCGCTCGCAAAAAAAATTGCCATAGGATTATAATAGGGGGGCTTCTTGCCCGATGGGTGGGGTAAGAAGGCCATTTTAATTTTTTTACAAAAATGGCCATAACTGCTTTATTAAAATTGGTAGACACATGCTTCACTAGCTATAAGTAGAGCCAAGTGATCCCTTCCTGACAGCAAAAGCATTCAAACAATCGCCCATAAAAAGTCGGTCAAATTGCACCTCGAAGTTAAGGGGGGCCGCATGCCCCGACCTACTCTACTGAATTGAGCAAATCACTCCCATGAATGCTACAGAGATTTGCTCAAATCACTGAGAAATTCCTTACAATAGGCCTATATAGTCTGGGAGCCAAGACCTCAAAAGTGCTTTATTTAAGGATTTAGCTCACCCCGAGAGAGGAATGGACAATCTATACATCGTTGGAATCGAAAACTTCTATAGATTATGAAACTGGGGGATGCAGTTGGGAAAAGTGGTGCAATTTTTCTCAAATTAGTTACCATGGCAACCAAGTCAGAATATTTTTTAATTCACCTTTATACCAGTAAAATTCATTTTTTAGGTATTTAATCCACAGCCAGCCCTCATTCAACCAACCAGATATGTACAACCTCAATTAGAGATTTTAATGGTCATGTGATGTTTGGGGTCACATGATCATGCTGACTGCCATTCATGGTCGAACCTCAGAAATATGCATTTTTTTCACAATTCTATACAACAACTTTAATTGCTGCAGCCACAATATTGACACTACAGGCAAAAATCTGGTCTCACTGGAAAGCCCTTTTAGTAAGCTTCAATGTCACACATAATTGGTATAGGTATCCATGGTAAGTGGTTGCCATGACAACGAAGTTTAAAAAAATACCATGCAAAGCATGTAAAGCCTCAGCTAGAGAAATAAACATTGCTTAAAATTTGAATAATATGGTGTGTAAAATAAGATGTTACGAGTATCACTATCCACTGAAAAGTAATACATTTACTAATGTATAGATTTATCTAAGTAGTTATCAAATTTAAGTTAATTAACTCCAATGGAAGAGGATATAAGTAACTTAGATCAACATAGCTTTGGCTTCTGATCAGTGTTCAATGGCAATCAAATCTACACAATATGTGACAGTACACTGTGCACTGATTTCCATTGACTATTGACATTGATTGCCATTGACAGGTCTAATTGATTGTCATTGATTGCCAGGTCAATTCAGTTTTATCTGCCTGGAGCCCTAGTGTGAAGGTACTGAACTACAGCACTTGCCTACAAAATTAGCCAAGTGTCATCAGAAGTTGAGGAATGGTGGACGGAGAAAGTCACTCATGGCCAGCACTCTGTGAAAATGGCCTGTATTAGCAAATTTAGGCACTCAACACGGTCCGAATACAACCCTGTCTCGTGTGTACGGGTAAATAAAGGTACAGTAGGAGTTTGGTAGGTTCATTTGTCAGATTAACAGAAATCATTGGTGATAGGTTGTCAGACCAGAACTGCCTGCCGGCATGGAAACACAGGATTGTAATAAGCCAGAAGCTATGTAATAGCTTCGGCTTAAAAACACAAATTTGATCTGAAATATAAAAAATCAATTTTTAGGGATTTACTCCATGACCAGACTTCATTCAGCCAACCGAGCATGTATATGTTCAATTATAGATTATTATTGTCATGTGACCATTGGGTCACGTGACTCTGCAGACCTTCATTGAGGGTCGAACCTAAGAAAATTAATATGCTTTTTTTTCGCAATTTTATGCAACATCTTTAACTGCTGCAACAGTACCTATTTACACTGCAGACACAAACTTATTCTTATTGGAAAGCCCTTTTAGTATGCTTCAGTCTTTCTTATTATTTATTATTTATACTGGTATTTATGGCAACTGGATGCCATGGCAACAAAGTTTGAAAAAGTACAAATTTTACTTGAAATCTATAAGATTGATTTTTAGGGATTTACTCTACAATCAAACTTCATTCAACCAAAATCATATGTACCAACTCAATTAAAGATTTGTATGATCATGTGACCTTTTGGGTCACATGACCATGCTTACTCTCATTCAGACTCGAATTTCGGACATATGCCTTTTTTTTTTTTACAATTTTATATAACTTTAAGTGCTGCAGCATAAATATTGCTAATACAGGCACAAACTTGGTGCCATTGGAAAGCCCTTTTTGTAAGTTTCAATCTCACATATTATTCATACAGGTTTCCATGGTAACATACGTCATAGCAACAAAGTTAAAATAACGTGTAAGCACTTTAAGCAGCGCATGAACAATTCCACACTGAATGCCGACATAGAAACCGGGGGGGCTGAAAATCTGGCAGCATTGAAAATTGACATTAAATTTGGCCAAAGGCGTGAATTATTTGCAATTGAGACCCATTGGCCAAACAATGCATGAACCCTCCCTCCCCCCAAGGTTGTTATTGACATTTTAAATTGAAAACGTCAGCTATCTGTCTAAACAGTTCAACAAAAATAAGTTCCCCTTTGGATAACCTTGAATATCTCGAAGATTCCATTGCTGATTTTTATGAAAGTTGGCTTAATTATAGCCTCGCATATCGACCAGAATGCTCCTTAATATGTCAAGGAAAAGAAGAAATATTTATGGGATGGGCAAATTTTTTTTATAGTGAAAAAGTGCTAATTTTAGCTCGAAATAACAAAAATAACTGCAACAAAAATAGAGACCTCAATTTTAAAAGTAGAAATACAAATAAACTACCAAATGAAAGCAGAGAAACTGCACTTTTCAAAGTTTGGTCTTTGTACTTTGTTCTTCTTCCTCAAAAATCACAAAAATGACTCAGTTTATACTAAAGTTCTGTGGAACAGGAGTTTAATTTTTTTTTAAAGTGCCACAAGCACAATACAGTGCTATTTCTCTGCATTCATTTGATACCTCATTAGACTAGCAGGGCTACTTAGACTAGCAGGGCCAGACTTTAGGGATAGGTATCGTCCAGTTCCGATTCTACCATCTCCATGGCAACCACGGTAGTAGTACTGTCTATTTACACCAGGTGGATCCACTTTTTTCTTCTTCTTCTTATTTGGAGTTCTCTCTTGTGTTTAGGAGCTCCCCTATTGATGGTTATGATATGGTGAATGATGCCAATCAATGTCAGTCAGTGATGCCAGCCGGTGATGTCAACCAGTGATGTCAGCCAGGGATGTCAGCTTATCGTTCAGCAGGTGATGTCAGTCAGTGATGTCAGTCAGTGATGTCAGCCAGTGATGTCAGCCAGTGATGTCAATCGAAGATGTCAGCCAGTGATGTCAGCCAGTGATGTCAGCTAGTGATGTCAGCCAGTGATGTCAGCCAGTGATGGCAGTCGGTGATGTCAGTTGGGACATCAGTCAACGATGTCAGCCACTGATGTCAGCCAGTGATGTCAGTTGGTGATGTCAGTTGGTGATGTCAGCCGGTGATGTCAGCAAGTGATATCAGCCAGTGATGTCAGCTGGTGATGTCAGTTGGTGATGTCAGCCAGTGATGTCAGTCGGTGTTGTCAGCCAGTGATGTCAGCCAGCCAGTGATGTCAACCAGTGATGTCAAGTCAGCCGATGAAGTCAGCCAGTGATATCAGCCAGTGACATCAGTTGGTGCCACCAGCCTGGGATATAAGTTGGTGATGTCAGCCAGTGATGCCAGCCAGTGACATCAGTCAGTGAAGTCAGCCTGTGATGTCAGCCAGTGATGTCAGTTGGTGACACCAGCCGGTGATGACAGCCAGTGATGTCAGTTGGCGACATCAGCCACAGCTGTCAGCCACTTCATGCCAGTGATGTCAGCTGGTGACGTCAGCCAGTGACATCTGTCAATGACATCAGCCAGTGACATCAGCCGGTGATGTCAGTCACTGATATCAGTCAGTCAGTAACATCAGTCAGTCAGTGACGTCTAGCCCTGGAAGCCATGCATGAGCATGGGTTATGGATCTGTCCATTCAAATTCTTGATATTTTGACACTGCATCGGGAGAAGTTAGACGGCAACAAAACTAAAGCACCAGATTTCACAAAACTTTGATTCTAATTCACCTGACATACTATCCTGCTGACGGCACTAATTTTGAAGTCACTCTTTCATTGTTAAATAGGAGAAAATCACTAAAAAATGGCAGAGCAATCCAAAAAAATTGGTAAGTTTCAGCCATCATTCATTCAGATCTGTAATGTCAAGCCTGAGATGTCACTGTAGCTCTGTTATGACGTCACCATCTCTGCTTGTGACATCACCACGAAAACTAGAAATGTGACCAATCAGAGATGGCCATTTTCTCAATGCATAAGGAAGAAATCTCATGTTTTGAGTTCAGAGGATAACTCTGAGGATGTCAGAACTGAATTCATGGAAATAGGTGCCGTCAATAGCAGATTTTGTCTATTTTCAAAATCTTTTTTTGATTTTGGTATAAGTGTAAAACTAACATCGAAAATTTCTGCCAAACCCTTTCTCTTTAAATCTCATGATTTTTCAATGGGACGATTCATGACCCCTGTCCCACAGGCTAAGTGACATCAGTCAATCACATCACTGGATTATATCAGTCAGAGACATCAGTCAATCATATCACTGGATGATATAAGTCGATGATGCCAATCTATGAGGATCATCTCGTCATGAGGTCTATCAATTAAATAAAAGCCTAAAAATCGCCAGGTTTGTTTTTCTATTTAGGCTCAGTATTCGTCAATATTTAGAGCACCATACAATGAGAAAATATATGGGCAGTAATGTTAGTCTTTGTTGGATTATTTTACAGATTACATTTTTCACAGATCCACATTTTTTCCGGCACTGATCCTGATCTGGATCCAGTTCACAAATCCACAGAGCTGGATGCAGATCACTGAATCTGTGATCCAGATCACTAAGATCACTTGAAACAAACGCACCGATAAATTTAAAGATGTTATCAAAATATGTGTCAAATTGTATGCTTCTGTAATTCATATATATCTGCAAATGCAGAATTACCTTCGAATTCATGACAAATCTACCCAGCTATTTTCAATGAGACCAAGTTTATGCTTGTAGAGTCAAAATTGTTATTGAAGAGTTGGTAGTTATTGTATAAAATTGTGAAAATATGCCCAGTTCTTAGGTTTGGTCTTGAATGGCAGTCAGTTCATATGGCCCCAAATGTCACATGAAATTTTCAATTTACTTACCCAGTAGCTGATAGGTTGAATGAATGAAGTTCGACTGTGAAGTAAATCTCTAATAATAAATTTCTCAGACTCCACACAGAAAAGAGATTTGTGTATTTTGTAACACTATTGCTATGGCAGAAGGTTACCTTTGATACTATATGCAAAGTATATGTGAGATTAAAACTTATAAAAAAGGGCTCACAAATGAGACCAAATTTGTGCCTGTAGTGATTATATTGTTGCTGTAGGAGCTAAAGCAGTCGCAGAAAAGTTAGGAAAAATGGATGTTCCGAGGTTTGACGCTCAATGGCGGTCAACATGGTCATGTGACCCAAAATGTCACATGACCATAAAAATACATAATTGAGCTAGCACATGCATAGATGACTCAATGAAGTCTTGTTGTGGAGTAAATCCCTAAAATTCTATTTTATAAATTTCAGGTCAAATCTGTGCATTTTTACAGCTGCTTGCAGCCTGTATTGCACAAGGCATTTTTGGTAAGGTTCTGACCATACTGGAGTGCGCACTATTTCACCTATCACATTGAAACTTAGTATACAGTCTCAATATAATTTTAGCTTGCTTCCATCAGTTTTTGGTAAACGTCTGTGACATTAATTTTTTTATTTACGAAGCTAAAATGATCGTTTTTGGCGCGAATTTCAAATGACCAGCTGCAGTGAAACCAGCAACAACAGCAGCAGCCAGATCCAGGAAGAAAAGGGAAGGAAAGTAGGAAGGAAAAAGGGAGGGGGGAAGGAGGGAGGGAGGGTATACATGTAGATAGATAGATAGATAGATAGATAGATAGATACTAAGTCTAAGTCTATCTACACGCAGCTGTTAAAGTGCTTGCACGTTATTTTTTAACTTTGTTGCCATGGCAACCAGTTACTGTGGATACCTGTATAAATAATAAGAAAGACTGAAGCATACTAAAAGGGCTTTCCAATGAGACCAAGTTTTTGTTTGCAGTGTAAATACTGTTGCTGCAGCAGTTAAAGATGTTGCATAAAATTGCGAAAAAAAAAGCATATTTCTTAGGTTCGACCCTCAATGAAGGTCTGCATAGTCACATGACCCAATGGTCACATGACAATAATAATCTATAATTGAATATACACATGCTCGGTTGGCTGAATGAAGTCTGGTCATGGAGTAAATCCCTAAAAATTGATTTTTCATATTTCAGATGAAATTTGTGTTTTTTAAACTTCATTGTCATGGCAACCACTTACCATGGATACCTATACCAATTATGTGTGACATTGAAGCTTACTAAAAGGGCTTTCCAGTGAGACCAGATTTTTGCCTGTAGTGACAATATTGTGGCTGCAGCAACTAAAGTTGTTGTAACGAATTGTGAAAAAATGCATATTTCTGAGGTTCGACCATGAATGGCAGTCAGCATGGTCATGTGACCCCAAAGGTCACATGACCATTAAAATCTCTAATTGAGGTTGTACATATCTGGTTGGTTGAATGAAGGCTGGCTGTGGATTAAATACCTAAAAAATGAATTTTACTGTTATAAAGGTGAATTAAAAAATATTCTGACTTGGTTGCCATGGTAATCAATTTGTCAAAAATTGCACCACTTTTCCCAACTGCATCCCCCAGTTTCATAATCTACGGAAGTTTGCGATTCCGACGATGTATAGATTGTCCATTCCTCTCTCGGGGTGAGCCAACCGCCCAATTTATCTCCTTGGCTCCTGGACTAATATTAAAAACCAGTTTTTTCACCCTATAGATATGAAAAAGTAAAAACTCAGAAGACTATTTAGTATTTATGCATATCAAAGTGTGTCAAATCCATATTGCACTAACTTTCACAGTGGGGTAAAATGGGTAGGCCTATGATAAGGCTGCAGTTATCTCATTAGGAGTTAATTTATTCTAAGATTCTTTTTTTATTGCAATTGTGTTCTTGATTGGAGTTTCTGATTGGTAATAACTTCTGAAGTGCAATCATGTGTCAGAACATGCTGTTATCTAGTAGCAAATTGAATGAGGGGACTCATTGCCTCTTCCACCTAAACTGTTTGCTGTGATTGCTTTGGCAGTTTATCTTACATTACCCTCGCCAATTGTTTTTTTTTTTTCATTGAATTTTGACAAATTGAGACGAGGGTAACCCTCGTCCAGTTTTGCCACAGTGAAGGTGGCGGAGCCATAACAATAACAAGACAGAAGACACATTTTGATCAAAATATCTACCTAACGATTTTTAGATTACTTTGAACAACCATTCCTAATTTGTAAATTATTCAATTTGATTGCCCTTAAAATTATCATCACATATTGTAAACAATCCATTAGCAGATTCAAGGTTCATATAAATATACAGGCTACAGTAGCCTGCTTCAGTTGCGAGCGTAAGCGAGCAGGCAACAACATTTCAGAATTGGTGCTCTATTTCACGTCCTCGCACACATGCATTTTTGAATCAGCCAGCACAGTTCTGCTGAGTCCTGCTGAGCGCGGACCTGACAGGCAACAGCGCGGACTTTAGAGGCAGCAGTTCCACTGACATAGATGCCAATTCGACACCCAATTCGATGTGAAATTCATCAGTCTGCAGCCTCGCTCGCTCACCTGCTTGAATAGCAGACTTGCTCAGTCAGATAAATATAAAGTTTCAAAAGTGGCACTTACATAAATCTAGCGACCTTTTCATATCTTTTACAAAGCAGATCTCTGTCCACTTTGTCTTCATTTGCATAGTTCGACACCTGAGTGACATACGACATTTCCAATTCATCAAAGTCTGACCCCTGTAAAATAATAATTTTTCAATGAAAATCAAGATTCAGGAAACACACAGACGGTTTTTTTTCTGCATTTTTTTTTTTTGCAGCAAACATGTACACTGGGGCCGAACGGCTGGGGCAACTGCAGTTGCCCCATCTTTCAATATGGAGGATGGAAATAAAGCTGAGATGAATCACGTTGATTAAAGTATTTGCAAGCGTAATATGGACTGGGAAAATGAATGATTATGTTCTGTTAGCTACAGAAACTTGACCAGTGTGCTGAACTGACAGGAAAAGTGTCTTTTATTTCCTAAATCTGTAAGTTTCAATTTCGGCGGGATGGGGAAACTCATTTCCGAGGATGGGGAAACTCACATCAAAATGATTTGAGGGATGGGGAAACTGAAGCCAACTAAGATTAATTTAACACAATAGTTTGCCCATTTCAGATATTTATAGTATCATGCATGCCCAAACCAAATTTATACAAAAGCCATATTTAAACAAAATTTTCTTTAATTTTTTTTTGTTAATTTAATTTGAGAGCCCGGAAAAAAATTCTCATTTGCATTAATGATTTGAAAAAGTTCATAAATTGCATATAATCTTTAAAACCAGGTTTATAGAGGTTGGCCATAAGATAATCAGAGTAATCAGCTGATACTGTATGACCAAGATAAACATTCCTTTTTTTTAAAAATTTTCATAACAAAATAATAAACATCTGCATATTATTTTGCAGATTTGAGGGCATTTCCTTAAATAGTCATTCAGGCCTATATAGTGCCTCTTCTGGCAAACAGCATTAAGATGTGGGAATAATCCAATCATAGACAGCTTGACGTGGCCTATTATATATCTAGATGGACAAAATCCGCACACCGGGGAGGGCAATACTTCCCAAAATATGAAAATATTTAGGCAAACAATTCAGGCAGATGATCAAATGTGGATCTTGAAATTTGGATAAATCAAATAACCCCCCCCCCCGCCTGCACTGACAGTCAGACACCCCTATTTTATTAAGATAGTTGGATAGATTGATAGACGGGATAGGTAGTTGGAACCATCCTGATCACCTCTACTGTACAGTCTGATCACAGATATGTCCCCTTTTAAATTTTTTTTTTTTGGCAGTGGGGGTTTGCCCAAAAACTTTTGCCAAAATTCCCATCTCCAGCCCCCCCCCCCAAAAAAAAATTCTGCATGAAACTCTTTATTAAAAAAAAAAGCAAGAGATTTAAATACCCTTAATTAATACTTCATTGATAATACATGCAGGGGTGAAGATTTTGAAGTGGATCTTCTATTTTTCTGTGTCCACCAACCCGAATTTTAACCACTGAGGGTAAACAAATTCTTGTATTCTTGTATAATTCTTAAGATTTAAATTAGATGGTAAGTGGACAGCTCATTTTGTGATTCACTTGGTTACTTCTTACATATCTGATGCAATTTTATCGACTCTACCACAGGGTTGGGTACAAATGCAGAATGCGTTTGCATAAATTTGCAAATGTCGCATTTGAATCCGCATTTAAATGCTTTTTAAAAAATGCAAACGTATTTGCATTTGCATTTGCATTTGAATGCCAAACATTTGCATTTGCATTTGCATTTGCATGTTTGGAAATGAAAACATTTGCATTTGAGTAAAAAACATTTGCACTTGACAAATGTTTTGTCAAAGGCACGTGTTGTTTCACTGATTAGCAAGAAATATTGTACTGTGAGATAAATATGTTAGAAATGAACATTACATATTCTGGCCAATCAATAGCACTGGGAAAAAAAACAGTAACAAGAAGAACTAAGAATTGGTGTGTTATGAATTAAAATTATATTAAAATATTTTAGCTGGATTTTAGCTGGTTTCTTAAGAACTTTTGAAGAATACAATTGTATGATAAATTGATCATTCTGTTACAAAATACAATATTTTCATATAAAAGTAGTGACTTGACTTTTTAAAACTATCAATATGCAATATATTACGTAGTTTTTGTAACTATTCACTGCCAATTGCATGATTATTATTTAAGGGTTTTCCAAATCACTGACCCATGAAGCTGGGGTGAGTGGTTATGGAATACTGAAGCAAATTATGGAAAATACTAAATCTCTTTAATACATATTTTTAGAGTAACCATGTCATCTTTTTTTTTTGCCAGATTGTTTGGTTGACAGATTGATTGATTGATTGTTTGACTGATTGATCCCAATGGATAAATACATGTATGCTCTCTGATTGCCATTGGTTTGAACCTAATAACTTAATGACCCTCGTTTCTCTGATTTAAACAATTCATAGCTACCGATTGACATTTTCAAACAAGAAATTGTATTTCTATTTGAATAACATCAACTATTGTTTGGTATCACTTTTTCAGAAAATATGTCTGGTTTTGCTAGATACAAAAAAGTCTGAATAAATAGCATAATAGCCTAATAGGCCTAAATACAACAAGTTAGAAAAACCACTAAAAAGCAATAAATTGACAATCTGTTACCAATTTATAGGCATTTGACCTTTGATTGAATCATGAAAAGAAATGATTCCCGATGTTACATACAGTTGCGGACAAAAATATTCATACAGCTGAGTATTCTGCACATAACTGGTATTTATTCTTGATTCAGGGATGTGAGGAGAAAAATTTCACTTTTAAGTCATTGCCCTAATCAATTGTCATTGTCAAACACTGCAAACTTAAGCATATCTCTGTTTTTACGCTTAGGGGGCACACAAACGTAAAATTTCAGCATGACAAAAGTATTCATATACAGCTTGAATTTCTATTCCAAATAATTTGTAACTTTCTGTGGCTTCTTTGGATAACCTCCTTAGAAGTTCTGAGTGCTTTTTTTGTGTTTTTATCTGTGGTAGTTGAGCCATACCACCCTATAGCGCTGGTATCATTTTACCATTAAGTTTATATGAAACTTCCGCAAAGATGCTCACTAAGCCAAGCTAAATGCTCACACACAGTAAAATTTGGTTTCATGGCTTGCTGTAATCATTAGTGCGAACTCTCATTTGGACTAAAATTAACTTGTGGCATGCAGGTGATGATTTGCACATGATGCAAAACACCTAGGATAAAAATTGGCTAAGGCCCATTGCTATTTCATTGGGCAAAACTTTCAAGACTTCATTAGACATGTGGTACCCATGTCTAAATCTTGTAAAACCAAATGCAACTTCTTGTAGTTTACATCAGACACAACCTAGTGTCTACCATCCAAGAAACAAGGGGAATTTAAAGGCATTTCATGAGAAAACGATACAGAATTAGTACTCCTTGATTTCCACCCTCCATATTGAAAGATGGGGCACCTGCAGTATACTAAATTAAAATGTTGCTTTATCATTACTCTGCATTATCGATATGTACAAGTAGATTCCTCTTACCTTTCTCCAGAAATTAATAAGTTTAGCACTGTATTCCAATTCATAAAGGTGATGAAATACATCCCATTCTACTAGAAATTTCTTGAGACGATCAGTGTCTTTAATTCGGATCAGATGATGAGGATATTCCTGCAGGAAAAATTTAGCATAAAATATTATTTCTGATCTATTTGACGAAAACATTATATTCCCTTATTTTATTTTGTATTGCATTCTGCCGTTCTGGCGCTTATGATATACCTCAATTCTGCGGTTCAAATTAGAGTTATCTTCAAAAAAGTCTGATAGCTTAGAGTGCCACCAGTGATAAACATCTTCCATTGGCTCACCATCTTGATTCTTGAAATACCTGGAATGAAAAAAAAATTCCTTGATTACATTTTTTTCAGGAGCATCGGGGAATTCATCTTCTTTGAGAAATTCATGATTGCCCAAAGACAGCATGCGATGCATCTAATAACATATTAGATGAGGTTTCGGTAAAATAAATTCTTTCGTGCTAATTCTATTTGCCATTTCTCATCCAACCGCCCCTGCCACCCGCGTTACCTTTTGGCACCCTTGAGTCAGCTGACTGCCCAAAAAATTGGCTGGCTAGCTGCTGAGCTGGGAACTAGGGATGGCTGGCTGATCAAATTGAAGTCTAGACATTTCTTTGAGTCAGTTAGTTTTTTTAGCTGATAGAGCTTGTTCTTTTGTGCTTCCATTTTTTGGTTAGGGTAATGTTCTTTGAGTCGGACACTTAGAAGGTGACACCTTGAGTCGGACACTTTTTGTTGGGATATACTGACTAATTGAGAGCTTCCCTATCCTTATATTTGGTACCAGTGCGTTGCCCAAGAGCTCTTTTATCCATTCAAAAAGTATCATCTTGATATGAACAGTTTTAGTGCGTTGGTCAAGACTATAAAGATGGGGTTAAAAACCTGTTTTTCTCCTAATTTTTGTCATAAAATCGTGTATTTTAGATTTGAAGGATCCTTTGCTTGCCTATGGTATTGATCTGACATCAGTTTCTGTGTTCTTCAATTAGAAGGAAGCTTTGCCCATTTTGTGATCAAATATGAGTTTTTTCAATTGAAGGGAAGGCTCTAAAGCACCTGTACCTTTGAGTCATGTTTTTATAACACAGCTGTCCGACTCAAAGATACCCTATGTCATTTTTTATTTCAGATATTTAACCACAAATTCAGTTCTTGTGTTGTGCCAATTGTCAATTTTTTGTTAGATTTAGTAAAAACGTTTAAATTGAGGCCCTGGTTGACAATCAATAACCCTTAGGCCAAGCAAGATATCACTTTTTTAAAATGCACAGAATCCAAGTGTCCGACTCAAAGAACATTACCCTAAGCACACAATGACCAAGAATGAATAACATTGATTTTAAATGTTCAAAGTATGATGCACAGTCATTTGCAATAGTAAACTACAAGACTCCTTTTACAAGTGGTAGAAATATTAAGCAACACATTCTAAGTCCAGAAGTTGACATATAAAAGCTGTAATTAACAGGCACATACAGGAGGAAGAGTACAGTAATAGAGTGTGACAAATTTTTATTTTTTATTCAAATTCAAAAGCACTAGTGCCTAAAATGTGCGTTTTGACCTGGGGAATCCAAATCTGTTCTCGAAATGGTGATATGACAATTCTTACCTACTTCAATTTTTGTTCAAAGTTTAAATGTTTTTTTTTTTCGTTTTTGACAACGAAAAAAACATTGTAACTCTGGCCCAAAATTGAAGTAGGTAAGACTTGTCGTATCACCATTTCGAGAACAGATTTGGATTATCCAGGTCAAAACGCACATTTTAGGCACTAGTGCTTTTTGAATTTACATAAAAATTGACACACCCTAGTACGGTGAGGTGAACATGTGTTTTCTATTATGTTACCGTTTCCTCAAAATCATGTTACCGTACCCCTGTTAGGCTTAGGAAGCTCATTTGCAACAAGAAGTGATGAGTTATGGAGAATAGTAAGTGACCAACATCTATGACTATAAATTGCCATATAACATAGGATAACAATGAAAAGATCATGAATATAACAAGAAATTCTTTAAAAAAAGAATTGTAGGGATCTGAGGTTTCTTCAAACATATATTTTATTTTCCAAATATTCAAATAATGTTTTACGTATGTGTAGTTACATCTATACCTCAAATGTACCACTGTGAGTGTGTGATTTAACAAACCTAATATATATTACCTCATGATCAGGCATGCTAATTACTGGTGTTATTAACATAGACAGCAAACCAAGCAATGAGAAGCCCTTTTATGTTATTTGTCATGAACATGAAATTTCTATTTCCATTACAACAAACTAATTGTGGCTTTATACACTTAGGCTATATAATTTTTTTAAGGAAGTCTATATGGGATAATATTATTATTTTTTTTTTTATAGAATTTATTTGCCAGCCTATAAAAACAAATGTAATGGTAAACGATAGTTAGGATAGATAAAATATCAAATATCAAATATCAGAAATTTCAGATTTCAGAGAACTATGTTCCAGGGTTGTTGGTCAGTTGATGTTGATAATTCCATTTCCTTTCATGCTTTTCTAGGGTGTTGTTTTTCTTTGCCACATATTTTTCTATGTTCTGGATTTCTTGTATTCGTCTGATAAGTTCTTCTGTTTGTGGGGCTGTATTTTTCCTCATTTTGCAATAATATATATATAACTTTGTTGCGCTCAGGATGAGGTCCAGTACCTTGTTGCGGAGGGTCCCAAATATGATTGTCGTCGGTGTAATGTCCAGATGAAATCCTGTGTTCTGCATCGTCCATTCTTGCACGTCTTTCCAAATATTCTGTACTTTCTCACATTTACAAAGTAGGTGGCTGTATGTTTCCACTTCTTTTTTACAGAGATCGCATGATGGGCTATCCTTGATCTTCCACCTATGTAGTTTCTCATTTATCCCCAATATTCGATGAATTAATCTGTATTGAAAACTCCTTATTTTTGTTGACTGCGTGCTCTTGTATATCATTCTGAAGCTTTTCCTCAGCTGTGCTCGGTTTAGTTCGGAGTTTGCTGTCTGGAGTTCTTCGTGCCACTTGCTTGGTAGACTTTCTGGGTCTTTGACTTCTCTTTCTATTAATTTCTGGTATACCATCTTGCTTGGTTTGCAGACCTTGCTTAGTTCTTCAGCAACATTAAGTTGAGTGGTCATTACTCGTTTGTTTAATCGCCAATTTCTCGGTATTGCACTGCTCATGCTATAAAATTCCATAAAATTTGTTCTGAGTCTGTAGCGTATATAAAATTGTTCATAGTTAAGCATATTTCCGTGCTTGTCTTTTAGGTCCTTTATTTGGTTTATTCCTGCTCTTTGCCAGGTACTGTAATATTGTACTTGGTTCCTTATTTTAACATGGCTGTTATACCAAAGCGGCTGATCGTTTACTTCTTCCTCTGTCAGTTCACTCAATTCTTTGTGGCTGTAGTCTGCCCACTTGGTCAGAACCTCGCTCCAAAATATGTTTGTCGGCAGGAGTTCTTGACGTTGGAGATCTTGTGAAGAGATGTTCCCTTTCAGTATTTGTAAACCTCCTTTCGGGAAGCTGGCTAGTGCGCACAGTGACCAGGCACTATCTGGGTTTCTCATAATTCTTTGTATCCAACTAATTTTTAGAGCTGAGTTCTGTTGTCTTATGTCTGGCATTGATGCAAACCAAGCAATGAGAAGCCCTTTTATATTATTTGTCATGAACATGAAATTTCTATTTCCATTACAACAAACTAATTGTGGCTTTATACACTTAGGCTATATAATTTTTTTAAGGAAGTCTATATGGGATAATATTATGCTCCAGGTGTGCTTTGGGTATGGTCCCCAATCACTCAACCATGACAGTCATGGTTGAGTGGCTCCCAAGGTCATGCAGTGATGGAGCTACTGAGCATAAAGAGGGGCAAATATATACTTGATTTGTAAATTGTAGTCACAGTTACCTTCGCTGTAGCATGAGTACCCTCCTAATATTGGAGGTAAATTTGGAGGGAAACTCAAGAAGCTCCACCACTGCGGTACACATAAATTGATGACAAATAGCACTTGGCTGATTCTTTTTGCCCCTTTAGTTAGGGACCTCCACTGTAAAATCTTTCCTCTTTTATATATAACATAGATCTGAGATGGTCCCTACAAAAAAACATAGGCTGCCCCCTCGGCTATTCAGCTGGCTATTCTGCAGGCAGTGAAATCCACTGGCTTCCTGGCTAGGTGGGAGTGGGAGCAAAGTTAAACATGGGCTAAGAATAAAAAAATTTGAGCACTTGATCAAGTTAACATTATTGAAAATCAGTGGTTACCAGGAGATTACACTTGAAATGGTATATATTCACATGAAATCTGGATAATGAAATTCAGGCAAGTTGGCCTATCAGTGACCTACTACAGAAAAGCAGTACTATAACCAGAGCACATTTTGCAGGCAAAAGGCATAGGCTATATTGAAGTTCAAAATTTATCTATGTGTTTCTCAGAATCATAATATATTTAGACAGATAGATAATTGTAGATGATTCATGTATGAAATTTGGTAAGTAAAAAGCAAAAAGAAAAACACACAATTACCAGTCTTGTCTGGCAAATGAAGCTCACTTAGCAATAATTATACCTCAGAGTGAGCAAGTAATTGTGATCTACTCTAATTAAATTGAAATAGAGTAGGGCAATTCCTTGTCAGCTAATAGCAGATAAGAGATTTGTTCTCAATTTTTTAAACTGAAACACACACAATTCACTGCTTAGTTTTTCGTTTGAATATATAATGTTCAATTAGCAACAAATAGAAGTCAAATGTTAGATTTTAATTAATAAAAAGAGATTTTGAAAAAGGTATTTAAAAGCATTTTTCTTCATTACAGTGAAACACTTTGATATAGAATTAGAGTGGACTATGGCACTGCGAAAATGGCACTTCGTGACTCATGATAGCCGATGAAGTGTCATCTACTCTACTTTCAACATGGGAAACATATAGACTGTTTGATTAGTCATGATCAAGAGAAAGCCATTTGGCTTCTCATAACGGATTTTAGAGTGAAAATCAGATGCATAATCCTTTCGTTTGGCTGTCTCCAACAAGTGGGATAAGTCTCCTTCAATCAAATTAACATTGAAAGTATTGGGTTTGATTATGACAAATCATCAGCATGATGATACACGAAGTGCCATTTTCACAGTGCCACAGTCCACTTTAATTCTATATCAAAGTGTTTCTCGCTGTAAATGTCTCAATCATTTCATTACTGCTGCTTTTAATTTCTTTAGCATATTAGCCAGCCAATTAATCACCCACTGTGGCTGACATAAGATTATGTAACAATTACACAATGCAGAGACTGAGCAGCCAAGCCTGATATCCACTGAAGTCTTTACCCCCAGTGGCCTTGGCTTCAGTCATTGAATTAGCAGGAAACACAATGACCCTGTGACATCATTTTACATAACAAAGACTTCCCCAGTGCTCGTTTCAACAAAAGCTGTACCTCCTCCCCATGCAACCAATGATGACCTGGTAAAATGTAATTAGGGTGAACTTTAAAACTTAAAATTCAGATTTATCCAATAATGTCATTGGATATATGATTATGTGTTGAAATTCAAAGAAATGGGGTTTTGTAACATGCCAAATAAATTCTTTAACACTCTTGTAAGTTGTATGCAGTGGCTTAATTTCTGAGCCAATCAGTCTGATTCATTCACATTTAATTTTCATGCATGTAACTAAATGAGAGTGGGCTCACATTACTTTATCTTCCAAAAATTTAGAAATTTTTGGAGGAGAGTATAATTTCTTTCTGCAGTTCTGCAGTTCTGCAGCAATTCTGCAGTTAGCTGCAGAATTCTGCAGTTCTGCAGCAAATTCTGCAGTTCTGTAGGAAGCTGCAGAATTCTTCAGTTCTGCAGCAAATTCTGCAGTTCTGTAAGAAGCTGCAGAATTCTGCAGTTCTGCAGCTCCCAGCAGGATTTTTGAAGCTTTGTTCAGACCTCTTTCACAAGGTCTTGCCGCTACCCAGGAAACGTTGGTTTGGGGGCGTAGCGGTTTAGGGGTCGGTGGGGGGGTTGGGGGATTTGGTGCTCGTCAGGTTCAGCAGCGTTTCTGAAAAAATTCTGCAGTAGAATATGTAATTCTGTAGGAGTTATGCAGCTTGGGAGGTTTTATGCATTTATGCAGCTAGCTGCAGAATTCTGTAGGAAGCTGCAGAATTTCACAAATTCTGCAGCCACCTGCAGAATTTCACCAATTCTGCAGCTGCCTGCAGAATTCTGCAGTTTCTCAAAAAATTCTGCAGCTCCCTGCAGGATTTTTGAAGCTCTGTTACTTCATTCAGCTTATTGCAATGCATCTGCAAAGTTCAGACCTCTCTGACAAGTATTTTGCCGCTACCAAGGAAAAGTTGGTTTGGGGCGTAGCGCTTTGGGGGTCGGGTGAGGGGGTCAGGGGGTTTAGGTGGTCCACCGTCACTACAGTATTACTGAAAAATTTCTGCAGCAAAATCTGTAATTCTGTAGGAGCTATGCAGCTTGGGAGGTTTTATGCAGCTAGCTGCAGAATTTTTTAAGAAGCTGCAGAATTTCACCAATTCTGCAGCTTCCTGCAGAATTCTGCAGGAAGCTGCATAATTCTGTAGGAAGCTGCATAATTCTGGAGGATGCTGCAGAATTTCACAAATTCTGCAGCTGCCTGCAGAATTCTGCAGTTTTTTAAAAATTCTGCAAGAAGCTGCAGAATTCTGCAGTTCTGCAGCTCCCTGCAGGATTTCTGAACCTCTGTTATTTCTTCCAGCAATGCATCTGCAAAGTTCAGACCTCTTTGACAGGGGGTTAGCCCCTGTAGAGGGATACCAGTATCCCACTGGTATGTACCAGTCGGATACCCCCACCCCAAGGGAGCAGTTCTTTTCACTGTGGTGAGGTTGGACATTTCAGTATTGGTAGGCAGCATACATGTTTGTTTTGATTTTGCTCACCAACTTCAAACGGCCAGTGCAACATTATTTACCCACAGATCCCTCTGATACTTTGGATTCAGATAGTATGGAACCTAGGTTTTTGATTGATGTACACTCTAAAAAATTTCAGACAAAATTGGTTTTTTAGATTCAAAATGTTTTTTTGAAAAACCAAATGTCAATGCAAAAAACCAACATGGATTTTTTTAAAAATCCATGTTGGTTTTGCATTGAAATTTGGTTTTTCAAAAAACCATTTTGAATCTAAAAAACCAATTTTGTCCCCACATTTTTTAGAGTGTATGTTACAACTCTGTATCTTGATTAAAAGTCGCCGAAAAACGTAAAATTACTCTCGATCTGACAATCGCGCCTGGCCAAGCCTATGAATTGGTAGGCCAAGCCTATGAATTACGGGACCTGCTAAAAAGCGGGCTGGGAGAAAGCGGGTAGCGGGTAGATTCTGGTACAACACAGAAGCTACTTGATACACTCTATCCGCTACCCCTCCATCGTAGCTGCATCCTCTACCTTTCCCCGCTCATTTCTAAGTGTCAGTTTATGGACCTATTTTTATCAATTTGTTTTTGTGTTCAATGACCCATAATTTGGGAGAAATTATAGACCTACAATAATTCCAGTCACATTACATGAAATAAAATTTAAAAAAATTAAGAGTTACAGTTTGTCACGTCAAGCATTGGGACAGAAATTTAGCATTGTTTGTACAGTCCATAAAAATCAACACAATGATATAGGAAGTTCTGGGAATATTAATTTGACAAGAACTAAGTCTGGGGTGGCACTGCAGTTCACTTTTATGATGTCACCAACCATTGTGTGTCAGATTGGCAGCATCACAAATGTCAACATTTTGCGAAATTTGACTGCCATTTCCTTAAATTGTCAAATATCAGACAAAAAAGGCACCAAAACATTGTGAAAATGTGATATTCATATTACAAATGAGCTAAGCTATACATAGGTAGGTGTATTTCTGCTGTACGACTTCTGGTTGCTGAGATATCTGGCCGAACGTCTGTCCTCTGCTTGACGTGACAAACTATAAGGCCGACAGATCTATATAAATTTATATATGAGACTTTTTCTAAAAAAAAATAGATAAATTTAGATAATGTATAGTAAGGGCTACAATCATGAAAAGCTGATGGCAATTAAAGCCAATTACTTAAGAAGTTTCAATGATGTTACGCCTAAGTGACACACATTAATTAAAGTGCAATCCACTTTCAAAATATCTATGACTGTTGAAAAAGACCTGTGCTTACTGCTGATTGCAAGTAGCGGGGATAGAGGGGTTAAATAGGAGCGGGTAGGCATGTATGTTGTATTATTGTCCATTGAATAACCCTGTATTTTCCCAGGGTGCTTCCTTTTGTTCCATGTGTTTATTTTGCGTGATACCCGCTACCCCGCTTTTTTTCTACCCGCTTTTTAGCAACACCCATGAATTACATTGTTTCTGCTAGGCCTACATTGCCAGCTATCTACATAGCCAGTGAATCATCATACTATTAATTCACGGACCCCTTAGACAGATAGATAGACAGATAGATAGACAGGTAGACAGATAGATAGACAGATAGATGGACAGATAGATATATAGATAGATAGATAGATATATAGATATATAGATAGATATACAAAGATACATAAATTGTGATCCTCCACCTGGATCTTGTATGTGGAGTATTTCTCCACATCTGCCTGGATGACAGGCTGGATCCTCATAGATAGATAGATAGATAGATAGATAGATAGATAGGATCCCACTGGGTGTCCTCTTGGTCGTCTTTCTTGTATAGGTATGCTTGGGTATCCCACTGGTAGATGGGTATCCCACTGGTATCCTCTCTATCTTAATTCTTGTGTGCTGAGGTATCCCACTGGTATGGATGTATCCCACTGGTATCTTCACCGTCCTCATTCTTCTATTGGGTAACCCACTGGTATGGGGGGATTCCTCTTGGTGTCCTCTTGATCCTCTTTCTTAAATGTGTATGCTGGGGTATCCCACTGTAGAGAGGTATCGAACTGGTATCCTCACTGTCCACTAAGAAAATAAATGAGCGAACTGGTTTCCTCACTGTCCTCCTCATTCTTGTATAGCCAGTATAGTTATTCCACTGGTGCTGGGAGATCCCAATCATAGATTTACGTTTCTATGCCTATTAGGGCCCTGCACGGGACTGAACTTGACAAAATTTGGCGGGAGTGGGTCAAAATTTGGAAAATTTTATCATTGTAATGCCTAGAACGGGACGGGAGCGGGAGCAGATTTGGAAAGAACGGGCGGGAGTGAGACAAAAATCTAGTCCCGTGCAGGGCCCTAATGCCTATGATCCCACTGAATGGCATCTGTCCTCATTCTTGTGTGGGTATCCCACTAGTATGGGGGTATCCCACCTGGTGTCCTCTAGGTTCTCATACTTATGTAGGTATGCCGGGTATCCCATTGGTACGGGGGTATCCCACTGGTTTCCTTACTTTCCTCATTTTGAAAAAAAAGAACTGCTCCCTCGGGGGTATCCGACTGGAACGTACCAGTGGGATGCCGGGATCCCACTGGTACGGTCCTCGCTACCTCAAGAATAGCACTGCTCATAAAACCTCCCAAGCCGCATAACTCCTACAGAACTGCAGAATCTGCTGCAGAAACTTACAGAAATGCTCCTGGGTCAGACGAGCACCTAACAGGGAGCTGCAGAACTGCAGAATTCTGCAGCTTCCTGCAGAATTTTTTAAGAAACTACAGAATTCTGCAGACAGCTGCAGAATTTGTGATATTCTGCACCTTCCTACAGAATTCTGCAGCTTCCTGCAGAACTGCAGAATTTTGTGCAGAATTCTGCAGGTGCGGGAAGAAATTTAAATGTACTGCATTTTTGTGGAAATGTTATTGACCAGGGCCAAAAATTCATTGATATATGATTATCTGAAAATCCTTAATATTTATTTAATTTTGCTTATATTGACTGCAGTGAATAATTTTCATATTGCTCAAAATTAGCATGGTGATGTGATTCACTGTTATTGTTATATTGCAAAAAACATTCAAAGCCTGGTGTGACATTAGAAATGAAAATGGGGAGTAAATAGACATTTTAAATTTTTTTTGCATTTTAAATCTTTTAAAAATGTCAATGTCAAAAATTGCAATAACTCATGTAATAGCTGTGAATATTCCTTCTTTGTATGTCTAACTATAATATGCCTTTTAAAAATTTTTAAACAGTTTAACCATTACTACTTTGGCATATCACACGGAAAATTGTGATTTTTCTAGTTCTTAGGTTTTCATATAAAAATGATAGGACTAACATTCAAACTGAGTTGAGATGTTTTTAAAAGAGCCATAATTTATCTAGACACCTAACTGGAAAATCTCATAGATGTAACTTCAAAATTGACTGAATAATGCAGGTTTGAAATAATAATAATTTTTCATATTTTTGGTAAATTTTCGTCAGTTCAATTTTCTTAGAGCATTTATATCCTGAAAAGGTACATCTCGGGTATTTAATGCATACTATTTGCAAATATCAGTAACGAAAGTGCGGCAGTGTTAGAAAAAAGTTGCATGCAATAGTTTTGGAATTAGGGCCAATACACAAAAAAAATTTTTTTTTTACATTTTTTCATAATTGTGAGATAAGTATTAATGTCACGCGGATTAGACCCCTAAAGGGCACAATTAGGATACAAGATACAATAATGCACCCAAAAAAAAAAAAAAATGCTATAGTTTTGGCAAACTGCCCAATACACAAGTGGGACGCCCGTTATCTCTACGCCCGCCCGCCCACCCATACTAATCTGGTTGCCAAACCCCAGATGTCATGGGAACCTCGCAGTAGAGTCTGGACAACATTTTTTTGTTGATTCTATATCTCTAAGATGTGCTCTTTCAGAATCTGATAGATGCCACTCTGTCATCGTTGGGCAATACGCATAATATGCAAATTAAGGCAGCCATTACAAAAAATGGTGTTTTCGCTTGTATCTCAGTAACTATGAATGATATCAACATAATTTTGATGTCTATCCCTATTAGACCACGGGCCAGAAAGTGAAACCCTCCCCCCCGGAGGGAATTTTCGGGACCCCCCTAGTTTTCTTCCTGGATGTGTTAGGAGTTCATTTCAGGTTGTTTCCGCAATTTAAAAGCGTGGAAACTCCAGAAAAAATCACTTTTTCTGAATACCGCGTGACGAATTTCGATATTTTTAGCGTGACGCACTTTCCTTCGCCAAATTGGCAATAACTCCATCAATAATCATCTTTATGACACAACAAAGGTGTCATTGGAACCACAAATAAGCAGGCTACATGATACAATGTTGTTTTACTAAAAAATATGGACTGAAATTTGTTAGGAAGCCATTTTCCTACCCTTACCCCTATATTTTATTTAATAAAATGATTTCCGCCCATATATAATCACCATTTGAGGCTAAATACTATGCAAAGTAATCATAAATTCAGCCTGGGTGAATTTAATCAATCATTTTTAAAACAACTATCAACACTAGAAACACACAGTCACAAATAAATCAATAAAAATCTATTTACCTGAGCACCGCATCGGGAATTTAGTTGTTTTTAGCGTAACAGACTTTCTGTCACAAAATTAGCCATAACTCCCTCAATAATAATTTTTATTACACAATGTAGGTGTCATTGGAACCACAAATAAGAAGGCCATTTTCTTACCCCTTCCCCTAACATGTTATTTAAAAAAAAGATTCCTCAACACTTATAATCATCAATTTCAGTGAATTTAATCAATCATTTTTAAAACAACTATCAACACTAGAAACACACGGTCACAAATAAATCCATAAAAATCTATTTACCTAAGCACCGCATCGGGAATTTAGTTGTTTTTAGCGTAACAGACTTTCTGTCACAAAATTAGCCATAACTCCCTCAATAATAATTTTTATTACACAATGTAGGTGTCATTGGAACCACAAATAAGAAGGCCATTTTCTTACCCCTTCCCCTAACATGTTATTTAAAAAAAAGATTCCTCAACACTTATAATCATCAATTTCAGTTAAATTCTAAAAAACAAAACAAATTGAGACTGGGATAATTCTCTCCCATCAGTTGTATGGTAATTCAGTATATTTACCAGGCTATCTGGTGCATATAGTATATATTTTGGAAAAGGGGTCTGGACACCCCAGCCCCACCTTTGTTAAATTTGGACTATCCCAGATTTTTTCTAAAATTTGAACACTTCCACTCATTGAATTGGCTGTAAAGTGGTAATAAATGTGATAAAGCATATTAAGTTTTATATGGTAATTTAGTATATTTGCCAGGCTATCTGGTGTATATAGTTTAATTTTGGAAAAAGGGTGTGGACACCCTAGCCACACCTTTGTGAAATGTGGACTGTCGCAGATTTTTGCTGAAATTTGAACACTTCCACACATTGAATTGGCTGTAAACTGGCCATAGCAATGGCCAGGCACATCAAGTTTTATATGGTGATTTAGTATATTTGCCAGGCTATCTGATGCATATAGTTTAATTTTGGAAAAAGGGTGTGGACACCCTAGCCACACCTTTGTGAAGTATGGACTGTCGCAGATTTTTGCTAAAATTTGAACACTTCCACTTATTGAATTGGCTGTAAAGTGGTAATTAAAATGATAAAGCTTATTAAGTTTTATATGGTAGTTTAGTATATTTACCAGGCTATCTGATGCATATAGTTTCATTTTGGAAAAAAGGGTCTGGACACCACAGCCACACCATTGTGAAATTTGGACAATCGCAGATTTTTGCTAAAATTTGAACACTTCCACTCATTGAATTGGCTGTAAAGTGGTGATAAATATGATAAAGCATATTAAGTTTGACATGGTGATTTAGTATATTTACCAGGCTATCTGATGTTTATAGTTTCATTTTGGAAAAAGGGTAAGGACACCCTAGCCACACCTTTGTGAAATATGGACTGTCGCAGATTTTGCTAAAATTTGAACACTTCGACACATTGAATTGGCTGTAAACTGGCCATAGCAATGGTCAGGCATATCAAGTTTTATATGGTGATTTAGTATATCTGCCAGGCTATCTGATGCATATAGTTTAATTTTGGAAAAAGGGTGTGGACACCCTAGCCACACCTTTGTGAAGTTTGGACTGTCGCAGATTTTTGCTAAAATTTGAACACTTCTTCACATTGAATTGGCTGCGAAGTGGTAATAAAAATGATAAAGCATATTAAGTTTAATATGGTAATTTAGTATATTTACCAGGCTATCTGGTGCATAAAGTTTCATTTTTGACAAAGGGTGTGGAGACTGTGGACACCCCAGCCATACCTTTGTGAAATTTGGACTATCGCAGAATTTGAACACTTCCACACATTGAATTGGCCATGAAGTGGTAATAAAAATGATAAAGCATATCAAGTTTAAAATGGTTATTAAATATTTTTTCCAGGGCTATCTAGTACATATAGCCTCATTTTGGACAAAGGGTCTGGACACCCTAGCCACACCATTATGAAATGTGGACTATCGCAAATTCTTGCCAAAAATTTGAATACTCTCACACTTCCACTTACTGCTGGGGTGTCCACATCCTTTGTTCAAAATGAAACTATATGCACCAGATTTCCTGGTAAATATACTAAGTTACCATATACAACTTAATATGCCTGGCCATTTCTACAACCACTTTATAGCCATTTCAATGTGAAGTGTTCAATGTTAGCAAAATTTAATCTGCAACATTCCAAATTTTACAAAGGCATGGCTATGGTGTCCATACCCTTTGTCCAAAATAAAACTATATGCACCAGATAGCCTTGTAAATATACTAAATTATCATATAAAACTTAATATGCTTTATCATTTTTATTACCACTTTACAGCCAATTCAATGAGTGGAAGTGTTCAAATTTAAGCCGAAATCTGCGATAGTCCAAATTTAACAAAGGTGTGGCTAGGGTGTCCACACCCTTTTTTCCAAATGAAACTATATGCACCAGATAGCCTGGTAAATATACTAGATGACCATATAAAACTTAATAAGCTTTATCATTTCTATAACCCCTTCACGGCCATTCAATATATGGAAGTGTTCAAATTTTAGCAAAAATCTGCAACATTCCATATTTCGGAAGGTGTGGCTGTGGTGTCCAGACCCTTTGTCCAAAATGAAACAATATGCATCAGATAGCCTGGTAAATATACTAAATCACAATATAAAACTTAATAAGCTTTATCATTTTTATTACTACTTTACAGCCAATTCAATGTGCGGAAGTGTACAAATTTTAGCAAAAAATCTGCAACAGTCCATATTTCACAAAGGTGTGGCTAGGGTGTCCACACCCTTTTTCCAAAATTAAAGTATATGCATCAGATAGCCTGGCAAATATACTAAATTACCATATAAAACTTAATATGCCTGGACATTCCTATGACCAGTTTACAGCCAATTCAATGTGTGGAAGTATTCAAATTTTAGCAAAAATCTGCGACAGTCCATATTTCACTAAGGTGTGGCTAGGGTGTCCACACCCTTTTTTCCAAAATTGAACTATATGCATCAGATAGCCTGGCAAATATACTAAATCACCATATAAAACTTAATATGCCTGGCCATTTCTATGACCACTTTACAGCCAATTCAATGTGTGGAAGTGTTCAAATTTTAGCAAAAATCTGCGACAGTCCAAATTTAACAAAGGTGGGGCTGGGGTGTCTATGCACCAGATAGCCTGGTAAATATACTGAATTACCATACAACTGATGGGAGAGAATTAGACTAGTCTCAATTTGTTTCGTTTTTTTAGAATTTAACTGAAATTGATGATTATAAGTGTTTAGAAATCTTTTTTTTAAAATAACATGTTAGGGGTAGGGGTAAGAAAATGGCCTTCTGTTAAACTTCAGTCCCTCTCCTCAACTAAAGCAACATTTTATCATGTAGCCTTCTTATTTGTGGTTCCAATGACACCTACAATGTGTAATAAAAATTATTATTGAGGGAGTTATGGCTAATTTTGTGACAGAAAGTCTGTTACGCTAAAAACAACTAAATTCCCGATGCGGTGCTCAGGTAAATAGATTTTTATGGATTTATTTGTGACTGTGTGTTTCTAGGGTTGATAGTTGTTTTAAAAATGATTGATTAAATTCACCCAGGCTGAATTTATGATTATTTTGCATAGTATATAGCCTCAAATGGTGATTATATATGGGCGGAAATCATTTTATTAAATAAAATGTAGGGGTAGGGGTAGGAAAATGGCTTCCTAACAAATTTCAGTCCATATTTTTTAGTAAAACAACATTGTATCATGTAGCCTGCTTATTTGTGGTTCCAATGATACCTTTGTTGTGTCATAAAGATGATTATTGAGGGAGTTATTGCCAATTTGGTGAAGGAAAGTGCGTCACGCTAAAAATATCGAAATTCGTCACGCGGTATTCAGAAAAAGTGATTTTTTCTGGAGTTTCCACGCTTTTAAATTGCGGAAACAACCTGAAATGAACTCCTAACACATCCAGGAAGAAAACTAGGGGGATCCCGAAAATTCCCTCCGGGGGGGGAGGGTTTCACTTTCTGGCCCGTGGTCTATAAAGGAGGAATGTGTTCCTCTGACTTTTTTACTTTTTGCATGATGATAATTTTCAATTTTGTGACATCACATGAGTAAGGACCCACTCCCTGTTATCGTGCAGAAGTTTTAAACTAAGCCATTTCAGAAAGGACTGAGCAAAATATGTTGGATAAAAGTGCAAAGTCATTACAAAACACTTCTTAGGCTGAAACATCTTGCCATCATTGATTTTTCGTTTACAGAAACAAGTCACTTGCAATAATTTTGTCCCTGGGAATTGAACATTAATTGTCATGTCCACACTTCCATTTATTTTAATTCTAGGCTAATAAGGTGCTCAGGAGAGAGTTTGAATGCTCCAGGCTGTAAGCATGTTTTACCTTGAGTGAGACAGCCAAGTAAATGTAATGTCATACTATACAGTGCCGCCTGTAAGTAAGTGAAACGCGTGACATTGTGCCATTGCATCAATGCTAAACATCCTCAGCCAAACTGCTTGTGGAGGCATGAATTCTCATTGGATGAAAGGGAAACAAAGTGGGTCATAAAGGCCGATGTGTAAGGCAAATGGGATAAAAATAGCAGCCCAGTTTCTCCACTGTAGTCGGAGTTAGGTATGGGTCAAAGTCTTTGATAAGTAAGTGAACCACCCTCTCCTATGTTTTAACATTGGGCCTGCGTTTCACTTACTTATCAAAGACTTCGACCCATACCTAACTCCAACTACAGCAATGAAAATTGGCTGCTATTTTTATTCCACATTCCTCACATATCGGCCTTTATGACCCAAAATGTTTTCCTCTCATCAGATGAGAATTCGTCCTTCCAGAAGCATTTTGGTTAAGGATGTTTAACATTGATGCAATGGCACAAAATCATGCGTTTCACTTACTTACAGGCAGCACTGTATATGTTGATGCATTAATTACCTTACCAGATATGCTTCTTCCGGCAGTGTGCTTCCCCATGAAATTTGCAAAACACTGGTCAAGCGGGCTATTGAACAAGATGCATCCGTACCAAAATCACACCTTATTGTTTTCAGTACCTCTGGAACAGCAATTAACATTACTCAGAATTCCTGCATTCAATCAGGTCTGTTAAGAAGACATGATTGATTTAGTAAATGCTTACATGTAATCCAGTATAATTGGATTCAAGCGACAATGCTGCTGTTCCAGAGGTGCTGGAAATGATAAGCTGTGATTTTAGTATAGATACATCTTGTTCAATAACTTACTTGACCAATAACTTGCAGAATGTTATTTCAAATTATAAACATTGACACAGTAATTACCATATCAGGTATCCTTGTTTCGGCAGTGTGCTTCCCCATGAAATCTCATTTGGCTGTTTCACTCAGATAATATATGCTCACTACCTGGAGCATTCAAACTCTCTTCTGAGCACTTAATTAGCCTAGTATTAAAATAAATGGAAGTGTGGACATGACAATAGGTGGTATTCAATTCCTAGGGACAAAATTGTTGAAAGTGACTTGTTTCTGTGCACAGAAAAATCAATAATGGCAAAATGTATCAGAGCAAGAAGTGTTCTGTAATGACTAAACCAAACTTTTATCCAATCATATTTTGCTCGGTCCTTTCTGAAATGGCTTAGTTTGTTTCTCAACAATTATTTTGATATACATATATATATGCTTATTATGTGATAAAACATGAAGGTATGTGGTTCACGGCAGTTAACCTCGTGAATATCAGGTTACAGAAGAATTCAATAATCAGTGATAATAAGGTATATCTCAGAACAAAAATAATACCACTAGTCAAAAAATATTGAGTCATTTCATATGGCATTATTTGTTTGAAGGCCCAAGAATATCCCTGGCAACCACACTGACCAATCGGAGCACCTAATCATTGTGACATCATGACTTCACTGCTCATTGCGCACAGAGAGAGAGAGAGAGAGAAAATTCTTTTATTGGTGAATGGGCTCATAGCTACCGCTTAGCCCCCAGCCCTCTTGGGCTTACAATCACTCTTAAATGTAATTTGAACATTGAACAAAAATACAGAATTTTTTATTTATTTTTTAAATGAACATGAAATAGAAAAATATACATTTCATTTATGCATTGTTATAGTTGTATAATACAATTATTATTATTATTAATCTTTATTCGTATATAAAATATGCAGTTACAAAATAATTAGAAACAAACATAACAATAAAAGACAAATGAAAACAATTTAAAAACAAATAAAAATAATAAAACTAAAATAAAATAGATTACCCGGTAGCTAAAAACTCAATTATATCACAGATTTCTGAATAACATTTATAAATTAAACTCCTCACATAATGCTTCTCTAATAAATACAAGTTCTTTAATCTGAACGCCAATATGTTTGTCATTTTCTAGCACCATTGAATAATATTTCTTTTTTATCGTTTGACTAATAACATTTGGACTAGACTACATCACAAAATCTGGGCTAATTCCATTTTTCCTACAAATAAATCTATAGTTTCTTGCCATAACAGACTGGTCAAGACCATTACATAATGTAAACACATAGTTAACGACACTATTTTTATGATTAAACCCAGTAGACATACGCTTGAGAAATCTGATATCTATCATGACATCAATAGGTAAAAGATCAGTTATAACTGGCAAAAGGTCACAATGTGTTCTACAAGGTAGTTTATATAGGCGCCGCATAGCTTTGCGCCAGTTAACATTTAACTTGTTTGCATCCGGATGATACATTTGACTAAACACTACACCATACAAACTCGTACAATACTGTTGAAATAACGACCCTTTAACTTCTGATGTTAGACAATCAAGATCTCCGATAAAAGCATTAACCTTCCTATTAAAATCTGAAAGCACTGGCTTTACAAGTGAATCCATTCTATCACCCTTAATAGTATAACCATATCTCTTTTACACAAACAACTTTCTGATCACTGACATTAAATTCAGGCTGACTTTTACAATCACCATTTTTGAACACAATAGATTCACATTTACTACCACTAAATTTGATCTTATAATCAGCAGCGTATGATTCACAAATCCTAATCATTTTGCGCATTGCTGTTTGACTCGGTGACAATAAGAAAACATCATCAGCGTAGCCTATAACTCCACAATATTTGTTTCCAACATTACATCCTATTTTACACTCCTCTAACAAACATAACATACCATCAATATACACAGTAAACAGAGTTGGACTTAACACACCTCCTTGTTTCACACCATTACTGGGACAAAACCATTCTGATTTGCTACTGCCATATCTAACACACATGTTCTGATTAACATACATTTCTAAAATTAATCTAATATACAATTGATGGATTCATACCACGCTTTATAAGTAACTTAAATAGGCTAACATACTCAACTCTGTCGAAAGCTTTGGTTGCATCTAATGCTAACCCATACACTTGACCTCCATTATTTATATAATAATCAACTGTCTGCAACAGAACAGATGTCGCTAAAGCTGTAGAATGCTTGGGCTTAAAACCGAACTGCAATTCTGACGTAACCAAAATTTGCTCTTCTCTTTTCAGTACAACCAGATCTAATAATTTGCACAGTACTCTTTGTAAACACACAGCTCTAAAGTTGTCAGATGAATTACTCAGTACCCTTTTATTCTTGCCAATCGGTAACATAACACTATTTAACATGTCCTTAGGGGACATACCATGTACAATCATAGCATTAAACAAATCAGTTATACAGCTATACAGCTTCTCTGAACCATGTACAATATGATCGGAGAACAATCCAATTTGGCCATCTGATTTTCCACACAACAGATTCTTTACAGCAGACGTAACTTCACTAACAGTAAATAAACTTGACTGAACATCATTAAATGACAAATCATCGACTCTATGATTAATTTTATCAACAAGCTGAGCAATATCTTTCTTGTCACTGGACACACTTGTATATAGATGTTTATATTTTGCAGCAAAAATACCAGCAATATTCTCATCACCTTTTATACCATCAACCATAACAGGCAGAGTTTTTCTCCTGCCCTTCAATTTGTTAACTTCTTTCAATAGATTCTTAAGGTCATTAGTCTTAACAGCATTTGCCATCTTTTCTGACCTCAAACGATCTTCATTTCTCTTAACCTTCTTTACAATATAATGATATTCAGCCCTGGCCTTCTTTCTACATTCAAACAAATACCCACTACTGGGCCTACCAGCTTGCTTCCATAACCAGTGACAATTCAGGGCAAATTCCTTCTTATGAGCCACGAACTCACTCCATCCAGGCACCTTCGTGACATTACTAGATATATTGTGTTTTACACCAGAGGGCAGCACCTGTTGACCAGCCATAAGGCACACTTCATTTATCAAAGCATTATGAAATACCTCAAGTTCTGCCTGATGCAGCTTACAGATAATATCTTTACATTCAAGCACCTTAGACGGAATATACATAGTACGAGGGGTGTCCCAAAAGTTCTGACCAATTTTTTTGGCAGACCTTTCGATTTGAAGTAGCTGTATGAAATTTTCACAGAATCAATTTCAGGTATTTTACTATCAATTCTGAAAATATGGTACCTGTTCGATCATTTCAAATAACTTTTCTGTTGCCATGGAAACAGAAGAACAGTGCACCCAGCGCAGCTCAAGTTTTTAGGCCAAATCCAAGTGTCTAGGCGTGTAATTAACCTAGGAATTTACTGTAAATATGCAATGGATGATCTTGAAAAATATTATTTGGAAACCCAACAGTATCTCAAAGTTTTTTTATTTACATTTAAAGTCACTGTAAATCAGTTTAATACATGTGCTGAGGCAATCACCTGGATCCTCCAAACTGGGCTGTTCCTAAATTGTGGAATTTCAGTGTATGTGGCGACTGCTTCATTTCTCGTTATGACTATTATTTCTTTAATTTTTGAACTGGTATATATATTTGGGTATCACACAAAGTTACAGAAGGCCAAATCTGGTAATTAAAGCAGATCAGATTGGGTTTTGAACCTAAGGTTCTTGAGAACTGCCTCTTGACATCAGATTGTTTCAGCCAAACCGTCTCAAGCGCTGTTAGGCAACTGCTGGAAAAAGCCTTTGGTAATTGCCTCAGCTGATCAGGTTGAAATGTAAATAAAAGTTTATAATCTAATGGAAGATATCTTGATAGACTACAAGCTTATCAGGAAATACATTTTCTTGCAGTCATTTGCTTTTTTACTATAAATTCTCTGACTTTTAACACAGCTAATTTGCTGGATTTCGTGTGAGAAATTGAGCTGCGCTGGGTGCACTGACCTCTCGTAACCATGGTAACAGAACAGTAACTTAAACAATTCTTACAGTCTTGATTTTTTCAAAATAGATGGTCAAATACCTGAAATTTATTCTGTGAAAATTTCATTTAGCTATTTCAAATAGAAAGGTCTGCCAAAAAAATTGGTCAGAACTTTTGGGACACCCCTCGTATCAACAAGATTATTCACAGCCTGTTTATATTTCTCTACATCAGCTATTGTAGCCTTGTACCAAGCATTTGGACTACCACTTTTGCTAACGTTGACTTGAATATACTCCAATTTAATACTTAATTCACATACAACAGCTACATGATCAGAGGAGTTATTAACTGAGTCATACACATACACTCTTCTGATGAAATCTTTAAGATAACCACTCAATAGACAATGATCAATCAGAGACCTACTACCATTTGGACTCTCATATGTATAATTAACAGTGTTATATCTACTTAAAACAGACGGATAAAGATTTTCTACATCACAAAACAATTTTAGTTCCTCAGTTTGAGGTGTATCTCTTCTCAAATCTGTATTGAAGTCACCACATACAATGATATTATTAGCATTACATGTACGGCAAATCATAGTAATCTCAGCCAGGACATCCTGATAAATGTTTAAATTAAGTATTTACAATCTCAACTTTATAATAAATAATAATAAATAATAAATTTATTTTGTATAGCGTAAAATCTATAAATACTCTAAACGCTTCACATGGAAATATAAAATCACAAATTAGAAATATGAAAATTAAAAGTGTCAATAGGACGAAAAGTGTGTAAATAGAGTTTAGGATGTAAAATGTCAATTGTAATACTGTGTAAATAGTAGCGTCTTCAGTTTTGACTTGAAAATGACTAGTGATGGTGATTTCCTGACACAGTCAGGCAATTCGTTCCAGAGTCTAGCGCCTGCAACATCAAAAGCACGATTCTGCACGAGTGATGATCTGGTGAATGGTACATCCAAAAGAGTTATGTCGCTTGATCGAAGTTGTCTTGATGGAACATGATGATGTACAAGTTCATTCAGATAAGCAGGCACATCTCGATGAATCGCTTTATACATGACAATTAGCACTTTAAATTTAATGCGCTGCTGCACAGGGAGCCAGTGAAGTGATTTCAGCACAGGTGTAACATGGTCTCTACTCCCTGTGCCAGTAAATATTCAAGCGGCTAAATTCTGAATTCTCTGGAGTTTGGTAATTAGTTTTGATGGAAGACCGAGTAAGAGCGCATTGCAATAGTCAAGCTTGGCAGCTATGAAGGCATGCACCAGTAATTCCATGGAGTCTTGGTCAAGATGTTTCCTGATTTTTCGCAGCGTATAGATATGGAGAAATGATGTTTTGCAAATTGTTGCCACATGTGCCTCCATGGATGCATGTGAGTCAATGATCACACCGAGATTGCGAGCACTTTCTGACGATGGAATACAGTGGCCACCAATTAATAGAGGGGGGGGGGGTGGCTGGAGATTTCGTGCGATAGCCTTTGAGGAAATGATTAAATACTCTGTTTTGTCCTCATTTAATTTGAGGTGATGATTGATCATCCAAGACTGAATCAAGGAAGCACATTCCTGAAGATGATTAACAGTTTGCTGTAATTCACTTGCTTTACAAGTGGCCCACAGCTGAGTATCATCAGCGTAGAGATGATAATTGCAGCCAGAGGATCGAAGGAGGCTGCCTAATGAAGCAGTATAGATCGTGAAGAGCAGTGGCCCCAGGACAGAGCCCTGGGGCACACCACATGAGAGCTTTTTTGGACCAGAAACAGTCTGTGAAATTTTAACAGCTTGTTGTCTTGAATACAGATATGAAGAAAACCAGGAAAGTGCAGAACCCGAGACGCCAAACTGTTTGAGAGTGTCTAGAAGCAGTACATGATTTACGGTGTCGAACGCCGCCGACAAGTCCAGTAGGACAAGTAACACAGCCTTCTGCTCTCCAATAGCACGGATGATGTCATTCTGCACTCGTATCAAGGCAGTCTCTGTACTGTGTCCTTTACGGTAAGCCGACTGACATGGCTCGGTCAGATTGTTGTTGTTGAGATGTGATGTAAGTTGAGCTGCAATGACCTTCTCAATCACTTTGGAGACAAACCCCAGATTCGAAACTGGGCGATAGTTCTTCAGAATACCAGGGTCAAGGCTAGCCTTTTTCAGCACTGGGGCAACAAGCGCATTCTTGTAGCTGTCAGGGAAAATCCCGCTGGCAAGGGATTTATTGACGATGTTGGTGATTACTGGAGAGATGGAACTTCATGCTAGTTTGACAATGGCTGTTGGTACTGGATCAAGAGCACAGCTCTTGCTAGGGCTTGTTGCAATCACTTCAGCACATGTGACTGGTTTGAACGAGTTCAGACTGCAAGAAACGTCAGGTTGGTATGCTGGCAAATCAAAGTTATTATCGGAATGGTTTGAATGTCTGATTTTATCTATTTTTTCAATGAAAAAACCACTGAACATTGCGCATAGTTCAGCTTGCTCAAAGTCTGGTGGGAGACTTTGGTTCTTTGATCGTCCTGATTATAATAAATAATTCAAGTTACTTCTCCAAATTACGGCAGTACCGCCATGAGGCCTGCCTGATTTAATAATACTAGCATCCATTGCACTTGTAGCAGTATATTCAACATTATAATCACTGATCCAGTCAAATCTGTGAAACTGCGTATCAAATAACCAATGTTCTTGAATACATAAAAACCCACAAGACTTAAAAACACTTTTCAAAAAATCGATCTTACAAGGCACCCTGTCAAAATATTTACAGTTGTAAGATGCAATTATGAGATCAGTCATTGTATTCATTATAGAGTCAATCAAATTCTATTTCTTCTGTTATCTTGAAATGACCCTCTTCTCTCGACATATTCTCTGACTTCAATGCCCTCGTCCCATAGCTCCTGCCGGTCTACTTTTGTGAAGTCATCTCTCTGGACAGTCACAACGAATGACTTGTGTGATGCGTTCATGTGTGACCTTTGATAGAGTCCGCGCACATGGACCCCACAATCCACAAGGTAATCGTACAATTGATCACACGTCTAGTCCCTGTGAACTTTGGTGATGAAAATGTTCATACTTCCAGTATTCTTCTTACGATGGTACCTTGGTACCTGAAACGAGTCGTCTTGATCCCGTTCGTCCTGCCGTTGGTCATCCTCCTTCGCACTTGGCCGGTTGGCCCTGCTGCTCGTTGTCACACTCTTGTGTAATACAATTTTATGTAATTCAATTATATACATTACAAAAATAAGAAAACAAATATTGAAATTTATTGATAGATATAGTTTTGTCGTTTCTCAAATGCTTCACAAATATACATGTAATCGCTAGTAAATTTAATAATTTCATCTTTCATCAAAATTTTGATTTTACTATCTTCATTTAAAATATCGAAATAAAAATGTGATTGTTGAATTTTTTCAAAGAAATTATACCTTATATCATTATAAAAAGGACAATATAACAAAAAGTGAGTTTCAGTCTTTCAGATTCAATCAAATCATCGTTACATAACAAACAAAAACGTTCTTCAATAGGCACACCATTAAACCTTCCAGTTTCTATAGCTAAGGGTAGTACACTATATCTCAGTTGTGCTATTCGCGATCGTTTCTTTCTGTTCTTAATGTCTATAACAAAAGGATCAACCATATAACTTGTTTTAAATAAGCTATAAAATCTTAACTTAGGAGACATCTGCAATTCATTCTGCCAATTATTACAAAAAATATCTGTGTAATTTTTCTTTGGCCATTTTTAAATCTATATATAAGTTGTTATCATATTGTTCAACTGTTCCAATTTCATTGCAAATTCCTTTTATTTCATTACTCCAATTAAGGCCATCATGACTTTTGTCCCATAAAAACACATTTTTAATAGTTCTGTTTTCGTCTAAATCAATCAGTCTGTTCCATAATCGTAGCATTTCTAGTTTTTGCCTTATTTCGCAATTTAGCCATCCCACATCACCATTTGTGATGCAATTCGGTGAACACCTAGGTTTGTTTGTTTGTTTGTGTTTTACGCCTCAGCAGCACCTTAGTGGGCTATATCGAGGCAGGCGATCGCCGTATGATGATGAGATGAGAAGACTGTGAGTCTGGTACATACCCTATTAATTCAGGGATGCCCAGGGTCTTTCAGTTGCCCCAGCATAGAACACTGGATGCAACCCGCCTCCATTTAATGTCCCATGGGCTCGGACTAAATTGAGTTCCAGGGTGGGATTCGAACCCACGCCCTCAGAGCCAAGAACACCTAGTATAGGTAAAATCTAACAGCTTTATTTTGTACAATTTCCCCTTTTTTGCTATGTTTAAAACCCCAAACTCCAGTACCATAGTCAATTATAGGCACAATACCGCTGTTGTATAACTTCGAGCAAGTTTCGTATCCTAGACCCTTGTTTTCTTTCAATTTTGAAATTAAGCTGCCAAGAGCTCTCTGTTCCGAAATTGCTAAAATATCAGCGGTGGTATCAAAATTCAAAGTATAATCTAAAAATACACCTAAATACTTATATTTATCAACATATTCAAGATTTTCATCACCACATCTAAATATAAAATTAGATTCGTTTTTCTTTTTAGGTCTGCAGTGTAAAATTTTTGATTTGTTTATATTTACAGACATTCTCCATTTTTGACACCATTCATACACTCTAGTTAACATATTTTGTAAATCAACCTCACTTTCACTAATTAGGACAATATCATCAGCATATAGCAAACTAGTTATTTGTTTGTCAAGTATTTTAATACCATTACAATGGTTCAGATCATCCACAATATCATTAATATACAAACTAAATAGTGTTGCTGATAGTGAATCACCTTGTCGAACACCTTGATCTACTTTAAACCATTGACTTATGAGACCATTTACATTAACTCCAGCATGGGCATTAGCATAAATATTTTGTATTATGTCATAAAATCTACCAGATATGTTATATTTTAATAATTTATGAAAAAGTAACCATCTATCTACTTTATCAAATGCTTTTTCAAAATCAATGAAACAAATAAAAGTTGAAAGCTTTTGATTCTTTCGATTTCTAATAATGGAGGTCAATGTAAATATATGTTCTATACATGAACGATTGTGTCTAAATCCATTCTGTTCATCTTTATATTAATCTTCAGCTACATGCATAAGTCTCGTGTTCAAAATACTTGTAAAGAGTTTGTATACTGTAGATAGCAGTGTTATACCTCTGTATTATAATCGAATTCTTGCATCTCTGAGGGACGATTTCGGAATAGGCAAAATAATACCAAGATTCCAACTACTTGGGACTTGCACATGTCAAGGTCAGACAATTATTCCTGTGGTTCGCAAAGATGAACCACATGGTGTAGATCACATGGTTTTTCAGCTAAACTTCACTGGCTGTTGTGAGATACAGTATAAAATACTTGTTTGCTCATTATTAAATAACCTAATATGTTTCTTTATCCCTCAAAACATGGTGATAAGCACCGATAGTGTTTTGATACCATGTGCAGTAACACAATACTGTCGGAAACAAGATTCTCAGTTATGGCAGCTTTGTCAATATGCATGTTCAATACAAAATATTGGTGTGATGTTTGCTGAAATGGCTTCATCTCATTCTTTAACCCTCAAAACATGGGGATAGGTATAGGTTATTCACCTAGGGAGAGGTAATATGTGATTTATCCAGCGAGGGCGTTAGCCCGAGCTGTGATAAACACATATTGCCGATACCGCTGTGAATAACCGGCTTATACCATAAGACAAAACTGAAACTTGTCATTTGTTTCTGAGTTTTTTCACAGTTTCACTTATTATTCTCCCATGGGAGGATAACTGGACAACAAGGAATATGGGTTTTATTGCAATGAAATACTGGCTCATGATTGGCTGACAGAGGTGTTGAATGGTATAAATACCAAAATGATTTTGATACCACCTGTAGTTTCGGAGATATCAACAGAAACAAGATTTTCCTTAATGGCGTCCTCAATATGTCAATTCTACAAAAAGTATTGTTGTGACATTTATGGAAATGGTCTAGTTGGATTATTTACCCCTAAAAACATAGGGATAGACATCAAAACTATGATGATATCATTCATAGTTACTGAGATACAGGCGAAAACAAGATTTTTGGTAATGGCCGCCTTAATTAGCATATTATGCGGATTGCCTAGGTTGACGACGTTCATCATGACGACATGTCAACAAATTCAGCAGATGTTTTTCTACTGACTTAATTAATTATTTTGGGTCTTGTAACATCAAAGTGTGTTGCCTAAAGCAGTTTAGACTTCGTGATCGTCTTCTGCTATGAATTTTGACAATTGGAGGCACTGAAAACAAAGAAATTTCAAGAATCGGCGGAGGCCTTTTTCTGGCACTTAGCAACGAATGCCATTTTGAACTTTGAAAGCCCAGTCAACAATTTTTCACAAGTCATCCACTTTCAAGAAGCCCTACAGTAGACAAAACAGCTGAAAACAATTAAAGCCGGCAGCGTAGGGTGACTCCTCGCTACTTTCAGGGAGAATTTCATTCTCCCTGATTTAAATAATCAAAAAAGTCATGGCTCTCCGGAGCTGCGCTATGTCCTAACGGACGGAAGAGCGTTACAGAAGAAGAAGAAGCGGATTGCCTAACGATGACAGAGTGGCATCATTCAGATTCTGAAAGAGCACATCTCAGAGATATAGAATCAACAAAAAAACATTGTCCAGACTCCAACGCCCACTTGTTGCTCACCGCCGCCAGACTATACCGGACGGACAGATTTTCCAAAAGTAACTACAATACACGTCGCAAAGTATACATTGCCGAGGGTAAAAAGTACATTACCGTACTCTACCATACTGAGTGGTAGAGCAGTGCTCTGTCCAAGTCTCTGCCCCCCGTAGGATTCAACCCCGGTATTCAACCCAGCCTACAGCCCTGTGACACGTAACAAATTTCCATCGTTGCTATTCCATGACGTCATAAAACTGCGGTACTTGTCGGTTCCAACTGGTATAGAAGAGTATCTGTTCTTTAGTTTTTCCAGTCTTACCACATATCATGGTAACATCTCCATTTGTCAATGTATTTGCAAACGGCGCCACAATAACCTATCTTAACGGTCTGTTCTATCTGTCCAATCACACAGAAAAACCTATTCCCCTGATTCTACAATTTTTTCCAAGAATCTCACTTCAGCAGTTTTTGAGTTTTGATCAAGAAAAAAAAATCATTTTCAACATTTTTTTAGTAATTGTGAGAAAAGTATTAATTTCATGTGGATAAGACGCCTAAAAGGCACAACTAAGATAAAAGATACAAGTATGTACCAAACATAGGCTGCGCGGCAGCATACCCTCGGCTATTCAGCGGCTATTCTGCAGTCAGTCGGATACATTGGCCTACCGGGGGCAGGACCAAAAAAAAAGCAGGAAACAGTTAAAATGTGCGCAAGGAGACAAAAAATTTTGGCAGATGATCAAATTAATATCAAAATCAACTGAAAATAAAGTTTACAGTAATAATTATATGCTAATAGCCTATAAAGTGGGTCTCACACCTTGACAACCTGAGGAACGTCCAGGTAACTTATGAGCATTGTTGTCATTCAATTTTGTCAATTTACAAAAAAATAATAATGTTGTTAATTTACAAAAAATTTTGGGGAAAATTGAGCAGAAGCAGCTATATAAAATCGCAATTTCAATCGTTTATTATGGTTGGCAGGAAGGAAAAAAGATCTATGGAAATAGACTCATGCATTAGAATGGCCGTTTTTTAGTTTACCTGGGAAATCTCAGGTACATGCTGAGGGGAAAAATGAAGAAGCCTCAGATGTGGAATAGGAGGTCCAAAACGGGAAAAAAGCGAAGCGGCCATACGAAATCGTGATTTCAGTCATTAATTAGGGTTGAGACACGGGAATAGACGAAATGGAGTAAGCACATGCATTAGAATGGCCATTTTTCAGTTCACATCAAAAGTCTGAGGCACCTTAGAGGAAAAATGAAGAAGCCTCAGGTCTGAAATGGGAGGTCCAAAACAGACCTGGAATTTCTCAAAAATGTATATATAATTATATGTATGACAATTTTTGAAAATGCTGTTTAATTCAGGATTTGGGAAAATGTGAAATGAAATGTGGAAAAATCATTGTATTGAGGGTAAAATTCCTTGAGTCAAAACACTTATATTCTGTACATTTTTAGAAAGTGACGTTTTGCTTGGCCTATAGGTTATTGATTGTCAACCAGGGCTTCAAATTAAACTTTTTTACTTAATCTAACAGAAAATTAGCAATTGGGACAACACAAGATATATAGGCCTATTAGTCACTAAATTTCTGAAATAAAAAATGACATAGGGTATCTTTGACTCGGACAGTTGTCTTCTAAAAACATGAAATCAAAGACACAGGTGCTTTAGAGTCTCCTCTTCAATTAAAGAAGGCCATGTTATAGCACAGAATGGATTAAGCTTACTCCTAACTGAATTACAAAGAAACTGAACTCAGATTAATACCATGTGCAAGCCAAAGATGCCTGAAAAATCATGAAATTCTACTAAAATGCACTAATTTCTGACAAAAAAATTATCAGAAAAACGGGGTTTTGGCCCCATCTTTATAGCTGTAAAAAAACACAATTTTGTTGTTCATATCATGCTGATATTTTTGGCATAGATAAAGGACAATTTGGGCTACAAATTGCTACCAAATATACTATTATACAAGCTCTTAATGAGCCTGTGGAGATTAACAAAAAGTGTCCCGACTCAAGGTAACCTTTCCTAAGTGTCCGACTCAAGGAAACTTACCCTATACATGTTATGATAATTTTGGAAAATTACAACTTTTTGTATGAGCACCTATATAAATTATTCTTCTTAAAGGCACCTGTAGGCCTACTCACCCCCTTCCCAGCTGCTCAACCCCCTCCCCTATAGGCATGAATTGGCTATTGTCTGCTGCACCCCAATCACCCTATGTAACATGATGTAATCTGAGTAAACAATGGAGGGTGCATTACTTCACACCTCAGATGTGTATGACAGTGATGAGAGGGGGAGGGGGTCAAATATGAAACATCACTGAAAATCAATGGTTATCAAGATATTACAATTTAAATTATATATAAATTATATAGATATGTATACAGCCCTGCATGGTTGTGCATGTTACATGGCCCATAAGCCTGCATGGGCAATAAAATAAAAGTCATATCTCATCTTCTACTGATCCTAGGTTTGTCTGGAAAATTTATAAAACAATTTTGAGTCATTTTTGTCTGTATGAAAGTCACTTTTCAAATGTTAATATTTTGGATTTCGTGAAAGATACCACCTTGGTTGTTTCTAGACATGATACCTGGGTTCAAGAACGTAAAACTTGGCCCAACTCTCTCAAGCTTCCTCACTCTTTCTGGCTCAGGGAAAGTGTTTTTAGATGAATGAAACGTCCATTTCTCTATTTTATATGATGTTTTATTGTATTTAATTTTGAGAAATTCCCAGCCTTAGCATTCAACCGAGTCAAGGTACCGAAAAGAGATTTTGCAATGAAATAAAAGGGTCACCTCATTGCTATGTCCTCCTCCTGTCCTAATTAGAATACCAAGTGCATTATAAAGTACAAGATGTAAAGCCCCAATCATCCATCCATCCATGATTCTCTGGGTGTATTAGATTTTATAATAATAGATGATCAAACTATCTATCTATCTATCTATCTATCTATCTATCTATCTATCTATCTATCTATCTATCTATCTATCTATCTATCTATCTATCTATCTATCAAACAACTAATCAATAGTGCATGCAATATGAAAATCTATTTGCTTGGATAAATTAATTAATCATTCATTCAATCAGTCCAATCAGTCAAGCTATCTTCAGTCATTTAAACACCTAATCTAAAACACCTAATCTATCTATCTATCTATCTATCTATCTATCTATCTATCTATCTATCTATCTATCTATCTATCTATCTATCTATCCTACCTTTATCATCTTATCGTAAATTATGAATAGAATAAAGGCCTGCCTAAAACAGAAATAATAGATAGGTTGTCTATCTATCCAATCTATCTATTTTAAATATTAAACTAAAAACAATGAGCGGTCTACAGATATTGTTTTAATACGACTAATACATTTACTAGTTAACACCAAAAAGGTTAAATGCTGTCCAAACTTGACTGTATAAGTACAACAATAGCTGAAGAAGCAAAAAATAAGAAAAAGAAAAATAAATTGGAAATTTCATTATAATGTTTTAAGATTTAAAAAAAACTAGTTATCAATGAAGTTTGGACATATTTCTAAGAAAAAAGGGAATGTTATTAAAAGATAGGGTGCTATTCAACTGCTTCTGTACCCACCCCTTTGTTCTTGGGTTTGGCCATTGGAGAGGATTAGTGACATCATGTTACATAATGCCCATTCAACAAAAGCTGCACCCTCTTTCCCCAACAAAGCAGTGACACTTATTGTCTTCAAGGTGCTTAAATATGCTTGGGATGAGTTTTGTTATTAATTAAATTCAGATTTATCCAACATTAAATATCTTTGGATATAAAATGAAACATTGAAATTCATAGAAATAAGGTTTTGTTACATGCCAAGTAAACTTCTAAATAGCCTTGTATTTAGTGGAATCATTTCTGCAATCATGACTTGATCAGATTTAGTTTTTAAATGTATGCAATTTTATAAATAAAAGCATGCGGACATTAATTTAATTTCTTTCTTTTAATTTACATGACTGAGGTTAGATTTGAGCAAAAGGGCAACAAGTGGGGGTTTTGAGATTTCTTGTGAAAAGTTTAGAATGGTAAGGCTCCATGACTCAGAACTATATATATACGCATTAAGCATATTTGTCTATATATGATATTTGATAAAGAAAAGTAAAAAGTAAAATTTTGACATGTTTTTAGAAATTTTGACACACCATGCAAAAATTGATTGATATGTGATTATCTAAAAATCTGCAATATTTATTAAATTTTGCAAATATTGACCTCTGGTCTGAATTAGAAAGATTAATATAGCTCAAAATTAGCATCATGATGATTTGATACACTCATGTTTATTTTCTAAATATTCCAAAGCATAGTATGACATCAGAAATGAAATTGGGGAGGAAATAGACATTGGAGAATTTTTTTTCTGCCCAATAGGCCTACATAAAAAAATATTCTTTACCATCTTTCAATAATTGTGAGAAAAGTATTGATGTCATGTGGATTAGACCCCTCAAAGGCACACCTAGGACAAAAGATACAATAATGTACCAAAAACAAAAAATATACAATTATATTATATTGTATTACATGCCATAGTTTTGTCATTACTACCAATACGCATGTGGGACGCTTTTTCCCCGGACAGCAGCCCGACGGACAAATTTTCCCAAAGTAACTACAATACCCATCAGCAATGCATAGTTGCATACATTGCTGTCAGAGGGTAAAAAACCACTTTGACCAAGGGGTATGATCTAGAGTCCCCCTTACCTCCCTCCCCCAAAGATAATCTGATTGGCCCCTAAATGCTGAACTCTTTCAAACTCAGGGACCGAGACTGATGCATAGACAATACATACATTTTTCTGACAGCTTTGCTCAAAGATCGATGATAGAAGTCCAGTCTTCCCTCTCCACTGTCCCCAAAAGGTCGCAAGAATGGCTTCAAAGCTCGATACACCTCTGCCCATTTGTATGCAGCCAATTTTCCTATGTCCTTCTTTGATTTCTCCCTAACGTTATCATCTGCAACAAAAGGGAGCTTATTTAATCAAACCTTGTGTCCAGGATTCCAATACAAAGATTCATACCTTCATTTAATAGATATCTGGATGCACTTCAAATACTAAAAGAATGAAATTTAAAAGAATTTCACCTAAATCAATATTATCACTACAGATGTACAGCCAGTATTAATTTGCGACAACAGATCACAAGCATAGAGATTGAAGTACAGACTGGCTGTGTGAAAAGGGCTTATAGTAGGTCAGGAAAGATGGCAGCAAAGTACACTCTTGAATAGAATGAGATATCTGACATGGGTATCCCGGAACTGGAAATGAACCCCGGTTCAAGAGTTTAGGGGTGATATTCATTTCTAAATCAAGTGTCACCTTGTTTAGAATTACCAAAACTTGCCAGAAATTATTTAATTCAAGACTGCCCTAAAAGAATTTATTTCATCAAGACTGAGGAAGAAATTATTTATTTTTAAAAAATCCATCCCCCTCCCGACATTAAACGTCTCCCCTTTAGCAACCCAGTATGCTTTACCATGCAACGCCAAATTTTAAAGAAATACAGAGAAATGTTAATTTTAATGAATCAAGGGGGGACAGTAGCTCAATAAGTGCAAATCAAGACCTTCAACATTTTATTGCAAAAATAAAAAAATTAACTGAAGGCTTTACTTAAAGTGAAGACAATGACTCTTTACCCTTTCCTCCCTTTTCACTTGTTCCTTCTGCCCCAGAAGGAGGAGTCAGTCTGTCCTCATCCCCAAGAATTGTCAACAATTCAGACTCCAAGAGACCTCCGACAGATACCTCTAACAGACACAGAGTGGCCACCAATAATTGGCCCCCATTCTCTCTTTCAAATCGACCCAAAACCTGTTGTTCTAGCCTGAAATCAGAATCAGAATATATTGCAAAGATTGAGTATAAAGCAAGTAAAATATACATGAGTATTTCTCAAAAAATGCTTGTCTCTTTTAATTTTGGAAGAATGGAAGTCTAAGAGGTGGAATATCACTTGCTTCTTCAAAATCCCGTTAAGAGGTCGTGGTGATCGGATATGATCTAGACACTCATGGATACATTTTATAGCCCATGAAACGCACTCCACTTTGACCCGTGATTTAAGTTATTTCGATAATTTACATTTAAAAAATTTTTTACAAATGATTAATACACCATAGGGCAAAAAATTAGCAATAGGCCTATGTCAAATTAGTTGTAATTGATTGTAATGAATAATTAAAGAGTTATAGTTGAATATGTAAAATCATACATGTAAAATTGGCTATAAGTAAGAGGGAAATGTCCTTGTAGCACATAAAAGGCCATAATTTTATGCATTTTTTTGTGTTAGTTTCATAAATCTTGAATGAGTAGATGCTTAGCAATCTACTTTCCAATTTTGAAATAAAAAAAATTCTCGAGCAAAAAGGACTTGAAGTAGAAAATTTTCCTTTGGAGACATTATGCAGGATCATATTGGGTACAACACAAAAAATATTCATGAATCCATGAAGTTCTTCATATTTTTTTGGCAAAAAAAGTTTTGATCCAAAAAGTGACATGAAATTTTCAATGTCAGAGTGAGACGCGATTCAATTCTAAAGGTGCTACGGCAAAGTTCTATATCCCTTCTGAAAGAGAAGAAACTGAACTTTCTGGTGGTGTTTCCAATTGTTATGTAGCTCTAATTGGGTCCGAGATATCGGCGATGGAAAATCGCGTTTTAGTGCGGTCATAGCGCCGATACCGCTTACGCGATGACAACAACATTTTGTGGTATTGTTAGACTAAGGCAGGACTTCACTGTATGCATATATAAATTCAGCTTGATCTGAGCATTCCTTCCTTGTTTTCTACAGGTTGGCATTTGATTTTTGGAAATTCTGGTTTTTCAAAAAATCTAAACTTAGCACGTCATTCTGCAATGGAGAAGTGTCGAAGATATCTTCTAAAAAATTGGCAGGTCTCTAACTGTCTTAGTTTCAGAGAAACCGTGACCAGAATGCAAAAACAGCTTTCGGGAATTAAGCCTCAATGGCCAGGAGTTACAGTATCTTTCTAATATGAAAAAATTGTGTCAATTTAATAACATAAGACTCTGATGTCCATTTTCTTGTATATCAGCCAGTTTTCTCATAGTATGAATTTGAAAATGAATTTTTGGGCCATAGAAAAATAATAATAAAACGTACAATTTAACAAAATGAATTCCCCTACGGGGAATTCATAATTATAAATGATGGTACCAGCCATGGTGCATGAATCCAAGATATGCTAACTACACTATGCTATACCACTCGTATTGGAAAATACTGACTGATGCATCTCTGAAATGACAGAAATATTTTGAAAAATATATACATTTTTGATATGTGGGATTTTCCACAGATTTTAATTAAATTCAGAAACTATAGATATTCCATTTCAGTTTTATACCATAGTCACTCTGTTCAAATGATAATTTAGTTTCAGTCGCTGTGTAAGGTTTCTGGGCCTATTTTTGAGAAATGCTCATATATAACTGTTATGCAACGTTTTATATATATATTTTTCTTTGCTATCAAATAAGAAAAACTTTGGTTTTGTCTCCCACCAAGTAATATTGCATACAAATCATTGACAAGTTTAGATATAAATCTGAATGATACTGTACATACTGTAAGAGCGAATTCAAACCACAAACATTATACATGTGTAATCGTGTATACATATAGATTCAAAAGCCGAGGAAATTGAATGAGCTGGGCCTGCTTATATGAAACCAAAACTAAGATTTATTAAAGGAAAATAAAACTCACTCAAGAAGACCATCAGCCAGCTGATTGATCTTATCAGACACTTGACGAAATTGACCAAAAATCCTTAATTCTTCACAAGCAATAGAGAGCCACAGCGGGTTGTCTGCGGACATTTTAGAGATTAGACTGACCATTTGGTCTTCATCTAGGGCCTTGTTGTACTTGCCAAGCATCACTGTGACAATGTTCTGGAAAAAGAAAAAATACAAGATTTGAATTTTTTGTTCAGGTGCAATATTGAATGTCTACATGTGTAGAGTTATTTCAAGTAAAAAAGTTAAAAATCAGGAATAAACATAGTGGAAAACTCTAAACAGAGGCACAAGTGATGTTATACTCTCTATATGTAGTGCAGCTCATAGATCTCATTGTACAACACGGCAGCAAAACTGTTATATATGCAGACGATACCCAAGAACCACCTCTGTGTCTGTGATTGAGTCATGTGTAGATCAGATTAGGTTGTGGATGAGTAAAATTATTTGGCATTAAATGAAGGGAAAACAGAAATAATACGCCAAATACGGTTTTCATCTAAATTTAAAAAGTCACCAGAAATTGTGGTATATTTATATACAGCCTTATCATGTCAAACCAGGTTGCAAATGTATGTAAATCTGTGAGTTTCGCACTATGGAGTCTTGGTAAGGTTAGACACTATCTGGATAAAAAAACCACTGAAAAACTTGTCCTTGCATTTGTTGGTACTAGGCTGGACTATTGCAACAGTTTACTTGTTGGCATTCCATTATACCAAAATTAGGCTTCAAGATATTATGAACTCTGCAGCACGCTTAATCAAAGGAGTTCGACTGAGACAACACCTATACATCACACCATCCTACGTAAATTGCATTTGTTGCGTATCTCCGCTCGCGTCATCTTTAAAACTATGTGCCTTGTTTTCAAATGCATACTGGGCCTTTCTACCTCAAGAAACTCATCAACAGGGCTCAATTAGATCTTCATTTTGAATACCAACAAAAATGGTTTAGGCCAAATTTGAAGGCACAGTAAATTAACAATGCGGAAACTTAAAACTTTTTGCCTGACTCGCAAATCAAAGTATGACATTATAGGTGTAAATGTACCTCTGTTGGCTGTTCAGATATCTGGCATTACTAGCAATCTTGCAAAAAGCACTAAGAACTATAATACAGTTACCATTGTCATATCAATAATTGCACAGATATCCTGAATAGAACCACAGAAATGAAGAACTTGTAAAAATATTTAAATTGGCGACAGGTTATCAGATTTGTCAGTGAGTCATTTCAGAATCAGGTTCTGTATTATTATGTACTGCAAAAGTTTATAGAGAAAGAAATGGAATCCAGGGCATCCTTCAAACCAAGAAAGAAATTCAAATAGAACGAGTACCTGATCAGAAATTGCTTTCATATTTCTATACTGGTGTGTGGAAGTTGTAACATAAAACTTCCTTGTTTGCAATAATTAAGGTACTATAAAAAAATATTTTTACGCTCATTTTATAATGGAACTAAGGCGTTACAGGGAGGTCTGGATAGATTATTAGACAGCTCTTTATGTTGTCACTAAAGCCTTACGGAACAAATCATGCCTTTTGGATTGAGAACATTACTTTTCAAAAATATAATATCAATGCTCAGAGATACAGACAGAATATGCATTTAGCTTTTTGTATACAGTGCAATATATACCTATATATCTCAAATAACTTTTAAACTTGATGCTGGCTGTGATATCCTTTGCATCTGTATTGCATTGAAATATTTCTGATCTTTGATTTATTTTAAGATTAAGCTGTGGGTACTTGTATTCCTGGAAAATAATATAACAACCCACGTTTCATAGGTGTGCATGCCTAATGAAACTGTTACTCCCCCATACTTCCAATATGGCTCATTGCAGGACCCCCAATGCTTTGTCAATATGTTTTCCAGTAAACTGACATAGTTTTGAATATAACCTGGACTGCTAAAATAATTTTTTCAAGTAATTACCTGCTCATTGCTGGTTTGCATCATCAGATATGACTTTCTTTCTCATAATCGTGATATTTTATGTAGATCAAAAATTATCCGAAACCTTGTTGGTATTCAAATTGTAGGTTTTTTTGTGACCTTTTCAAATATGCAGGTTGTATTTCTGTACGATGAGAACTGACACAATTATACGTAACCGTGAGTTTGTGAAACAACTGAAAATGATGAAAATGCCAAAAATTCAATGTCATTTCCTCAAAAAAATTTTCAAATAAGAGACCTTAAATTTCGGATATCTCTCCCGAGCAGCAACGTAAATCAAACCTTTCATTACGTAATTATTTTGGTTAGAATCAAACGTTGGGCCAAACAATGTATGACAAAGGTAGGGCAAAGGTAATTTCCAAACGTTGCACTCAGATGGAAAACCAAACGTAGGTGGCAACCTTAGTAAGAGGTTGGCAGATAGTTTGTTTTATAGTTTGGCCTAATGTTCTAGTCACACTTAAGTCATACCTATGGTTGAGAGGTTCGAAGAACGTTTGGTTGTAACGTTTGGCTGAACGTGTCAGTCATACGTAAGTCATACCTTTGGTTGAGAGGCTTTAAGAACGTTTGACTATTACTTGTGACCATACCTTTGATTCATAGGTTTGTCGGACATCCATTTGAGAGGTTTTTACAACCTTAGACTATTACGTAAGTCATACCTTTGGTTGAGAGGTTTGAAGAACGTTTGACTATTACATATGACCGTACCTTTGATTCATAGGTTTGTCGAACATCCATTTGAGAGGTTTTTACAACCTTAGACTATTACGTATGACCAGACCTTTGATTCACATATTTGGCAATACGTAAGTTCCAAGGTTTCTCCAACGTTTTTTTGATATATATGAGCCACGTTTGAAAGTAATGTTCAGGGAAAACGTCTGATCATACATATGTGCCAAAGGTTTGTCGAAGGCTTGCACTAAGTTGCAGAACCTGGTATCCTGAGTCTCAGAGAGCCTTGTAGCGCCATCTATTCCATACCTATTCCAATCTATCTGGTAACTTTGAGTGGTTAAAACCTCAAACAGGATGCTAGCTGGTGATGATTGAATGAAGCCATAAAGAAATAGCCGCTGCACCAGTTATAAAAATTACCTAATAAATATCTCTTAAACTGTGTAAGATTAGATTGGGCAAAAAAAAATTCCCAAGTACTGCTCAACCACAAACGACCAAGAGAGAATCAGTTAAGACCGGAGTTTAACTGAGCCTACTTGCAACTGAATGCCACCTATCCAGCAGGCCAATATGGATTGGGATTTTTCCAACTCTTCAGAGTTGCAGCATTAATCCCTCACAAGGTCAGTGAATATTCTTATTTATTTTAGTCCTTAAATGGACTGTAACTGCTTGATAAAACAAGGAAGAAAAGTCTGCTAATTTTGGAGCCACCTCCAGTGCTTGCTGATTGGCTCTGCTCTCTCTATCTCTCTGTTTTTCTCTTCTCTTCACTGTTTCAATTTATGTTTTCTCTTTGCAGATCTCCAACAATCAATTGACCAACCACCCATCCCCTCAAGACCAAAAAAAAAAATGCTTGAAATCCCCCCCCCCTAAAAAAAGATTCCTGTAGTAAAATCATATGAGAGCATTCTTTATACAATAATAAGGGCCAGTGTATAAGGGCTTTATTTAATTAATTAATTATTTTTTTCCACGGGGGCCGCAGCCTGGTAGCGTGGCTGGTCCACCAGAAGCAATGCGGCAGTGACCCGGGCCATCCGAGGGCTCCGCCCCTGGCCGGCGCTTCCCTGCTTGAAGGTTGACATGGCAAATTCTGTGCATCGTGCACACCAAGCAATCGGTCGAGAACACGAGCATCCACTGTAACACTGTTCTCCTCGATGTTAAACATGGAATTCATTGTAAATTGAGTCATTTCGGGTCATATTTCACAAGATACGGTCCGTTTAATTCCGAAATACGAGCGCTGTCATGAATCCACAGGCTTCACATCGCCGATTTGACCGAGTTGACTCGCTCGCCGTGAAGCCTACACAACCTCCCAGTCCATCCGAAGGAGTCATTTATAGTCAGGGAGCAGAGGAGCCAAAAGTAGGCTTAGGTCTTACTCATGAGAGCACCACTTGAATTTGGTACCGATTGAAAGAGGACACTTTGGAGTTTCAGAAACCATGGTTTTCACTTTCCAAAGGTGGTAGGTTTTCTTTCTGGGAGGGGTAAAAGGTCAACGACCTCTTGATTTTACAGTCATTTAATGAAAAATGTATTTTCTTAATGTTTTGAGCATAACTTTTCAAGTGTTTTACATATTTATTTCAAATTCACCAAAAGTGAAGATGATTCCATGTTATATGGGTCACTAATTTAAAATATGCACTTTGACCAATTTTTGGGGTCAAATGGGGTCAACAAAGTTCATAAATATCAAAAATTTCACTCAAAATAGCTATACTTGAATATGTTATTGTCATGCCCAAAATATTAAATAAATCAAGATAATTTCTCATGCACCAGGAAGTCATATGGGCTAGCATTACATATGTTGGGAAATTTTGGTTGCTATGGATACATGTTACCTATAGGGAGGGGTAAAGCTCAAAACTGCACCGTTCATTTTTGGGCAAAATTTATATTCATTTATGGGACAATTTCCATTTCATTTGTTTCTTCTGTTCTTGGATATGCCTCATTATGAAGAAATACCATTCCAAATTATTGGTCAAACAAATATTCTATGAATAAATATTAAAATATTGGTTGCTGTAGATACCTGTTAGCCATAGAAGGTGTGAAATCTGAAACCTAGGTCTCTGTTTTTGGGCAAAAAATACCTTATTATCGTTTTCATAGCTACGTGTTTTTCAAGTTTGCAATTTGCTTCATTCCAAAACTGTGATGTGAGAGATTAAGTTAAATAATGTTGTTTATTACAAGCACAGATTTCAGGAAACTGACAAACTGCAGTGACACATGGATGATGTTGTTTCACTGTGCACTGTAACTGAACCAAACAGACTACTTAGCCTAAAAGGAGAGTTGCAATAACTGACAAAAAATGTTGTTTGAAATTGTGATGACTTGTGTCCTGTGAAAAACAGCAACACATTTTGTTTGGAAAACAACAACGTGCAACACTCAGCTTAGACATGCATTGTTTGTTGTGGTTGTACACAAATAGTAACATTGCCTGACAGTTTTAAATTCCTTTGTCATTAACTGTGATGTCAAACTCTGAACTGATATGTCACAGATTGAAGATTAGACCAATCACATTGACAGATAACCGATGATGTCACAGTTTAACTGCAAAACGAAGTTTTCAAAAAACACATAGCTATGAAAACGATAATAATTTATAGCACAATTTCCAAATCATTGGTTTCTCTTGTCTATGTATGTAATATTATTAGGAGATACCATCCTTATTTACTGCTCTCACAAATATTTGATAAATATATATTTCAAAATATTGGTTGCTATGGATACCTGTTAGCCATAGAAGGGGTAAAGCTCTAAACGTCACCCACCATTTTCGGTAAAATTCACCTTGATTTACAGCAACATTTCCCAATCATTTGCTTTTCTGTTTATGAATATGCCCTATTATGTAGAAATACTATTTCAAATCATAAATCAAACAAATATTCAACAAATATACAGCAAAATATGGGTTGCTATGGATATTTTTAAGCCAAAGAAGGGAAGAAATCTGAAACCTCGCCCTCTGTTTAAGGCCAAAATTTACCTTCATTAATGGCAGAATTTCCATATCATTTGTTCTTCTGTTTATTGGTATGCTATGTTATGGGGAAATACCATCAAGGTTATTTACTGCTCAGACAAATATTCAATAAATATTATTAATATATTATTAAAATATTGGTTGCTATGGATACCTGTTATCCATAGGACAGGTGAAAACCGAAACCTTGCCCTCTGTTTTTGGGCAAAATTAATCTTTGTTTATAACACATGTAACTTCCACATAATTTATAATTCTGTTTATGGATATGCCATGCTTTGAGGAAATACCCTTATTTACTGCTCACTAATAAATATGAGTTCCTGTGGATACCTGTTACCAATAGGATGCGTTAAAATAGAAACCTTTCCCTCTGTTTTAGGGCAAAATTTATGTTCATTATTGACACAATTTCCACAGCATTTGTGTCTTCTGTTTAAGGATATGCCATTTTATAAAGAAATACCACCCTTATTTACTGCTTACACAAATATTAAATAAAAATATATATCTTCAAATATTGGTTGTCACAGATACCAGTTATCCATGGGAGGGGTGAAAACCAAAATATCGCCCTTTGTCTTTGGGAAAAATTTACCTTCATTTATAGCTCAATATCCATATCATTTGTTTCTTCTGTTCATGGGTATGCCATGTTATGAGAAAATTCCATTCCTATTTACTGCTCACATAAATATTCAATAAATAGAATATTTAAATATTGGTTGTTATGGATACCTGTCACCCATAGTTGGGGTGAAACTGACAACTCATCCTCAATTTTCAGGCAGAAATTACCTTAATTTGCAGCACAATTTCCACATCATTTGTTCTTCTCTTTATGGATATACCATGCTTTGAGGAAATGCCCCTTATGTACTGCTCACAAATATATTCAATAAATATATATATATATATCCGAATATGGGTTGCTATGGATACCTGTTACCAACAGGAGGGGTGAAAACTAAAAAATTCACTCTCTGTGTGAGCAAAATTTACTATATCATTTATGGCAAAATTTCCGCATAATGCACTTACAATATCTATCTATATTGGCATTTGTGTTGTGATTTCGCCCAAAAACTGAGGGCGAGCTTTTAATTTTAATCTCCACCTGCGGGTGACAGGTTTCCAAGGCAACCAAAAATTTTTATATTCACTGAATATTCGGGGTGACCTGTAATTGGGATGGTATTCACTAATAATGTGAAATGTCTAGGAACAGAAGAGGCAAAAGACATTGAAATTGAATCATTAATGAAGGTAAATTTCACCGACAAATTTAAGGCAAAGTTTCAACTTTTACTCCTCCTATGGGTGGCAAGCGTCCAAAGCAAACAAAATTTAGAAACATATATTGATTGAATATTTGTGTAACAACAATCAATGATGGTATTTCCTCAAAATGTGGCAAATATGTGAGCGGAAGAGCAAGAGATGTGGAAATTGTGCCTTAAATGAAGGTAAATTTTTCCCTAAAATGGAAGGTGAGATATCAGTTTTCACCCATCCTATGGGTAATGCCCACTGCAACAGGTGTCAATAGAAACCAGGATTTTGGTAGGGGAGAGTGAGGCATAACCACCCCCAGGGGCATAACCACCCAGCCAGTGGTTCCAGGTGATTGGTTCCACATAGTAAAGATATTGTTAGTGCAGGTGATTTTACTTGTGAAAGACAACTTTTTAAAAGAAGGGGTTACAAGCAAAAGGCAGAACCAAACTGACTAGCTCAGTTTGTTTAGTTTTTTAGCGGTTTTAAGCCGCTTCATGTTATTTTTACATGTGACGGTATTTGTGATGGCATTCTACATAAAGGAGATGCATGGTATCGGTGAAAGGCATTGTGTTGGTTCATATTCTGACTAATTTTTAAAATGGATTTAACTGTCATTAAATCATGTCATGAGTGATAATAGGGGTAGTGACTGTTTTACCCCAATATGGGGCATAACCACCCGCCCCTGGAAAAAATACAGTAGGGGGGTGACAGAAACAGGAGGGGGGTTTTCAAAAATGTACTATAAATGTGTGAGAAACTTGGGAAGGGTTAGCATAGAATATGTCATTTGGGCTGTCTTGAAAAACCAAAAGATTGGTATTGGCGGGAGAGTCCTGGAGAGAAATATCTCAGAAGTCATTACCATAGCAAAAGTGAGAACACTGATATGGTTTGATACTTTCCAAGTCAAGAGCACCTGCATTTTCATCAGAAAGGGACATAGTATCCTTCCACGAGATATGGAAATCCTCCAGTTATTTTTGTTGCTGGTACCTTGGGGGAGGGGTTGTGGTCCATGGGGTGGGTGGTTATGCCCCGAGCATGGGGCATAACCACCCACCTTGTACCAAAAACTATTTCATATCCTTGTGCTATAAGGAAGAATCATTTGATGCTGCAGGTAGGGGATATGAAAGTACTCTAAGAGTGTGTCATATTGCCAATTGGAGTTCTTAATTGTGTTGATCATTATCATCCTGTAAGACATTTTGTCTTAGGGGGGTGGTTATGCCCCACTCTTCCCTATATTTATTGAATAGTTGTGTAAGCAGTAAATATGAATGGCATTCCCTCATAATGAGGCATATCCGAAAAGAGAATAAACAAATGATGTGGAAATTGTGCCACTGGCAAATAAGGATACATTTTACCCAAATACAGAGGGCGAGGTTTCATATTTCACCCCTTCTCTGGCTAACAGGTATCCATGGCAACCAATATTTTGATATATATATATATATATTTATTTATTAAATATTTGTGAGAGCAGTAAATAAGGATGGTATTTCGTAATAATATAAAATACCATGAAAGCTCATGAACAGGTGAAACTAATGACACGGAAATTGTGCTATAAACTTCATAAAGGAAGGTAAATTTTGCCCAAAAGCAGAGAGCGTGGTTTCAGATTTCACACCTTCTATGGCAAACAGGTATCTACAGCAAACAATGTATATTCATAGAATATTTGAAGTAACCCATATTTATTTGTGAGCAGTAAATGAGGGGTATTACATGGCATATCCATAAACAGATTAATAAATTATGTGGAAGTTGTGTTATAAACGAAGAATGATTTTGCCCAAAAACAGAGGGCAAGGTTTCGGTTTTCACCTGTCCTGTTGATAACAGGTATCCATAGCAACCAATATTTTAATAATATATTAATTGAATATTTTTCTGAGCAGTAAATAACAATGGTATTTCCCGAAAACATAGCATATCCATAAACAGAAGAACAAATGATATGGAAATTCTACCATTAATGAAGGTAAATTTCGGCCTTAAACAGAGGGCGAGGTTTCAGATTTCTTCCCTTTTTTGGCAAACAAATATCCATAACAACCCATATTTTGCTATATATTAGTTGACTAATTGTTTGATTTGTAATTTGAAATAGTATTTCTACATAATAGGGCATATTCATAAACAGAAAAGCAAATGATGTGGAAATGTTGCTGTAAATCAAGGTGAATTTTGCCAAAATGGTGGGTGACGTTTAGAGATTTACCCCTTTTATGGCTAGCAGATATCCATAGCAACCAATATTTTGAAATATATATTTATCAAATATTTGTGAGAGCAGTAAATAAGGATGGTATCTCCTAATAATATAACATATAGACAAGAAAAACAAATCATTTGGAAATTGTGCTTTTAATAGGGATGCACGGATATCCGGCAAGGTATCCGGTATCCGGCCGGATATTGGAATTTGCAGGATATCCAGTATCTGGCAGAATTAGTGTGTCAGAGCCGGATATCTGGGATGCTCAAAAATAAGGGAAAAGCTAGAAAAATGTTGATAAAAAATGAAAGAATGATACAAGAAGAGACTCAGAAACATGATGTAACCATCTTCAAATTTAAATTCAGTTACGGAGCATAACGAAAAACATTCAATCAGAGGAACAGTCTCCCACTGGAAATGATTATCTCTCGGCTCTCAGAAAAAAAAAGTATCATCAACTTCGAATTCTCAAAAACATCCTTTTTACACTGGTGGCGTAGCCAACTGTGTACTGTATCGCTCGACGAAGTCAACGGATACATCGATGCTGGATGAGGATTTCGCGGAGTGTAGCTAAATGTGTATTGCACCTATTGCATGGAAACTTTCTCCCTTACTTTATTTCGACACGAACTCGTGTATGACATGGTTCCAGTCATTTCGCCGACTGGGAAATATGCCAAACGCTGTTATCATGTCCGAGCAGAATTTTGACAAACCTCCTGCTCTCCTACATGTTTTGATCTGAGCCAGAATCACCCGGATGTAAACCGATGCATAATTAATTAGGCGACGAAGTTACCTGAATAGCCCTGAGTGGCGAAATAAAAGTTTTTAATGAAAATCTAATTTATTATCTTATTTTCCTTCAATTTAATGGAGCAAATGGTTCCAAAATATCACGTATATATCCATCTATCCATCTATCTATCTATCTATCTATCTACCTATGTACTTACAGTCAACACAGAAATTATTCGCACGCTTTGATTTTTCATCATATTTCACAGAAAAATGATAGTATGATAAAAAGAACTGCCCTATGTTTTAGAGTAGTGTTAGTAGGTTAGGTTCCCATGCATTTCATTTTTTACCAAAATTCATTTTCTTGGAAAATATGAAAAAATTGAATTTTGAAAACCAAAAAATATTTGCACGCTTCAGCCAACTGCCAGAAACTTAATTTTTAATGATGATACTCAAATTTTGCTTTGGAACAACTGTTGTTTATTGCATATTTAGCTCATTTACATCAATCAGACATTATTTGGGGTTCGCAGGTGAGATTACAGGTGTTACTCAAGGAGTACACCCATTCTCATGTTTTTCTCCTACATTTAGGTATAAAAATGATTTAAAAATAGCAATTGTCAGAAATTGGTGTGTGAAGTCCTTTAAAATAGTCAAATTGTGAGAAAAAGATAAACTATGCAGGTTTTTGTGAAGAACTATGTTCAATATCTTATCAGGAAGTGTCCAAAAAAAGGCTGTTGGTGGTTTTGTGCTGAGAAACAACTGATGATTTGCTTCTGACGAGTTATTTAACCACTGGCTTATCAATAGTTGTTAAGAAAGAATATTTAGAGTTGTTTTCATCAATATTTGCTAAAAAATTAGGTTATTATTCGATTTTAGCATATATGTAAGTGTAGCATATTCAATGCATTGTCATGCATCGATTATTAAGATCCACTCAAGCTTGCCTATACAATAATTATGGCCTAAATTATTATGACAGTGAATAGTTTTCATTGTTCAAAGCTTATTTTTTACAAAGGAAACCCATTATTCTGAAATTTTCACTCATTGAGGCCCTCCATGGGGGTGCCCTATTAAGCAACACTTGTTGTAGGCTGCATAATGGTAATGATATAGTGCAAAATTCGAAAACGATTTGTCTTAGTTATCTCAGCTGACTTTCTGTAAAATTATTACAACCTACTGTTCACAGCTCACAGTCAAAATAGTCCCCAGAGGTAAAATTGAGTCCTGTAATTAAGATTTTTTCAGTTTGATTCTACTCATATTACTGTTTTTGGCATTTTGTGGTTGCATGTAGAACACAATTACCCACCAATACCTGCAAAATTACTTTTTTTAGACAAATAGGCACAATTATGGAGTTTACTAATCAGTCTCATGTGAGTTGCTTGTTTCTAGCCATATTTCTATAGCCATACATAGAAAAAAACCATGGGATTGAGTGTTTTCCCTTGGTAACACCTGCAATCCCACCTGTGAACCCCAAATAATGTCTGATTGATGTAAATGAGCTAAATATACCATAAACAACAGTAGTTCCAAAGAAAAAAGTGAGTATAATCATTAAAAATTAAGTTTCTGGCAGTTGGCTGAAGCGTGCAAATATTTTTTGGTTTTCAAAATTCAATTTTTTCATATTTTCCAAGAAAATGAATTTTGGTAAAAAATGAAATGCAAGGGAACCTAACCTACTAACACTACTCTAAAACATAGGGCAGTTCTTTTTATCATACTACCATTTTTCTGTGAAATATGATGAAAAATCAAAGCGTGCAAATAATTTCTGTGTTGACTGTATATACCTATCTACTTATCTAGTCTTACCTATCCTTATCATAAATTATGAATATGAATACAGAATAAAGGCCTGCCTAAAAACAGAAATAATGGATAGACTGTCTACCTATCCAATCTATTTTAAATATTCAACTAAAGGCAATGTATATATATATATGGCCTACAAATACTTTTTAAGACTAATAATACACTTGCTAGTTAATACCAAAAAGGTTCAATACTGTCCAAACTTGGGGGTATAACAATAGCTGAAGAGAAAAAAAGTCTGCATGGGATATAAGAAGTCATATCTCAGTTTCTACTTGGCCTATAATTCTGTTTCAAATTGGAAATTTCATTATGTCTATAGGGGCTATAAGCCCTCAATTCACTTTTTACCGTCAGCAATGTATATCGCCGTCGGGTATTGAGGTTAGAATGGCAAATTTTTGTCCGTCCGGCGGGCGGGCGGGCGGCTTCACGCAATGTGTATTGGCCTCTGTGCCAAAACTATTACATCTATATATTTAAAAATTTGAAACATGAATGGGTCTTATAGTGTTAATGTGCCTTTTGAAGTTCATATTTATACAATTATCACAGTTTTTGTAAGATATTGAAAATTCGACAAAATTATTTTTTTACGTTTCTGGACCAGAACTCGAAAAATGGTTGTACCTATGGGCATGGAAATCTACCATAACATGTGTTAAATACCCTAGTTGTGCCTTTTGGGGGTCTAAATGCTCTTACTAAAACTGATTTAAAAAAATGCACCAAAGATGTAAAAAAAAAAAAAGGTTTTTTCAACTCTCTGTAATTCCATCAATTTTGGAGTTAGATATTTTAAATTTAGCAATTAGTTGTCTAAAATATTGACCTTAAAAATACCTGAATCATGTGGAGAGTCCATCTAACAAATTTTCAATAAAAACCAAAATACTGAAAAAATTTGCAATTTTTGGCATTTTTCTTTAATTTTGGTCTCTCACACCAAAACAGTAATAATTATATTGGTAAAAACAAAAGAGTTATCATAGTTAAACTCATTAAAAAGGAACTCTTATGGCCATTATGTAGTTCATGCAATTTTTGAGCTGACAAAAGAAGTTTAAAATTCACAAAATTGTGAAAATATCAACTTCCTGACCATTTTGTTTCTATTAAAGTCATGCCATACACTGTAAAATTTTAATTTTGAGTTGGCTTAATTGATTGAGTGAGGTGGTTGCACAATTCCTTTGAGCCAAGATGGCTCGTTGTTTGTAAGTTACAACAACATAAAGATTATCTTAACTCAAAACAACAAGCTATCATGGCTCAAACAAATTGTGCAACCATCTCACTCAATCATTTGAGCTAACTCAAAATTTCAAATTTTACAGTGTACTCCTGAATGTGAACAAAAATACTAGCAACTTTCTTAGTCTTAAAATATACATACACTGGCATAAACCTTGTTTTAGTCTTACTATTTACAATGTTTTTGATTGGTAGACATCTTATCTATAATTTCTGTTATTAGACCTATATTCCATATTTGAAATTCATGATAGGATTAGCTAAGACTAGATGGATAAATAGATGGATAGATAGATAGATAGATAGATAGATAGATAAATAGATAGATATATAGATGGATGGTAGATGATTGGGTAGATGATCGGCACTTTACGTCCTGTGTTTATGCATTTGGAAGGTTCAGGGTATAAAATAAGAAAATTTGATCACTGCACATTTTGTCTCAGGCGAACTGATCCGCGTTCTCAAGTGCCAGCATTCATGCACGGTCCAATTGAAAAATGAAATATGCCTATCATCATCTAAAATCATGGAATGAAATGTCATTACATGTGTCTAAACATCTTGTTGATGGGCTTTTGCATATCTTATTTTTTAAAACTTTGTCTGAAGCAAAGAAAATTCACAATTTTGTGCAACATGAAATTGCGTTGAGGGGTCTTAATTTTTGATATTATACTGAACCCTTTCATCGGTTTTGCTTGCCATGTTGCCGCTCAGCAGATCAATAAGAAACAATAACGTGGTTGGCTAATGACTATTTTAAAATTTGTGAACTGGATGGTTTACTCTCAATCACATAGTTTTCAGGAGTATGCATGGTTTCAAAGCAGTTGCACCTACTCAACCAGAATCAGATAAAATAATCCTACTAAATTTCCTGCCGTCTCTCAGGCACAAGCATTCTGATCATTTTCCAGCCTCCCTGTATGATGCTTACCTCCTTAAGGTGGCTCGATACTCGTGAACTTTCTAAGATAGGATTTCTCAAAAATAGTTTAGAATGATCCAAAATATAGTTTATAGCAAGGATATGTAAAAAAAAGTAGTCGCAACCAGCCTTTTTTTCGAAATATTTGAGGTTATGTACAAGAAAGTCAGTCCACGCAAACCTGAAAAACTCAATTTTTTTCTTATCTTTCTTTCTGTGAAGTTTGTCCTGCCATTCAGTGGTCATGCATCCCATATTATGAAATGAAGCATAGAATTGAAGAAAAAACTTCAATGGAACTGCTGATTACAATTTCAAAGAGATATATTTAGTTTAAAGGACTTTCCAAGGGGCTCGGAATAAAAGTTTTGATTTTGACAATTTTAATTTTTTTTATAAACCATGGCGCTAAAAAAAATTGACGGGATAGGATTTCTCATTTTTTTGTCATTAATTTCCAAATATTGTTAGGAACAATGAAATGTATAAGAGAAGGTTTGCTACCGCGATAGAAATTGAGATAAAAATTTATTTATATCTCAAAGTCAATTTTTAGAAATTAGACCTGCTTGCCGAAAATCGCGTGTAAAAAGTTTCTATTCGGACCATAAAGCTGAATCTCTGGCATGTCATAGTGATGTTCATAGCGCATCTAATGCTTCAAACCAGAAGTTTCTAACCCTAATAGAAGTGACGCAAATGACAAACGAAGCGGCAGCCGCACGGAATTATAAAAAACCAAAAAAGCAGTCCACAGAGCTCAGCAGGCTGTTGTTGCCATGGTGACGCCGCCATTGCCGCTCCATGAGTAGCGAGCCACCTTAAACAGCGAAAGGAAAGTGAGTAAGTCTGGGCAATTCCCTTGAATAAACAACCCTGCATGGGTGCACAGCGTTAGTAGTACTAGGGGGGGATGATAAAGTGGCTTTTTTGCTGGGCCCATGCGGGGACGCCTTCAAATCAATCTTTATTGTTTTAAAAATTCATTCATACTGAAATTTCTGGATTTCGGACCTGCTTCTAGCTGCTACTGGCGCTTTTGTATGACAGGAAAAGTGACGTTTTTGTGAAATTTCGCCTATTTGCGATATTTGTTAATTTTAACATTTTTAATGATAGGAAGTTGAAAATAACACCATTAAACAGAGTGTAAAGAGAACTTTCATTTGCATACCAACACTTATGGTCTGAGACAAACACAAAGATCATATAAATATTCTTTTAAATTATATGATTAGGAAATCATCAAAGACATAGTGCGAAAATAATTGCTTAAATTATGACTAGTCATTTTTAGGAAATCAATGACACTCTGGACTGTAGAATCATGTTAAATAAACCCTTAGCTTGAAAATGCAGTATTCCCAGTCACATGAATGTTTTTGCCAATCAGTAAGGGTCCAACTGAAATAATCGAGCTAAATCAGGATAAGATAATTATTGTAAACCTTGTACTTAAATGAATATCTGTTACTTTGGAATACTGTGCACTTAAATATTTTTAATGGTAAATAATGAATTACAAAAGTGCTGCAAATAAATGACTAAACCCTGAAGTTAAACTTCTCTTGTAGCCTGCATGCATGGCGAGGTGGCATTCCTGATAACTGTGTGTACATTTATATTAAATTCTATTACTAGTTTGCGCTTCTGAGAAGTAAAGAAAAGCACAAAGTGTACTGACATTGACCAAGGAAGTGCCCAAATCCCTTATGTTACCAAAAAAAAAGTATTTGAACAACTCTTGAAATTATTGTCTGGTTGAGGCAATCCAAAGATCAGACATATTATATTGTACAAAGTTCTATTGTTTGATATCAGACAATCCTTTTTTTTTCAATGTGTAAATAGGCAAACTGGACTGGCATATTGTAACATTAACAGATGTATGTTATAGGTGTGAGATATGGCAAGTGAAGGTCTGCCACAATACTTTTGTAACTATTTCCCAAATGGTAATCACAATCATAATATTAAGACTTGTATGTGTAGAAGTGAACAAAACCATCAGAATCATTGATTTATAGAATCTGACAACTTTTTTTTGGGGGGGGGGGATAGTAAGTGTCAGCAGTAATGGTGACCCTATTTGGCCTATAATGTTGAAAATAATTTAACTCTTACATATCTATTGATAGATTATTCAAGCCAGAGCAAAATCAACCATCACTACATCCATTCCCAGACCTAATACTTGCCACTGTGAAACCCGTGTAGTGGTTTACAATGAATGCCACGAATATTGGCAAAGCATTCATTATGGCTTTCATTGATTTGCAGTATACGTAAATAGTCTTAACAAAATTATTGTATTTTATATGCATCTACCATTCAGAGCCATGCAATTCTGGGGGGAGGGAACTTCCAAGTGATTGACTGCTCATTTTGGAATTTGCAACTGCCACTATACTAACTCGTGCTTTCAGAATATAATTCTACACTCTGTTTATGAAGCACAGCAAAGAAGTGGCAGAGACCCTGTCCTTTCCACACAACCTCTGAAAGAGCCATCACCAATGTCTTCTCCTTTCCCTTTATAGAATGAAGTGATAGTGATACTGACTTGCAACTCAATATCCAGAGTATTTTTCTATTTCTTGATGAAGTAATACATATTTTCAAGATCCAGGTCCACATGATTATCAATCTAAACTTTTGTCATTCTAAGACTCAAACAACATTTGATTTTTGTAATTTTCATGGAACTTCTTTGAAAATAGACCATAAATGGCCATATCTCAAGAACCAGTGCACCTAGAAAGTAGAAATATGCACCAAAATGTTCGGAATGCCCCATTTCCTATACTCAATGTCAATACATGTATACGACTTAAAATCAATATTTTTCAAGTTCTGATGGAAAATACTATTTTCGACATTTAAAAAGATGCGGTTTGACATTTTGGCCAGTAGCAGGTTGAATAAGCCATGAAATTCATTTTGGTAAAAAGTTTCTTTATTCTGGAGGCAATGAGCAACTTTTAAAAGCGTCCCCGCAAATTTTCAGGATTATCATCCCCCCCTATTAGTACAACATAACAGCAGGGTGACCAATTCAGGGGATTTGCCAACCTTGGTGTGTCTGTAGTGGTGATGAGCACCATTGGCTGTGGCCTAGTGCAGAAGTGTTGAGAATAATTGTAATGGCTGTGCTCTGAGGCAGTGTTTCAAGATTTGTATATATTCTTCCTACTTTTTATCTAGAAAATCTAATGAACGACAAAGAGTGACTCAGGACTGTCTTTGAGTTAGCAAGCAGTACAAATTGCCAAAACTATCATCAGGCGAGCAAAAGTATTACATTTGTTGAACATTATATTGTGGGGATTATGCAGTTCACCATAATTTAGCATAATAGGGTGAATTTGATCACTGCACAAATTCAGATTGATCACTGCACATTTCAGATTGATCACTGCACATTTTGGGATTGTTGCACACTTATTTTGTACCCTGGGTAGGTTAATTAGTAATTAGGTCAGGAAGAGGACTCAGCAATGAGGTGAAGGATGATTGAAACAGTCATCCAACATAGGACCTGGTCACCCCTGGTCCCTTGGCAAGAGCTGAATTTGAACCTTCATCCAGAGAATCACATTGACTGAGATGATACAATTGTACTAAAACTTAATTTCCTAACTTTTAAAGCCTTAGACTGGCCTTCTGTATGTGTCTTGCATCTCACATTTTGCTTAATTTTAGTCTGTTATTTTAAGCATAATCAGAGGGTTAAATAGTACACTGCCTGTGATTGCTTATGGGAATGTGTTGTCACCATGCAGTTGGTGAATACTGCTCTGTGTTTGGTCAAGACAAGCGGTTCTGTTGGGTCAGTTAATTCTTTTTGGGATAGAAGAACCATTTTAAGTTCCTTAAAATCCCACTTTTTTGTTCTATTTTGGAACTTAATTAATTTCTTTTTTATGCCTATAAGGTGTTGAATGTCTGAGCAGGAACATTTGTCGAAATTAAATACAATGAGAATCCTACAAAATAGAAAATGGGTGTTTCATTCAATATAACTTTGGTGATTTACAAATTTCAGTTTGGTTAAAACCCAATAACAGGACAAAACATCCATTTAACTTTGCTGTCAAAACGAGCTCTAGTTGTAGCACTGCTACTTCTTTTTCTGCTAAACCAGTACTCAGTACGCCAGTGGATTTCACTGGGTGCAGAATAGCCCACTGAATAGCCGAGGGTATTTTTTTTTTTAACATTGTATATTTATTGATTTTTTTGTTAGTATATATATATGCCTACCTAAGTACAAAGCCACAATATCCAAGCAAACAGATGTGTTAATTAGTGATTAAGTAGCCTATAAATATAAGTGGGCCGTGCCCCAGTTATTTTGAATTGCATGTTTTTGATGATTTAAAGTGTTATTGCCAAGTCCGGGGTTCAGGAAATGCCACAAAATTGTGTGCACTTTATTTTGACAATGTCGGCTTGAAGTACTATGTACTATTATGAAAATATACTATAAGCAGCAAAAGCGTTCTTAAATTTCCTTTCCTATGCCCTGAACTGTAATACCAAGATAAATCTAACACTTTATCCACTACCATGGTTAAGTCGAGGATAAAAAAATATCTTTAAATATATAAACTTTCCAATTTTAGGATTTTCAAAATAAATTCCATATTAATGTCCAGTTTATTGATTTGGAATATTTTAAAAAAAATTCGTAAAAAAAAAAAAGAATTGTAGTTTGCCGTTGTGAATGCAATAATCATATAAGTAGAAGTATCTATGACAAGGTTCAAAATTTGAGTCAGACATTTGGGACATTTTGGTCCAAAATTTTATTTTTGAACTTCGGTCTGAAAAATAGCCTAACTTATGTAAAATTTCCCCAGAAATCTGAATCTGAAGTCGAAAATACAAAATCTTTCACTATTTTCATTCTACGTATGTTTTTATAACTTGTCAATTGGAACCTAGCATTTTTTGGAATATCTCTCACTTTCACTGCATATATCTCAGTAGTACTCAATTTTTGTCAACAAATAAGCCTAACACAGTACCAAAGCACTAAACAACTGCTTATTTTTATCCTGTAACAACCAGGCACATGAATGAGATGGGCGCCCTGTGCCCTTATACATTTTGCATTAATAAAGTGATTTTTGGCACGGCTGTCCAAGACAGCGACTCTGAAATATAGAATGGAGGTAAAAGAAGACTGCAATAATGACCAGTCTCTGTCAAAAGTAATTGTCATGACTTACAAGCATATTTTAGGTCAATCATGCATATTTTATATTGCCCTTACATTACCGACTGAGCCACAGATGGCTAAAATCCTTTAAAATTTGGTCGCAAAAAAAAACTCAAGCTATCCTCTGGCCTCATATTGAACTTTCTAAACATAAACTTGTTGTAGCCAATATATCTGGGCACATCAAGTTCGATTTTGGTGACTTTCCAACAAAAATTGCAAGAGACTGAGTTTTTTTGTGACGTCATGTATTTTTTTCAGCTTTTCAAAAATTTAGCAGACATAAGTTAGAAAATGCATTATTGAGACTCAATAAATATTTGCAAAGACCAAATTCTTGGTACTATCGTATTCTATATTAAATTTGGAAGACATTGACGTATCATACAAATTTCTATTGCAAAAAATGACAACACAGTGTGCTATCAAAGTCAGCAGCTTTACCTAAATCTCAAAATTCTACAAAAAATTGTCACCTGATGTTTAGTCGAATATCCTGTTAGTCTGAGTGCATGTTTAGCTCAAATATCTCAAATTTACATGTAATTAGAAGCAAACAATATAGGGAATTATGTCAAGGTGAAATGAATTATATAGAAGTGTTACTTTCCAAGTTATAGCCCCTTGCATGTGACACTGTGAACAAATTTGTCACCCTAAAATGTGCATATTTGCCTGTTTTTGGACATATTTCGCCCAAAAACATGACAAAGGGATGATATCTCTTCATTTCTGATGCCTTTATTGGAAAGTAGATAATTTTTGCCAGAAGGTAAGTTTAAAATCTTGTTCAAAAAATCAAAAATGAGCCTTCCGGATTTTTTTCAGTCAAATGTCCCAAATGTCTGACTCACATCTTGAACCTTGTCCTATGAACTACTGAAGGAAGGCAGGAGAACTTAGTTTAATAACTCAAAAGGACATTGTGTGATGAAACATCTATTTTTCCGTCTATCGAAGCATCTGTGAAAAAAAGGTAGTATTTGAACCCATTGTTACCCATGCACATACCAAAGCAAGCAGTCTCATAAATAATCCACTACTCTGCCAACTGAGCTAATTGGGCTTCTCAATAATTGAGGGCCTGAAAGTTCAGAAGTTGAAAAATAGTAACTCCCGAGTGCTACTTGCAACGTTGTGGTCCGTGAAGCGATAAGCTATTTTTAGCTGCACCTGGTTTCATGCTAAGTCAAGTCAAAAGCTATGTTTAGATTATACTATCATTCTGTTTTATTATAGCACCATCCCATTCATGATTGCCTGACTCTTTGGAGTAGTAGTCAGATTCAAATGCTTGATAGAAGCGCTTCAGGATTCAACTCCCAGTCATGGATATTGCACTTTATTTTTCACAAAATTTGTTGGAATGCAGTAAATATCTCAGGCCTATTTGTCAATCTGTGCATAATATCTCTTTTTAGAAAGGTATTATCAAATTCCTGCACTGGTCTTATTCTGCACTAATCCCTCTGCACAGGTCCTATCCTGCACTACTCCTATTCTGCACCACTCGTATCCTGCACTGCTCCTATCCTGTACCACTACTATTCTGCACTGCTCTGTTCCTCCCTCTGCACTGCTCCTATCCTGCACTGCTCCTATCCCACACTGCTCCTTTCATGCACAGCTCCTATTCTGCACTGGCCCTATTCTGCATTGCTAATATTATGCACAGCTCCCATCTGGCACTACTCCTATCCTGCACGACTGCTATTCTGCACTACTCCTATTAGTGGAGCAGCCGAACCCCAAAAAGTGCTTTATTTAAGGAGTTACCCCGCAGGCCGGTGGAACAGAAGTGTCATACACCAAATTCTTCCTCAGGACACCAGCTATCTGATACCGGCCATAGCCATGAGAAATGGTGCATTTTGGTGCGAAAACTGTGGCAACTGTTGCCATAGCAACAAGTCTGTAATCTTAGATACAAAAATATTAGCACCAATATGGGCAGCACAGCGCTATGCTTCATGGAAGTCTTCAATTGTCTTCATAACATTAACATATGAGGTAGGGGTCAGCTTTTATTACAGATCTCGTATTAGTGTGCCATGTTCTTTTCAACTGCCACAGTGCTCTTGTGATGTCAGTATCAGCATAATGATTTCACAGTTGGTGTATTCGCAGTTTCAGCTGTGTCACTTGGAACCCATACTGATCACACCATTACAAATGCACACATAAGCTGTTAGATTGTTGCTCAACATTGATTATTCAGTTTGATGTTTTGAATAAATCCATAAGTTACAATATCTAGCTTTATATAATGCATGGATTTTGTGTATAACTGCTATCAGTTTTAGCACTTTTGCAACAAAACAAATTCATTCACTCTCACATTCATTTGTTGTTCTGAGAGGTTATCATGTGCTGCTCTGTCTTGGCAAAAATAATATTCTCAGGAACCATTCAAAATATAAGACCTGGGGGGGGTTTGCTTGGGGGCATCCTTATCACTGATTTCCAATAATGTTTATTTGATGATCGAATTCTTAGCCTCCTTGTCTGGCCTTTTCTCAAATTTTTCGGGAGCAACTACCCCCCCCCTCCATTTCTTGTCCTCTGGTATGCCCATGCAACCACGCCACGTTCACTTCTGAAAAATCTCCCCATCATCCCCATTCCAGTCATAAATTCTAAACAGTTTCTTTGGTGCAGATCTCTTCTAAAAGGCTGAAAAGCCACAAGGTGCTGCCCTCAATGAGAAATTTAACAACAGGACACCATGAATGTCCGTGATGGATCAAGCAAGTGGCTCAAACATATCAGTTTCACCTGCTCCAACTGAATCAAACAACCATACCAATGAATGCAGATTAATCAATAGTCATTCACACTTAGACAGCCCATAAGCCTGACTTGTTGGTAGCAGTTGGAATCAACACTCAAGCTTGGAGTGCCAATAGTGATTTCAGTATTGCAATACTGACATCATCTGGGCATATATTCACATGGAACATGGCACACTTATACGAGATCTGTAATAACAACCTGTGTGAAACAATTGATTTCACGGTTACCATGGCAACAGACCTTTAAAAAATAATATTCACACTTTTTCAATATGGCAATGTTTGGAATCTTCCTGTGAAAAATGTTAAAGAGACACAGAGTTGGATATTGGCTTATTGGAAAGTTGTATTTATCAGCTTTCTTGTGATATCTCATGTGTAGGACCATTATTATTTCCATAATTGGCTTGTCAAGGGAACTGTGACCATGTATCTTTTTAATTTATCCAATTCCACGTAATATAAATAGCTTATCGAACCCGACATATTTAATACAAAACCCATTATAGAGTCAAAATGCATTCTATCAAAGGCAACAATTTAAGTGCGAATAAAAATTCAATCCCTGAATTTCTTGGTTGTCATGGAAACAGCCAAAACACAAATATTTCATAGATTTACAACTTTTTGCAGATCAAGTGGCCTGACCATAGGCAAGAAAAGATAAATTGCATTATTTAATAGCTCTTACAACACCTACATACCCTAATAAAGAAAATCTTATTGTATAAATCATTTTCAGACATAATGGTCGCCATGGCAATAGAGCAAAACAAGTTTTAAACATTCTCCACTTTTTGAGCAATGTAAATTTGCAAATTGATGCCAATCTTGAAAAAAGTATTGAAAGGGAGCCATTTTTTGAGGAGTATACAATTTCTTTCTGCAGTTCTACAAAAAACTGCAGAACTGCAAAAAACTGCAGAATTCTGCAGTTCTGCAAAAAACTGCAGAATTCTGTAGTTCTGCAAAAAAAATGCAGAATTCTGCAGTGACAAAAAAATCTGCAGAATTCTGCAGTTTCAAAAAAAAAATCTGCAGGAAGCTACAGTTCTGCAGCTCCCTGCATGATTTCTGAACCTCTGTTACTTCCTGTAGTTCATTGCAATGCATCTTCAAAGTTCTGACATCTCTGACATGGGGCTTGCCGCTACCAAGTAAACGTGGTTTGGGGGATTGTTGTTTGGGGGATCGGGGTTTTCGGTATTCCTCTGTCACTGCAGAATTCTGAAACGCTTCTGCAGGAAAATCTGTAATTCTGTAGGAGATATACAGCCTGGGAGGTTTTATGCACTTCTGCAGCCAGTTGCAGAATTCTGCAGTTCTGCAAAAAACTGCAGAATTCTGCAAAAAACTGCAGAATTCTGCAGTTCTGCAAAAAATTTCAGAATTCTGCAGGTTCTGCAAAAAAACTGCAGAATTCTGCAGTTCTGCAAAAAACTGCAGAATTCTGCAGTTTCAAAAAAATCTGCAGAATTCTCCAGTTTAAAAAAAAATCTGCAGAATTCTGCAGTTTCAAAACAATCTGCAGGAAGCTGCAGAATCTCACAGTTCTGCAGCTCCCTGCATGATTTCTGAACCTCTGTTACTTTCCCCAGTGTATTGCATCTGCAAAGTTCAGACCTCTTTGACATTGGGTTTGCCGCTACCAAGGAAACTTGATTTGGGGGGATGGGTTTTGGTAGTCCTCAGTCATTGCAGTGTTTCTGAAAAGTTTCTTCAGCAAAATATGTGATTCTGTAGGAGTTATGCAGCTTGGGAGGTTTCATGCACTTCTGCAGCTAACTGCAGAATTTTGTAGGAAGCTGCAGAATTCTGCAGTTTAAAAAAAAACAATTTGGTTGAGAATTGACCGAGCAGAGAGGCAAAACGTCCATGGAAGTTTTTTTTGATAGAGCACTGTCAGCAGTTTATAAAACGAAATTTTTGCGAGCTGACTGATCGCCGAAAAAAGGGTCGTACGGGGAAAAGAAACAACGACGAACAATGACAGACTACTGTAGTCAACAGACCTGGTTGTAGGATACCTGAACTTTTCTGAATGAAATTTGGTTGAGAATTGGCCAAGCAGACAGGCAAAACGTCCGTGGAAGTTTATTTTGATAGAGCACTGTCAGCAGTTTATAAAATGAAATTTTTGCGAGCTGACCGATCGCCGAAAAAAGGGTCATACGGCAAAAAGTAACAACGAAGGACAAAGACTGACTACTGTAGTCAATAGACCTGGTTCTAGGGCACCTTAAACTTTTTTTTGAATGAAATTTGGTTGAGAATTGACCGAGCAGAGAGGCAAAACGTCCATGGGAAACTTGTTTATTTTGATACAGCAGTTTGTAAAATGACATTTTTGCGATCCCACTTGTTTGCTCACTGTCCTCATTCTTGTATCTATAGGTATTCTACTGGTACTGCGGTATCCCACTGGTTTCCTCACTGTCCTAATTTTGAAAAAAAGAACTGCTCCCTCAGGGTTATCCGACTGGGCCATACCAGTGGGATGCCGGGATCCCTCTGGTACGGTCCTCGCTACCTCGAGGATAGCACTGCTGATAAAAAGTATTAGTGCTGTGTGCCATCAAAGGGCACTACCAGGTTGTAAGGTCCATGTGCGTAAGTATAACAAATTAATGCCAACATAAAAACGTAGCTACAACACACCTTAGAGTGCATCAGTTGAACAAACTTTTTTGGGAAAAACCTCTCCCTTTGCAAGAAGGTTTCTTTTATACTAGAAACACATTGTGTAAAGTTTCAGAAATATTGGACAATGTATAAGGGTGGCTTACATTGAAGTTTTCAGGATTTTTTGCATTTTCTGACATTTTATTGGTATATTGGTTTGTTATATTTTTGTTGGTTATTAATCCAAGAACATTAAAAAGCTTTATGAGATTATTATTTGTGGTTTGATTCTATGAGCATGTTCTGTCAGACAATATTTATTCTCTAGAAGTCAAGACACCATTGTCAACCTCCAGTTGCTGTCACGGAGGAGCAGTTGCTAATGAAGACCGACATTTGCCTTAATAAAATTTCCTACCAGTCAGATCGGTTCTTAGAGCACTAAAATATAACAACAGAAGCAATTTCAGCTGGTAACATGTTCATCCACCGAAGAGCCAAGACACTTTCATATCTTCAGAATTGTGGTCATATTTTGCTATGTGTTGGATGATGTCATGCATTTGAAAAAAAAAAAAAAGAGATTAATTTAATTGATTTCTATGAGAAATCTGAAATTTTCTGCGGTGGTTTACATGTATAGTGGTAATGAAGCAGTTATATGACATGTGAAACAGGACTAGCATAACACTGGTGTAGCTGAAAAAAAACAACAACATTTTGATAGGCTTATAACAGCTGTATATGTATAATATGTATAATTGGGAGAGGTTTGACAAGTTATTAAATTCAACTGCTTCAGGTTTGACTTCTAAAATATGAAAATGCCAGTCCTATCACAAAAAATTTCTTTCTGTTTATTTGGAACGGTGAGTTAATGATGAGTGAAAAAAAAAACATTTTCATTTGTAAAGTTATGATAAGTTATGAAAACAAAACCAATATAACAGTCTGAATTCTAGGATAAGAGTCATAATGATATGGTAAAGGAAAATTTGCCTTGGTCAGTTATTTGGATCTTTTAACTAGCATAAACACAGAATGGAACACTTACTACAGGGAAACAAGAAGTGCAACGAAATGACAATGTGTTTGGTGCCCAAGTAGCTTTGCCACGTCACAAATTTTCATGCTCCTCTGAGCACATACAGTGTATCACACTTGATAATTATTTCCAATATGTGAAACAACACCCTGAATGATCTTGATACCTGACATTGCACTGTAAAAAGTGTATGGAGACATGTCATCTGAATCTAAGAAATTGACCATGTGCTTTGCTCTTGTGACTTTTTTGCAATGCGACATAAAATATGGACAGAAAGTGTGTAATGCATTTTTCTTCAATCATCTCATAATCGGATATAAATTCTATTCAGCAAAACTACAAAAAAGGCAAGGGCCGCTGTTGAAAGACTGGGAGAGAGGGATAGAATGCGAGACCAACAGGTGGATGGAGATCTATGCATAGATGTATAGATGTATACTATAGATAGATAGATGGATAGATAGATAGATAGATAGATAGATAGATAGATAGATAGATAGATAGATAGATAGATAGATAGATAGATAGATAGATAGATAGATAGATAGATAGAAGGATTGATGGATAGATATAGAGATATGGAGAGAAAGACATGGAAATATTGATAGATAGATGATACATGGCATGATAAAGAGATAATTATTGATGCATTTATGGATTCATTCACGTGTATATTTTGGTCATTTGATGATACTGATGACAACTATATGTATCGGAGAAAAAATATGTAAAAATTGATCAATATTTGATTATAATTATTAGTAATTTTTAACTGTCTGGATACAGTGCAATGTCGGACAATGTAAGACTGGTACATTGTCCTCACTGTGATCAACTATGTAACTTTTGCTTTGTTGAACTTGATCACTTCTTTATTGTCAAATGAAAAGTGCCAATTGATTGTTGTCTTCACCTTGGCAAATATTTACACTCAGTGATCAATGATGCATAGAAAAATCACTCGTCACAAGACCCTTTGGCCACAAATCAGTTGATCCTTTCGTTGCACTTCTTGTTTCCCTGTAGTAACAGTAGACATTCTTCAAGTGCTTACAAGAAATGATCTTGCATGCTGCCAGTGATGTCAGTCCCTATACTTGGCCTCCTAAATGCCAATGCTTGTTATTACTCATAAACGTTTGACTGACTCATAACCTATACATACGAAGCATATGAGTAATTAGTCTCACCAATGACCTCACAAGCTTCTCAATGAATGTCAGGGCTTGGGCGCAAACTGTAATTATCAGTTAAACATGTAGGATTATAATTATTGTTTCAGGTTTCACACAAAAGAAACATCAGCAAGATGAATTGGACTACTAACAGAAAAAAGATCATATTATATATATGCTTTTGAAACTGACATGATGCCATAATGGAATCAAACATATATATAGAAATGAGAATTGTTGTAAGATGGCTTGAAGTAGCAATTTGACATCTGAGATCATCAACAAAAATGCCTGATTTAATCACGATGTGTCCAACCTTGCAAATAATTTTTTATTTTCAATCCCGACCCCATGCAACCCCCTCCCCCCATAAAAAATGCACAATTCTCACAGGCAGTTTCCCCCCTGCAAAGACACACCCCTTGCAAAACAAATCCACCCCCCCCCCCCAAAACAAACACACACTTTCAACCCCCCAGGCCCCAACCCTACCCCAAGAAAACAGACTTTTCTCAACCCGCAAAAGATACTAAAAACACACAAACTAAATCTGTGTCAGTCCCCCAAGTTCTTGTGGACAAGCTTTTATTGTGCAGAATATCTCAACACTTCATCAACAGAGCAATGTCTCAGAATTATGACACATCTTGTAGAGACCAGGGCCTGATTTACAGGCAACTTATATGTGTATCATTGTACAAACTGATATGTGTCAAAATGAATGATATGTGTCAAAATGAATGTTACTTGCTATCCCTCCTGATGAACACTAATGACCACAATGATCATTCTATGATGAAATGATGACATGGCAGATGGGCAAGCTGATGCTAATCAGCATCACACTTGAGCTCATGTAGAAGGACAATGCTCTATGGAGCCAGCTGCTCCACTATTGATTGGAATGCCCCACATCTGCCCTTGGGATATTGTTAATTGTGTATTGCATTATGAATTGAATGATTGTTTATGTTATGTGCATTGTTTGTAAATTGATGAGCTGGCAGTCGTAGCCAGCTGTTCATTATCACTCTGCCTATAAAAGGCAGGACTTATTCTGAATAAAGCAGTTTATGTTTGGGACTGAAGTAAAGAGCATCTTTACTCTCTGTTTTCATTTGCTATCCAGTTCTAATACTTAACTATTTTGTTAAGCCATAGGAACAGAGTATCCATCATCCGGCATGCATAATCAGGATTGACCTTAGCCGGATTGATGAGCCTATGGACTTTTCAATAGTGACCGTAAGTGAGATTGACTTTCAATCACTATGATTCAGTCAATCAGAATGAACATTCAACACGACGAGCAGCAATGACCACATCTTGCTACTCACATCCCTGCCGGGTATAAGATGCAAAAATCATGGGTGACATGCTCACTCCTGCAACACCTAAAAACTCCTCCCTTAGCGATGCAACTCACCCAAACTATCCACCTATCCTTATTGATCTATCCTGTCCTTCTGATAAGACCAGAAAACAGTTCCACTGCTCTCTTATTTACGTTTTTCTACGGCAACTGTCCTCTGCCACCAGGGGCGCATGAGTCTGCTCAGTAGTTCCGCTTATCACATCACCAGGGACTGGCGCCACTGCTCCATTTTCCCGCCAAAAACATCCGCACACATCCACACTCCAGACTCCAGTGTCAGCTGCTTTCCATGCCTGCACCCTGGCTGACCTACTTCTACTCATCGTATCTTCGTCATCTTACCCTCATTTTAAAGTTCTTTCCAAGCCCTGAACGTAGAAAGATGTCTCAACTATTATCCAACCTCCTAAGCGCTATCCTGCATAGCACCATCCAATCACCAATGGGGTCGGGAGGGGGGCGGGCGCTCCATTCCCCCTAAAAATGTCCCTCAATGGGTATATCTAGTCAACTATAATGCAATAGTGACCAGTGGGCTACAACACAGTCAAAGCATCAGAAGGACCAGAAAACAGTTCCACTGCTCTCTTATTTACGTTTTTCTACGGCAACTGTCCTTTGCCACCAGGGGCGCATGAGTCTGCTCAGTAGTTCCGCTTATCACATCACCAGGGACTGGCGCCACTGCTCCATTTTCCCGCCAAAAACATCCGCACACATCCACACTCCAGACTCCAGTGTCAGCTGCTTTCCATGCCTGCACCCTGGCTGACCTACTTCTACTCATCGTATCTTCGTCATCTTACCCTCATTTTAAAGTTCTTTCCAAGCCCTGAACGTAGAAAGATGTCTCAACTATTATCCAACCTCCTAAGCGCTATCCTGCATAGCACCATCCAATCACCAATGGGGTCGGGAGGGGGGCGGGCGCTCCATTCCCCCTAAAAATGTCCCTCAATGGGTATATCTAGTCAACTATAATGCAATAGTGACCAGTGGGCTACAACACAGTCAAAGCAGCACATTCTATTCTTCACTTCATCTTTCACTTCATCTCTCCAGCAGCAATCGTCATGGCCCCCAACGACAATGACGGACAAGTAGGACAGGGAGGACTAGGACAGGGACAGCAGCAGATACCAGCAGGTAATCCAGGCGGCGCAGCTCCTAACCCTGCTGCGGGAGCAGCCCTCCTGGTCCAAGACTTTCAGTCATACATGGCCCAAGAAAGAACACTCAGAGATGAAGCCTCAGCAGAAGGAAGACTCCAGCGATGCCAAGCTGAAGCTCGACGCAAAGCAGAGGACCAGGTGAAGAGGGGGCCACAGTGGGATGGAGCAACTCCAGCTTCGGTTCGTGAATGGCTCAGGAACGTGGCACTGACTGTACATTACTCCGACCAAACGGTCTATATTGCAGCACAAACAGCAACCGCGGGGCTGAGCAGAGAGCTAGAACACTTCCTCAATTCCCAGCCAGACCGAGAAGCAGTCACATGGGCACAGCTGAAAGAACATCTGCAGAAGGCCTTCTTATCACCACATGAAGACGACCGTCTCAGACACGAGGTGGAGAAGACCAAGCAGGGGGCGTACGAAACGTCAGCTGCATACAGCAAACGATACAGAGAGGCCGCCGACTTCGCCTTTCCAGAACCACCAGGGGCAGCAGCCAGAAACGAGGACCAGACGAGGCATCTCCTCAAATGGTATATGCGTGGCCTCAGAGACCAACACATGGTCGAACGCTTAGTACGAGAGGGACGTCCCACAAACTACACGCAGGCCATGGCTCTCACCCAAGAATATGAGGCAGATGACTATCGTCTCCAACTGGCCCTAGATGGTGAGATCACGGAACATCATGATCGCCAGGAAGAGCCAATGGAAATTGGGGCCTATGCTAGATCTGCAGCACCAAGCACAGACTCCATGCCACGCAGAGACAATTACGCAACCAGACCCAACACAGCTCCTCAACCCCAAGACACCATATGCAAAGACATGGCTGAGATGAAGCGACAGGTATCAGGACTAGCCACGCAATTCACTCAGCTGATGGCCACCTTCAAGGGGGGACGCGGAACAGGACCTAAGGCCAGTGGCAGCAGGGACGAAACGTACAACTTCTCCAGCCAGGGACGCCCCATCTGCAACTACTGTCAGAAAGAAGTCCACATAGCCAGGGAATGTCGCAAACGCGAAAGAGAGCGCAGACGTGGAGCCCCCGACTCCGATTCGTCTTCGGGAAACTAGGAGGTGCCGCAGCAGGGGAATGCGTGTATGTGGAACTACGACTCTATGGTCGTACCACGCACGTACTAATCGATTCTGGCGCATCACGTTTGGTGCTGCGGCGCACGGAATACATGTCCCTGAAGGAGAGGGCATGCAATCTCCCACCTCTTCGTAGCTAGGTACAACTCTGTGGTGTCACTGGACATGACATCACAGTCCTGGGATCAACTACACGAGGACACACTTGTCTCCATTCCAGTCATTGTAGTTGACCAAATTGCCCATCCAATGATACTCGGCAGAGACATTCTGGCCACAGATGGAGCCATCATAGACTATGCAGCAGGCACCCTCACATGGCGTGGCTGCACTCTATCTCTATTACCAGCAGCAGGCTGGGACGATCTCGCATCATTAGGAGAACGCCCTCCTGTCATGTACAGCCCGGCGATCCAAGCATGTGTGACGGCACATGCTGACATATTTGCCGCCAAAGGAGAGGCCCTCGCTGTCACCCAGATATACAGGTCAGCATAGAGACCGAAGGGCCACCCATAAAACGGCGACCATATCGTTTACCACTGGCACGACGCAAGGCCCTGGACGACAAACTAGATGACCTTTTATCGCAAGGGGTCATAGTGCCCTCCTCCTCACCATGGGCCTCTCCTGTCGTCCTCGTCGATAAGCCAAATTCAGATGAAGGCCCAAGATTTTGCATTGACTTCACGGCTGCAACAAGGTCACGAAGAAGGATGCTTACCCCATTCCTCTAATCAGAGATATATTCGACCAATTACATGGGGCCACCATCTTCTCCGCCATTGACCTTAAGTCGGGATTTCATCAAATTCCACTTCTCCCTGACAGCCAGGACAAGACAGCCTTCATCTGCCACAGAGACCTGTTCAATTGGACGAGGATGCCGATGGGCCTGTGCAACTCGTCACAACTATTCCAAAGGGCCATGGAGGTCGTCCTCAAGGGCCTCCTAGGTATGATAGCTCTTCTGTATATAGACGACGTGGTAATTTTTAGCCGAACGGAACAGGAACATATACAGCACCTCAAGGACGTCTTCCAGCGACTACGACAATACAATCTTAAAGACCCCACTGCAGGTATAAATAGCAGCCTTGGCCAGAACATGGAGTCTAAGCCAACACCCCCTAGTGGGAGAAGCTCCAGCATTTTCAAGCAGTTTTCTGTAATTTATAAGGGCAATAAAGGATATTCATTGGAATACTTACAGTATGTTGTAGATAAAGGTTTGGTGATTTGTTATATGTGTTTATTTACACTAATTAATGCATATCAATATCATAAATAGCAAGATATGTTCAAAAGATTTTGAATTTAGCAGAACTTTTTGAAAGAGTTGATTGACAGCTCCAACTCTGGTTGCCATGGCAACTCTGAACTGGGCCTGCCACAGCAACCTCATTTGCATGTGACAAACCACAGCCACATGTGTTGCAAGTTGGGGTGGAGGGAGGGGGACAAGTAGGCCCTGTCTTGCCATATCTATCTGGTTATTACATGGTGTACTTGTCACAGTTTGTTTCACTGAGTCCTGTCAAATATCCAAAATAATGTGTTAGTTTATTGGAGTGGGACTGTGGTGTTCTACCAGTACCCTATTCTGTTTAGATATATATACAATGTATATATCATTATCATATAATATCATATAATATATTTGTATTGCTCCTTCAAGATACCATTATTGCTACATGCTCTGGCAGCACTAATTCCAAAGCCATGGCACCAAACATGCAGAACAATCAAATCACACACATACCTTCTTATTCCCACATATGTCCAATATAAGGTACTCCCTTTGGATTTGGATACCAATGCCTGACAAGTGTCACTACACATTTTGGCATGATGTCTCTTCTGTGATAAATATAATTGGCAGGCCAAGGATCAAGCGACAGAGCAACAGTTTTCCTTTCTACGTATTCAGGGTCAGCCCATATGCCTCTGTGATAGAGCATAGTCCAAAACTTCCTGTATAGGCCTTTCCTTAGTCCATGGTTTCTCCTTCTGGGTGTCAAAGCTTCAGTTGGCCACCAGATTTGTCGAAAATGTTCATTGGTAATGCACGGTCGACATAAACAATGTGGGCATTTATCTGACTTGTCATCCAGAGGAAAAGGTACTCCAGGTTGTACTAATTGGCAGGGTGTCAAGTCATTGCCGTTGGCTCCTCTTGGGGTATTCTCAACAGAGGCAAAATTCCAATCATTGTGTGTAAACAGAGCTTCAATTGTATCCCTTTGTTCCTGAGTTACATAAAGAGACAACAAAGTTATATCCTGACTGTCCTGAGACATGATCACAACTGAACTTCCTTTACTCTAATAGTAAAAACCCCACATTGACATGTGCAGATTATCATGCACTCACTTTACCACTGGCCATAGATGTCATGACATTCAAGAATTTATTGACACTTTAGTGAAAGATTAGAGAAACCTAATGGTCTAAACAGGACATACTGAATTACACACGCAGCTCACTAAACCAGACTATTGTGAAGACAGATCAGTCACTGACATATATATTGCTGTGATCTGACGTCCTGCTGCTGCTGTTTTGGTATTGTTTTCATTTTAATGAACTAATAGACTCAAAGTGATGATAATACTAACACATTCTGCAGCTTTGATGTGACAGCTGCATTCCAGGAATAAATGATCACATTCTAGGAATGTTGTTATACTTCAATTATCCATGACATGCTCTCAGAAGTGAATAAACATAAAAGGTTTCATGATTCAATTTATGTACTTTATGTGTTTTGAACCTGGCAGAAACAGATGATCCAAAACTTCTAAAGATTGAAGAATATATAAAAGTTTACTCTGAGATTCAGCACCACTCTGTCTCTGTCCTCTTGAGTGTTACAATGGATTCTACAAAGAAAAAGCTGCCTCATTCAAGATTGAATTTCCTGGAGATTCTGCTATCAAGAATGCTATTCAACAAAAGTATTTTATTGTCAAAGATAAGATGCGCCATGAAGCACAGAGTGCCCTCAACAATAGCCAGGTGCTACTGAACTTGCTTGATCATTGGCTGAATCAGCACAACCAGACTGCTGCACCCGCACAAGTTGCACAGATTATGAGGACATCATACCTGCCAGCTTAGAGAGATGACACTGAGGAGAAGATATTCATACCTACCAAGTCCTCCCTGCAGAAATGTATGGACTTGGCCTCAGACCATGCACGGATTTGCAATGGACAATTATTAGCTAGTCTAATCAGGAAAGGGCATGTGGCTCTGACAAGACTAAGGTGCAAACATAACCATAATGCCAGATGGTCATCCTCACCTTACTTGCCAAATGGACAATATTTGATAAACCATCGGATTTTTCATGGCTACACCTGCAGTGGTCAACTCCCTTCTCATTATGAGCGGATGTGTGAAGGCAGCAACATTGGAGTGATTGATTGGAGGAGCAGGGCAACTATGCTTGACTGGTGGGTCATCATAAATGTTATCATATATAAAATTGTTTTCTCGCTCATGACAGGCCTTATTGTTGCCTATATCTTTGTGTAAATATAACACTTTATGGTATAAAAAGTTTTTAGATCTATACAAGTCATGATTATAATAATATGGAAATATGATGTAACCATGGGCCCATCAAAATATGTCTCTATTTTGCTGATGTTGGACAAAATTAATGTATATGATGATATAAAATTTGATCCATTAATATTGTTAAATTCACATTCAGTCATTACATACAGCCATTGAATCAATTCACAAGAATAACATTGCAGTGCATACACATATTCCAAATTTTAATTTCTTTTTATTTATTTCTTCCAGTTACTTTGAATTTGTGAAGATTGAAGGTGAGCAGTGTCAAGAGGAAGCTCTGCAAGAGGAGTTTGTTAGTTATGAGGGAGATTATCCAATAGAGGTGACTGGTGAGGATGGTGAGACAATGACCATCCTGTCCCATCCAGGTATCAATATTGAGACAGATGCACGCCATGGATGGCGGAAAAATGCAAAGGATACTAGTGTTGTTGCTCTCGGGTGCAATACCTACAAAGTCATTCGCCATGAACATGTCACCAAAGAAGACGATCATGTGACTCAGAGGCATGAACTGATAGGAACAAAGAGGATATACAATTATATTGATAATCACGGATATATCACCAACATACATGTGCATGACAGGAATGGGTCTGTGATCAAATGGGTGAGAGACAGCACCAGCAGCATAAATCAGAGTGACACCTGGCATGGGGTGAAATCTCTAAAGATGGCCCTCAATACAATCTGCAGTGGAGCTCAGTATAAGCATGGCAAAACCTGGCATAAAGAACTGCAAGATAAGATGGAACCTGTCTGCACCCATGCCCACTGGAGCATAAGGAACTGTAATGGTGATAGTCAGGCCCTCAAAAACAGCCTATTGAATGCTGTTGAACACTACAAGGGCAATCATGCCAGTTGTTCTGACCATGCCAGGTGCAAAAATGATCCCAACTATGATCCCAGCACAGTCATTATTAAAACTCCCATTGCAGAAAAATTGCTGAAGGACAAACTGACAGGGAGTGTCCTGTACAAGCAAGCAGATCACTTTCGGTATGCAATGGACACTTTTTATGTGGAATCGTTTAATAACATTGTAAATATGTTTCAAGACAAGAGGATAGCATTTGGGGATAAACAGTATAGTCTGAGGTCATACCTGGCAGTACTGCACTGGAACGAAAATGTTGGGAGGGAACATACTTCAGTTTACAGTGCACCAAACCCTAAAACCCCAAGAAGCAAAAAGGGTAAGAAAAGACTCAAAGCTTGCTCCTTCAACTACAGGATGGGAATTTGGAAATCGTATATTGACAATTTATTTTCTCAATAAAGGACAGTTTTTTGTTTGAGAACCAGTTTTGCTGCTCTAGTATACTCTCTGTGACTATTATCTCATCAGCAGTGACAATTTCATTCAATGTTCATGAGAGGAAAGATACCAATATACCGTTATTATTATGAATATTCCATTTGAAATGTGAAACAAAACAAGTGTAGTAGGTCTAATAAGTGACTACATATGTAATACTAGTGATGTTTTAGAGTTGTGTATTAAACATACCATGTACCTAACTCAGGGCTGTTAATCAGTACTTTTCAAAGTACTTAAGTCCAGTACAGTACTTTTCAAATGTTCCCAGTACCCAGTACAGTACCCAGTACTTTTTTAATCACTGTACTTAATTCCAGTACCCAGTACTTTTGAAAGTACTTAAGTCCAGTACCCAGTACTTTTTGATGTCTCACACATTGAATCACAATTGTCGAAAACAAAATTGCAATCTTTTTCAAAATATAATGAAAAATAACACCATAATCTGATCATACACTTTATCAATATTGTGTACCACCAATTATACTCATCCTGTGTAAAAATCTTGCCAGATAAATTATAGATAAAATAAACCGACAAAAACTTGTGTTTCTTTTTCAAGCAAATGGGGATATTCATGGAATACAGTTTCATTGGACAGATAGACAGATAGACAGATAGATAGATAGATAGATAGATAGATAGATAGATAGATAGAGATAGATAGATAGATAGATAGATAGATAGATAGATAGATAGAAAGTAGGAACTTCATTAATAATATTGCAAAAAAAATGGGCAACTTGGATCTGCCCCAGACTGTGATATTTTGAATGCTTGTCAAATTAGGGAATTAGTCAGAATAAGATATTCAGATTTTAATCACTGGGTCTTCATTTGACACCCAGAAAATTAATGAGGTTGTTGGGTATTAATGAATAAGATATTTATTATTATTGATCAAATTAGTTTTGAAAAATTGATATTTAATTGACACTGATTAGGCCTATGTTTAAGCAAGCAATGGATTAAAATTGACATTCTATTGTGAAGTTCCCTGTCCAATTGTAAAGAGGGTAATTCTCACACCTGTGCACAAGGTCAGGTACATGCAGTGACCCAATTTCTTTGCTGAAGACAATAGGCCAATGCATTCACGCTTATATGGTTCAATGAACATGGAAAACCCCTCCAAAAGATGGCATTGAAATTGATTGAATGATTACTGAATTTATGCATGTATAGGTTACAGCATACTTTCAAAATGATGCATCATGAAATAAAAGTTATTTCTCAAATTTTCATAACTTTTGAAAGGTTAACCAAACAAATTCAGTTGGTGAAACAGAATTAATACATTATGGATAAATTATTTCTTGATAATCAAAGTAACTATACCTATATTAAAATGAAAATTATATAAATGTTGTTCACATATTTACTGCAGAACTGAGATGCTAGTTCAGCAAGTTGGATTACTCAGATAGTGACTCTGTCATGTCCTGTCTAATTGCAATCACACTTATAATTTTCTTTGACTGGTTTAAGTATGAGTTCTTCTATAGCATAAATTGGAATTGACTAACTGCTATAGTTCTGCACTATCCAATTGCTATGTTTCTGCATTATCCAATGAAACTGTATTCCATATAATTATATATCTTCTAAGAGCCAAAACAAATAATTATTTTTTAATTATTTATTAAATGAATTCAATTATTGAAAAGTATTATTTTTATAAAGTAACATTTATTACAGACTACATGAAATTTATGATTTTATGAAATGTCATTTATTCACAAATTGTCTTGGAAAATATTGACACTTCACTCAATATTGACACTTCACTCAAAATGGCTTGTAAGCTGTCATGTTGGCTTTTTTTTTTCACTGAAAGTACTTAAATGTACTTAAAAAGTACTTAAAATTTCAAGTACTTCTTGCAAAGTACTGGGTACCAGTACATTACTTTTGGGTTCAGTACTTCCAGTACCCAGTACATTCCAAGTACTCAAGAAATTGTACTTAAGTACAGAAGTACTTAAGTACTCAAGTACTTGTTAACAGCCCTGACCTAACTGTAAATAATATTGTTTGTGCACGGTAAACTTTGTAACTCTTTTGCTTTCTATATGTAAACTACTAACAAAACCTGCAGATATTTGAGTGTTGTTATAGTGATAACAACTTGACATTCTGATTCTATGGCCTTCTATTGTTGTAAACTGTGTATATGATGACCATTTATCATGCAGAATGAACTATATTTTTGCTTCTTTAGTTTAATTACACGTCTCCTCCTTTACACATGTGCACATTACATGTTTTGACAGCACCTGCAGACTGCAGCAGATTATCTGAGTCACTTGACACCAACTGAACAGATATGGTATGGGTTCCCAATCTCACCCCCTGCATTCCTCACACACATGTGACAGTTGTGGACTGTTAGAGGAGGCTGGAACTTTTACCCCTTGAGCTGCAGCAGCCAATCACAGTTTTATGTCCAACCGGTAGGGAATTTAGCATACTGCAGTGGGGTCTTTAAGCTGAACCCCACAAAATGTGTCTTCGGCCTTCGTCAAGTCAAGCTGCTAGGATATATGGTCAGCGCTGATGGCCTGAGGGCAGACCCTGACAAAGTGGCTGCTATCGTACGTATGGAGGCTCCCAAGGACGTACCGGAAGTGAGGTCATTCCTGGGGATGGCTAATTATCATCGTTCCTGCATCCCACAGTTCGCCAGGATAGCGGAACCACTCGTTGCCATGACCCGTAAATACGCTAAATTCACTTGGTCACAACAACATCAGCAGGCATTCGACACCCTCAAAAAGGCCCTCACCAGTGACAACGTCATGGCCCACACGAGGACAGACCAGCCCTTTCTCCTCTACACCGACGCATGCGCGTACGCGGTAGTAGTCATACTTGCCAGGTCGACGATAGAGGAGTCGAGCGGCCCATCGTCTACTTATCGAAGCAGCTCAACGAGACTCAACGGAAGTGGGCTACGATAGAACGCGAGGCCTTCGGCGTTGTATACGCCCTCACCCAACTACGCCCCTACCTCTGGGCTTCCTCCTTCCGGTGCTTCGTCGACAACAAGCCGCTGACGTCATTGTTCACCAAGGACATGAACAATACCAAAATTCAACGCTGGGCAGTCCTGCTCGCCAAATATAACTGTAAAGTCGAGTATCACAAGGGCAAGTTGAATGTACGAGCGGACATGCTGTCGAGGATCAAACAGAGGCCACTACCTCGACACAGTCAGGAAGCTAACACTGACGACTGGAAGGAGCCTATATGCATCTTCGACACAGAAGATTGGCACCTGGGGGACCAACTGCCGCAGTTACCACCAGATGAAAAGCATGCAACACGACATTGCCTCGATCTACATGCCATAGCGACAGAACAACGCACAATGCCACAATGGCCGCCAGAGGGAGAACAGCACGAGGAACATGTGATCATGAAAGGCTTGCTATACACCACCGCACGACCTCATCGATATGCAGAGGACCATCCACGGCTGTTGCTGCCTCTCTCAAAACGACACGATATTATACGCCAGGCCCATCAGGAGACAGGACACATGGCAGACCTCAAAACCCTCAGAAAAGTACAAGAAGTCTTCGTTTGGCCAGGCATGGCACAAGACATTAAGCAATACGTCAACAAATGCCCAACTTGTATTCTACATTCCACACACCCCGAGGGCACCCATGGGTTGGATGGCACTGCCTAAGTCGCCCATGCAGTTAGTGGCAGCAGACCTGGTCGGCCCATTGATCAAATCCCCGCAGGGCAATTCATACATATTAACCATGATATGTCACCGCACAGGCTGGGCAGAAGCTTATCCCATACCAAATAAGACCAGCAAAGACGTCTGGACGAAGCTAACGAAGGAATACTTCCCCAGACATGGCTACCCTCAGGTCCTTTTAAATGACCTCGGCCAAGAATTTGGAGCCAATGCCCTGCGTCAATATCTAGAGGACCTCGACATTGAACAACGCAGAACGACCAGCTACAACCCACAAGCAAAAGGCAAGGTAGAACGACTCAACGGGACACTCAAGACCATACTAACAAAGGCCATCAACAACCTTAGGGACGATTGGCAGGACAAGCTTGGCATGGCCCTTACAGCATACAACAACGCTGTCAGCACGACCACAGGGTACACCCCCTTCTTCCTTCTCTACGGCAGACGCGCACGGTTACCCATTTCACGACTGCTACGCCCAGCAAACCTCCTTGACCCTCGACTGCAAGACATAGCAGATGTCCTAGCTGAGGCAACTCAAGCCACAGCCGACTCCAGAAGACACAACAGGGATCGATTGCAGAGGCAGGCCAACACAGGCACCTTCAAAACAGGGGACACAGTCGTCATCAAAGTGAACGAACCTCTCAGCATGGCCTCCAAGTGGGATCCACACTGGATCATAACCAGGTGCAGGGACAAAGTAGTCTGGCTGCGACATCAACAGACAGGCACAACCAAGGTCCTCAACATCAATAAAATCAGGCCCGTGGACCCCAACATCATCTCGGACGAATTCAACCCCAGACCAAAGAGGAACTCAAGGAAGTCCACCAGACTCACAGGCCTACTTCCAACGCCTCAAGCAGCTACGCCACTGCACCAACATAACCAACGTCAGCCGCAGCAAGTCTCCCAAGACGCGCACAATCACATGGATACGCCTCTGGAGTCTAGGGAGCACCCCCCCCCTAGTGCTAAAGACCCCCCTGACCCTTCTCACACACCACGGCTCAACACACTGCAGGGGTCCACTAGCCCACAGAACCAATCTAGGCTATACACACCGGACCCCATGCAGCCTACACCTGGCCAGAGTACCTTACACAACAACAAGCGGCCACGTCCACTGGAAGAGCCTCACAAAGAAGCCCACAAGCGTCTACATGTGACACGTGCACCGACCAAGTCAAAACACGCACTGCGCAGCCGCATCACCAAGACAACAACGCTTATCAAGCAAGCAGGAGCAACGGCAACTTCACAACCACAGGCCAGACCACAGCCAACACAGACCAGTGATACCACAGGGCCCACCAGCGCCAGGGTTGGGTACAAATGCGATAAAAAACATGTAAATGCAAATGCAAATGTTTCGGAAATGACCAAATGCAAATGCAAATGTAAATGCCATCCCAGCAAAAAGCATTTAAATGCAAATGCAAATGTTTCAGAATGATTCAAATGCAAATGCAAATGTGCTATTTTCAAAAGCATTTAAATGCAAATGCAAATACATTTGCAAATGCATTTGATATTTTTCAAATGTTTCGCTTGTGAAATTAAAAAAAAAAATTTTAGGCATGAGAGAGATTAAGGTTTCACAATGTATCAAAATACCAAAACAGAATTTGTTATTTATAACAACGATGTTTATAACATGAAAATAACTTTCATATTATAAACCATTTTAGTTTAATTTGGTAAGAGCAGGTTTAGACATTGTACTTTCAGGAAGCAATTCTCTTCATCCTTCAAAGGCCAATTGGTAGCAGATTATCAATAGATTGTGTTTTTAAGTGATGTTTCTAACTAGCTATATTCGGGCCTATTATGCTATATATTCAGATTGCTTTTATTATCCAACAAAACAAGACATATTTTCTGGAAAAAGTGATAGCAAGCAATATTTGATGTTATCCAAATAGCAATAAATATGGTCCATAAAGTTATTAGGCTCAAACGAACAACAATCAGACAGCATATTTATCGATAGGAATCAATCAGTAAATCAATCAATCAATCAATCAATCAAACAGTCGGTCAATAACATAGTCAAATATATATAGAATTCTTGTACAATGCATTAAAATAAAACAAATACTACCTAAAAAGGTATTTTAAAGTTACTAAATCTGCAGATTTAAGAGACTGTCGGTTGAGTGATTTCAGGTATGTTTAACAATTTATAACAATAACATTAACAAAATGCTATTCTGTTATAAGGTCTATTGATTCTAAGTAAAATTTACCTTGCAATTGCAGACCACAATCTGAAAGATACATTTTATAATTATACATTTCTTGACTTCCAATCAACAAAATTTTGTATGTTTTTTTTTAGAATAATATATTTGGGTTCAATTAATTTCAGTCTTTATTCCTTATTATAATATTTAACTGATGTAGGATTTTCCCCCGATTTGATTTGCTTCAATGTTCAATACCTGCTCTCCAATGACATTGCAATCACAGCTTCATGGCTCAATGATTAGGAAAACCCCCAAAATTAATAATAGTCATGGAATTGCAAGTGAGTGCATTTACACAGTAATACTATTTGCCAAAGTATTGCATACTGACAAGCAAAAATGAGATAGTTACTTGAAAGTAATTGTATTAATGAGATGTAGTATTTTACCCTGATAATTGTTTGCTTCAGTATTCAATCACCACTCACCCATGACATTGCATTCACAACTTCATGGCTCAATGATTATTAGGAAAACCCCCAAAATTTATAATTTTCATGCAATTGGTAGTGAGTGCATTTACAAAGAAATTATATTTTCTAACTATTGCAATATTGCAATATTGCATATTGACAAACAAAAAAGATTACATAGCTACTTAATAGAATATTTATATTAAAGAGATAGCTATTTTCCCAAAATAACCATTTGCTTCAGTATTTAATAATCACTCACCCATGACATTGCATTCACAGCTTCATGGCTCAATGATTAGGAAAACCCCTAAATACAAATCCTGCAATTGGCTGTGAATTTATACAGCAACTACATAAATAACATAATCAACCCATTGCATATTGACTTTAAAAAGAGTCAATTACTCCACATTTCATTTCATACGAAATGATGTATTGTAACAGAATGATCATACAACTGCACTCTTCAAAAGTCCTTAACGAGCTAAAATTAATTTACAGTTAGTTTATTTCAATGTATTATAAATTCATAATACACCCAATCATAGTCTTTCTTTTATTTTTTTGTCAATCCTATGAATTGGTTATTGGCACATGTTCATATCAAAGTATAGTATTTCTATTTCTAAGATACCTCACAGTACAATATTTCTTGCTAATTTTTGAAATAACTTATGCATTTGACAAAACATTTGTCAAATGCAAATGCTTTTTACTCAAATGCAAATGCAAATGCAAATGTTTTCATTTCTAAAAACCCAAATGCAAATGCAAATGCAAATGTTTAGCATTCAAATGCAAATGCAAATGCAAATACATTTGCATTTTTCTAAAAGCATTTAAATGCGGATTCAAATGCGACATTTGCAAATGCAAATGCAAATGCATTTGCATTTGTACCCAACCCTGACCAGCGCACACTCAGTTCAGCCTGGCAAGTCATATGCACAGGTAGTCAGCAGAACGCTAGCGACACAAGCAGCTGACGCACCACAACAGCAGCCGCGACAAACAACATCTGAGGCACACAGCATCACAAGGCCTCCCTCGGCGCCACCAGATACGACGGCACAAGGCTATCGTAGAAAGTCTCCTCGTTACGAAGGAACAAAACCCTATGTGACAACGGTCAGGAATACTGCGCAAACACACATGCACAGCCAAACGTCTCGCAGCCAAGACAACAAACAACTGCACAGACAGCACCACAGCAGACACCTGTAGCAGGCCCTAGCAAACACAGGCCACTTGACATTAGACCGCGCCCTGCACAGTCAGTCAAGCGTCACAGGCCATACTTACCAAGGGGAGCTAAACGACAACAACTGGCACCATCTCCAGCCGCACAGAAGAAGGCACGTCTTGAAGCAATAGAATGCCTTATCCAACTATTGAACACCTAAAAGCCAATTGCATCTGTACAGTCATCTACATCATCTTCACAATCACACAGCAATCAACAGCCAACCATTTGCCTGTAATTGTCACGAAGCTGCCTGATGGCCTGAGCATCCAAGGAGGAGAAGATCTCAGACAGGTAGTCGCAACATGGAACGTATTCGTCACACTAAAACCACCTCCATTTCCCACGGACCTGGCACAAAGAGTGGACGACCTACAACATACGTTCAGACGCATAACCCAGCATCTCAACGACTCACACCACATCGACCTGCAGCCTTTCATACTAAAGAGGGCCAGGCTACAGCAAATTCTGAAGGCAAAGTCAGAACAAACACGAGTGAAACGAGGATTGTTGGACGTCGGCGGCTCATTACTACATCATCTCTTCGCTGTAGCCACAGACTCGCAACTACGTCGGTTCCAAACGGCAGTCCTAGAGACCCAAGGTCGTCAACAACAACTGGCACATGCATATGACAGTTTAGCCACCATTGTGAACCAGACGCAAGCTTACACAAAACAACTGATGCTACAACAGAAGCATTGCCATGACCAGCTAGTCCGACTGGACTCCGCCATTATAACTCTGATGCAGTCTCAACAGAAACAACCAGCCTTATCCACAAGGTCACTCTGATGACAGACCTAGATCGTTATTTCGACACCCTGGACCTCGCTGCCCACCACTACCTGCAAGAAATAGCTCTCTTCAGGCGACAACGAGCTAATCTCGACCGGGGAAAGTTGACCAGATCGCTCCTCTCGCAATAACACATGCAGGATATCCTCGCCCAGGCATCAGCACAACACAAGGTCGTGAGTAGCATTGATTGGTATTATCGTTTCCTATCTGTCACACCTTTGTGGCGTAAAACTTCTGATCTACTATATCAAATAGAAATTTATACCTCTGATCTCCGACAAGCCAAACCTACTGTATAAAGTTAGGGCTTTTCCAGTACCAGTGCATAATGCCTCATTCTCAGTCAACCTTCAGTTAGAGCCCACATATGCACTGGATACAGTTTCTGGGGACCTTTACATCCCGAAAATTTGCGTAGGACGGCAACCTTCGGCGTGCCTGATTGGGCCAGCGTATGGCCCTGACAGAATGAAATGCCCGAGGGGCATATTGACTAATCTCCCTAAGTTAGCCAGCTCTTGCAGGGCGTCCATCCAACCATTTACTGAGGAATGTGAGGATCCATGGCTGTCAAATATTGACATTAACCAGTACGCTATAGCCACACATGGATCCACTTTAGCTCTAAGATGCCCTGGCACACCAGAACGCCACATTACTCTTGCTAGAGGCACATATAATAACACCTGTCTACAGCCTTGCACTTTGGCAGGCCGCCACTTCACAATCACATGCATAGACAGATTATACGTCTCAAGGACTTATGCCTATGATCAATGTCACTAGTCACTTCAACTTTACTCAAACCGTGACGTCATTCAGTTAACAAAAGCAATACCCCAGCTTAAGGCGCTGATGAAGGTACCCCCCCCCCCCACATTCATGACCTAGATGTCAGGGCACTAATGCACCCTCAACCCCTTCCAGGCCCCCCATATACTCATCCCCTAGCACGACGTCTCTCATTACTATAATCAACCTAACACTCATTGCACTAGCCGTCACGGTAGCTGCCCTCTGGTATGCACGTCGTAAATACCGAATGTGCAAAGGCAAACAGACCCACCCCCCAACCAAGGCGACGAATACGCCTCAGAGGCAATCCCTCTGGCGGTCACCAATGGTACTGCTCACAGAGACGGGCAACAGCCAAACATTATTCGGCCGATCCTACCACGAGCCAATGCAGACGCATCAGCTCCATCTATGTCCTAGGATTAAAACTCAAATACTAGTGTAAACAGTAGCGTATTCTCATGGTCACAGTAGCGTATTCTCATGGTAACTCGATCTCCTTTTCTTACTTACTCCCACATACTTTTTCTCACTTCCTGCAAACTATATCAAGCATCCTTGCTTCTCCGCACCGCTCAAATACCGTCGATGTAAGCTCACGACCTCATTCCTTTCAAACAGATAGACACTTGATCATATCTTCGTCTCCCAGATCGCCCTCACAACTGTGACACAAGAACAATATCTTGTGATTCAAGGACTCTGTAATTGAAAAGAACATCACCATGTCTTCTTATTTTTATATATTGTGGATTGCTTTGTATCATTAAATCACCCTTATGTACTCTTCTATACCTCCTTCAATCTATAACATCGCACTATCACATACAAGTGCATCTCTCTCTTCTCATCATCACTATCAGTTAGTTCTCTTCAAATCATATTAGTAAATGTTGTCATAAAAACACACAAACTGCTCTAACCGTCACACTTCTCCTGGTCTACCAACCAAGATTAGCCACTTAGTCCAATTGTAAATTGTACATTGACAAAGAGGATCAAACCTCAAAATCATACTGATCTCCTCTCTTTATCAAACTAAGTAAGCTCAACAAGTTATCTAGAGATTATATCTACATTGTCTGTCCAGCAATATATCAGATTATATCACTAGGGATAATTGATTGACCTTAAAAAAGAAGGGAGACCGATGTAGAGACCAGGGCCTGATTTACAGGCAATTTATATGTGTATCATTGTACAAACTGATATGTGTCAAAATGAATTATATGTGTCAAAATGAATGTTACTTGCCTACCTTGAAATCCCAGGGATGCTATCCCTCCTGATGAACACTAATGACCACAATGATCATTCTATGATGAAATGATGACATGGCAGATGGGCAAGCTGATGCTAATCAGCATCACACTTGAGCTCATGTAGAAGGACAATGCTCTATGGAGCCAGCTGCTCCACTATTGATTGGAATGCCCAACATCTGCCCTTGGGATATTGTTAATTGTGTATTGCATTATGAATTGAATGATTGTTTATGTTATGTGCATTGTTTGTAAATTGATGAGCTGGCAGTTGCAGCCAGCTGTTCATTATCACTCTGCCTATAAAAGGCAGGACTTATTCTGAATAAAGCAGTTTATGTTTGGGACTGAAGTAAAGAGCATCTTTACTCTCTGTTTTCATTTGCTATCCAGTTCTAATACTTAACTATTTTGTTAAGCCATAGGAACAGAGTATCCATCATCCGGCATGCATAATCAGGATTGACCTTAGCCGGATTGATGGGCCTATGGACTTTTCAATCTGCTGCACTGCGTCTGACTCACATTCACCTGCTCCATATTTTAGCATAGCAGTGACACATAACGCTGGGTTTATATATACATGGCCATGGGTGCTCTATGAGTCAATGAAAACACAGATTATTTCAATGTTGGAGGTAGCAATAATACCTCCAATGGCATCATTGACGCTCTGAAAACAGCTGAATGTAAGGCATTTGTAAGCACTTGAGATGCGTCTACTGTAATGCCTCTTAGGGAATTTAGGCATCATTCATCATGCCCTTGTCACTTTGGGTGAGTGTCCTCTATAGGACAACTTTGAAGGAAATAGACTGGCGGGATTTCTGAAATAAGTGAATGGTACGAGCAAGTCGGGAACCAATCTTTTTAGCATATTTCAGGCATGCTGAATCCCAAAAAACCGGTTCCCAAGCGATATTCAGGGTTCTTCACCTCCTGATTTGCATAACAAAATGTCTGCCAAATTAGCTATTTTTGATTGTTTCAAAACTATAACCTTCAATATCTTACTGTTCAGGAAAGCAAAAAGGGTAAACCAAGTGGCTCAATCAATGTTATGAAAACCAGGGAATAACACACACCATTTTTAAATCAATTTTACAAGTTTGATGGTCATTAGTATGCTAATTAGTAGCCATCATTATACAAGAATGCCTTTTCTTCAATAACTTCTTTACAAATCAAGCAAATTAAACTAATTAAAGTTCTATACCAATGTTTCAAGGGTCAAGGAAGAGGATGAAACCATCTATTAAGTCATAACACCCATCCAATATTAATCATACAAGAATAATGGTCATTAGCATGCTAATTAGCGACGAAATATTACAGAAAAGAACAATCTTCGTAGTATCTTCTGTGTCAATCCAGCAAACTTTACAAATTAAAGTTCTACACCAATGTTTTAAGAGTCAATGAAGATAATGAACTTATAGATGAAGTCATAACGTTCATCAAATATTAATTGTCGAAAATAATATTCAAAGTCTTTTTTTTATCTTCCATGCTGATCCTGCAAACTTTACCAACTAATGTTCTATTATACCACATTTTTATGGGTCAATGAAGATGATGAACTAATTCATAAAGTTATAACACTCATCAAAAATTATTTATGGAAAAGTAATAGTCATTAGTATGATAATTAGTGATGAAATATTACAGAAACAAAAAGTTTTTTCATATCCTCTCTGCCAGCATACTTTACAAATAAAAATTTGGTACCAAAGCTTAAAGAGTCAAAAGATAGTGAATTTATTTATAAAGTCATGGAATTCATCAATATTAATTATATGAGAATAATCGTCATTAGTACATACTAATTAGCAATGCCTTATTACAGACAAAATATGTTTTTCTTATATTGTCTTCTTTACTCATCCAACACATTTTGCAACTAAAACTTCAATACCACTGTTTTAAGGGTCATTGAACTCATTCATAAAGTCATACAAAATACATTGATAAAGCAAGAATGATAGTAGTTATTTGTATGATTATTAACAATGCCATATTTACAGAAAAATATGCTTCATCTGAATTTTCAGGGACTCAATGCTTGGTGGGACATGCCTTGCCTTTAGATTTAGCAAAGGTTACACCATGTCATCCTGGCTGAGTGTGTCAAGATGGCATCATATGCATTTTTGGAAGATCCCTCAACTCAGAACTGAAGTCATCTTGCTACTCCCAATACGTAAAAAATTTTCTGAGGCAATCCTGTGATAAAACTGCTCTTTTCCCTTACGACCAGCAAGGTCTACATGAAGAGCAGTTAGAGTAATCATTCTTGTAATTTAAAACAAGAACCTAGGGGTTGCAAAACTGAATGATGCCGATACGTGGTATCACAAGCCAACTCAAAGTGTAATCAGGTTTTTACAGCCATTTTCAGAGGTGGTGCCATATTGAGAAAACAAAAATTTTCAACATATTCCCAACATATCTGTGCAAACTTGTGTTGGAAAGTGAAAAAGGCACACAGGAGCCAACCGATTTATTTTTGCCACGAAAAGGAATCTGGAGACACATCTTTGCTCTGAACATGATTTTGTTCCTTTATGATCAAAGAATCACCTTTATCAGTCTCGGAAATTACCGTCATAAGAGAACAATTGCAATTCCAGGCTGGCTAACTCCTGGCCCTGACAGGATGATTGAGTGCGTCACTGTGCGTGGAGTTGATCAGTTGGGCATCAAAAGACAGTCTGATCTCTGTGCAGCCATCCTCATTACGCAGCAGCATAGTAGCCAGACTTATTCTATCCAATTTCACGAAATGCTGTGAAGTCATCAGCAGCTGATGACAGTTCCCTACTTTCACTGGAGCCTTCAGGTTCTTTTCCTCATTATGTAATGGATAGGTTCAAAATTTGTAGAGTTAGTTGATACCGCCTGTGACACAGCTTTATGCTGTATTTATGCACTTGGTAGGCTAAGTTTAGAAGTTATAGTAGCAGCAATTATTTGTAAATTGCCTGTCAAATGTAATTTTGAGCACAGCCAAAGTCATGGCTGGGCCATGTCATACACTTTGAGAGGGTCATGGGAGGGTGATGACAGTGCTAGCGTGAGTGTCATGTGGGGCTGAGGACATTTCTCGTCTTGACCAGACTGTAATTTCCTTGACTGGTTATGGTTTTCTTATTTTTCTTCAGATAGCATGACGGCCAGTAATTAGCAATTTAAACAAGATCAAATGCAGCCCACTTCAGCAAGTTTCCTGGGTGATGCAGCCAGAAGGATTTTTTTTATCGTGGTAACGTTTATTCCCAACTTCTTTAAAGGTTCACATAATCTGATACAAACTGATTCACACTTTATAAGATGGAAGTATTTGAATTTCTCAACTGAGATGCGAAGACCTAGAAACTTTGAAACACAGTAACTCACTAACTCTATTTACCATACATGTCAAGATCATGCAACTAAAGTCCTAGTGGCTCCATCTATAATCCAAGGGTAGTACCACCAGTGATCCAATTGAATAGTGAAGTAGCTGGCAACCGTAATGATCAGAGGCTGCTAAAGGTTTGATTTTACTGCCTCTAAATTTAGAAATTTTAATTGCAATGATTTTAATGTGTTTAAGCAAATTCAGGACTCTGAAATGCTCAGTCAAACATACAGACTGAATAGTTTTTAACTAGTGATGAAATTGATTCTATTTTATTTTATTTATGCTGTGATTCACCTTTTATACTTTTAATTTTATATTTTTAAACATTGACGGACATACACATACATTTGGGCAATTCCGTAAAATCCGATTTACAGATTTGACACTTTAGCAGCTTGCGTAGCCCTACCATTATATCTCAGCTATTTCATTGTTATATCGGGATGAGGCCAGGTAATAGGGGTATCAGATAAGCCAACAACCAAAGCTATAAGTGCTACAGGAGCTGAGGTACATCAAAAATATCAGCGTTTCGGACGTACATCATACGATGTACGTCCGAAACCCTGATATTTTGATGTACCTCAGCTCCTGTTGCACTTGGAGCTTTGGTTGATGGCTTGTCTGATACCCCTATTACCTGGCCTCATGCCTGGATAGCAATTAAATAGCTAAGGTATGGTGGTAGGGCTCCTCAAGCTGCTAAAGTGTCAAATCTGTAAATCGGAGTTTACGGAATTGCCCATTTACAAATCATGCTTTTCATAAATGCCTTCAAAAATCACATATACATAACTCCATTCATAAATACTAGTAGTTATATATATGCAAATACTATAGTTTTGCTAATAAAAATATCAGATGGATGTTGTCCATCACACTCCAAAAAACATCTTCTCAAAATATCCATGGTGAAAGAAATTGATATAAATGGTATAGGCCTACAGGAAATGTATGGTCAAAGTGATGGTGACCAATGCAGACTTGATTGCACTTTATTTATTTCAAACATCTGTTAGCTTTGACAGATTGGCAATGAAAGTCATTTGCTATTAGTTAAATTATTGGCAATTCCCTCAACAGAGAAGTAAGATAGCAATTGGATTGCCTCCAGCATGAGTAAGTTTGCTTCTCTGCCTACTTTGGCTAGTTTGCATCACTGCCAACAGATGGCTGGTCACTGAAGCATGACATGGGTTGCATTCCTGGCAAAGTCCAAATATTTACCTATGGAGGGTTGCCAGTTCCTGACTGGCCAGTGAAGAGGCAAGTCAGGGCTGGCATGCACCAGGATAAATATCATCAAATGCACCCTAATCTCATTTTTGCTTCCAAATTTTTGTGCCATTCACTATATGCATCAAAATAGCAACTAAGAAGGCCAAACTCCTTGCCTATCTTGAGATTTTGCGTATAATTTGCCACTGGTGAGAACCAGCCAAGAGCAACCAGAAGAACTGAATGAGGCCAAAGGCCTCATTCAGTTAAAAATGGCAAAATAATGTGTGCATGGAACATTCAATTTGGTAGTGAGAGAGAAAGTTAGGGATGGTCTGGAAAAATTGGAGATATTCCAAAAGGACCACTTGACGGAGACAAGTGAGCGACAAGGGAGAGGAAGGAGCCAAGAAAAACTTGGAGCATGCAGGGAAGGAGGAGGCAATTATATATGCTAGGAGTAGGCAGAGAGTGATGGAAGAACCACTCTAGAGGAGGAGACAAGAGCTAGGGGAAGCAGACAAAAGAGGGGAGAACCAATCTGTAGGAAGTAATGCAGTGAGGAGGAATCCAGTATCAACAACGAGCTAAGTAAAGAAGTAGACAGCGAAGGGGAGACAGAATAATGATGAGCTATTGAGTAGGGAGGCAGGAGTTAGGCAGGAGGCAGAGGACTCCGAGAGGAGAATGCAGATATGGTGGAGGCAAAGAAGATAAGCAGAGAGGTAGGAAACAATTTTATGAGGCAAGAGCTGTTGGAATGGGGCAATAGCTTGGGAGGGGCTGCATGGAAGAAGACATCGGTCAGAGAGAGGAGAGAAGAGCTGTTGTGGAGGCAAGAACTAGGAGGAGGCAGTCAGCTAGGAGACAGGAGCTATTGAACAGGAGGGGAGAGCTAGGAAGGAGGCGGAAAGGGAGAATATGGAGATAGGGGTCACTGTAAAGAATGGGGAATGCGAAGGAAGGAGGCAAGAGCTATAGATCATTGTTCAGATCCCACTATATAGTCATGTCTAGAAGTCATCACAGTAATGATTTGCATGATTTCCATTTAATATGTGTATGTTGTGCAAACTTCACTAAATTGGACACAACATAAAATGATAATATAACATATATATACAGTGATTCCTTGTCTTTTATTGGGGAATTATTGCTTCAGATTGCTTAGAAGACATCCCGGGCCAACACAAGACACTGTTGAATTCTGGGAGCTCCTGCCTAATTTTTCCTCACCCATAACAGCATTCCAGCTACAACCATGATCTTCCCTGCAGATCCAGCAAACCTAGCAAACAAGTTCAGGGAAGATATCACTGATATTATTATTTGATGAATGAGTTCATGATTTACATTGACCCTTGAAGTATTGCAGCATAAGGAGAGATATAAGAATACGCTTTTTTTTTTTATCGGTCATATGACACTGCTAATATATAACTGACTACAGCATAATTATCATCAGATGGGTGTAATGACTATATGATTGACTTCTTCATTTACACTGACCCTTTTAAAAAATATTGGGTACAGGTACATGTACATGTATATAGCTTTATTTTGTAAAGTTTGCAGGATTAGCAGCTTCGTTATAACAAAACTATTCTTTTCTGAAATATGTCATCACTAATTAGCATACCAATGACTATTATTTTTCCATAGATAATGTTTGATTAGTGTTCATTATCTTCATTGACTCTTAAAACATTGGTATAGAACTTTAATTGGTAAAGTTTGCTGGATAAGCAGAGAAGATATTACGAAGATTATTATTTTCTGTAATATTTTGTCGCTAATTAGTATACTAATGACTATTATTCTTGCACGATTAATATTGGATGAGTGTTATGACTTAATAGATGGTTTCATCCTCTTCCTTGACTCTTGAAACGTTGGTATAGAACTTTAATTTGTTTAATTTTCTTGATTAGTAAGGAAGTTATTGAAAAAAGGCATTCTTGTATAATGGTGGCTACTAATTAGCATATCTTAAAATGACCATCAAACTAGTATAATTGATTTAAAAATGGTGTGTGTTATTCCCTGGTGTTCATAGCATTGATTGAACCACTTGGTTTACCTTTTTTGCTTTCCTGAACAGTAAGATATTGAAGGTTATGGTTTTGAAACGATCAAAAATAGCTAATTTGGTGGCCATTTTGATATGCAAATTAGGAGGTGAAGGACCCAGAATATCGCTTGGGAATCGGTTTTTTTGGATTCAGCATACCTGAAATATGCTAGAAAGATTGGTTCCTGACTTTTACCCCAAAATGCTCGTACCCCTTTAAATAAAGCCTTTTTAAAAAAATCCCACCAGTCTAAATTGGGCATATTGCCTGTAGATGAAGGTTTGATCATTCTATTTATTGTACACGATAGTACATTGTAAAATTTTTAAACAAAATAAAATATAGTGATATAGCGTGCATAACAAACTGATAATGAATAACAAGATATGTAAGTCCAAAGAGCCCTTCGATGAGTTGTATGTCTGAATATCCCTTTTTTTTTTTAAACATAATAATTAACATAATAGTATTAGAAATACATCAACTTTCATTTATTCTTAGGTGCCAAGCAATTGCTAATATCAGAATTCTATAAGGCTTCTAGTACTTGATATAGCTCTCTGGTATTCGCGCAGCGATGGGCGAAGCCGCCTGTCGCGTCAGCGAACTAAGCACAACAATAGCTCATAAAATTTGAATAAATCTGTCTGTGGACTGAGAATGCCTGTACTTGCGATTGGAGTTGGTCCCTGATCCAACAGTTAGTTTTGGCAAAGTAAACATACCTGAATTTCTCTTACAACGTCACAGCATTGTCTGAATAATTCAATTTGGTGCTTAAATGTCCTATTCTGTTTTGAAAACTCATTTTCACTCTTGTTTGTGTCGTCTGTATGAAAAAGGCATTTGCTTATGCTGCTGACAGGTGTTGCCACTAGCTAAGCATCATGCTTGCAGTGCCACACCCAGGGAAAATTATAGCTGATTGTTATTACCAGGGAAAATTAAAGCTGATTGTTTTTGTTACTATACTTTCATCACTTGAATAGTATGTTAATTATTAATTAGATAAGGCCCAAATGATTGTAATGTTGATTTATATCACAAATTAAGTTGACGCAGAAAACATTGTTTTAAAATAAGAATAGTTCATGTGAGCTCCGCGAATCTATGGCAAAGCCATCTACATATTACTCAATTAAATCAAAGCTCTCTTTCTACTCCGCATCATGGTGCCTGTCTTTATGTTCTTGGATAATTACATTTACAAAGGGAATTACCGCATACCGCAGATTCTGTAACAAGACATTTTTGTCAAAATCAGTAAAACTTTGGGGCATGCGTGCCACCCCTAGACATGTTCCGCGATAGCTCCGAAACTGTACAGGATCTGTTGGTATTTTTTTCAGAAAATGGAACACAATTGGAGGAGGAGAAGTCAATCCAAAATTTTTTTAATATTTTTGGGGCAACTGATGCACCGTAATACCCCTTGCAATATACATTGCCGAGGGTAATCACCTATCCTCACTTTCTTGGCGGAAGTGTCTAATGGGGTGACCTCAAGAATCATGGGAGCAGGTTCCCGAGATGTCAGGGACTTGTGGGGAGGAGTATCAGGAATCATGGAGAATATACACCTCACTTGAGGAGCCAGTTTTCTGGGCACCCAGGTCATCAACTCAGCCGCTTTGTCTTCATCAAGCTGTGACAAAAAAAAGGAAATACAAATAATTTTACAGATAATAAGCGACCGTTCAGAATTTATGACTGGGGGGGGTGGGAGTTTTGCCCGAGGGGGTACTAACTTTTCACACGTGTTTCAAGGGGGGGGTTTTAATTTTTGCCAACACTTCCAAGGGGGGGTAATAAATTTTAATAAAGAAATTTTTGTATAAATCCCGCATAAACTAACTTCATTCGCGCTTTTTTACGTGCAAAAGTCCGCGAATCTGTACGCATGACCATGTATAACACTAAATATGTGTGTATTCGTTTATGTGTCGAAGGGGGGAGGGTACTAAAAATATGCATGAAACCTAGGGGTGGGGTACTAAAAATCTGCATGGATCTCAAGGGGGGGGTATCAATTTTTGACGGGATGTTCTGGCAAAACTCCCACCCCCCCCAGTCATAAATTCTGAACGGTCCCTAAAGCATTTTCCTGATTCTTACCATTTTACTTTAAACCATGGTTTTGCAATTCGTGACTTTCAGCCATATATCATTGTTTTTGCAAACAAGGCAAATACTGACTAGCTCTCAATAAATACTCACAACACAAATTTATCAATGTATAAATTAAGAAAGGCACAGAAAAACTGGTGTATTGAAGAGTGTTTACGGGCCCTTCGCAAATTTCGCGTCAAAGGGTATAGCAAAAATGTCCTGTAACAGAGGGGACAATGTGGTAACAGAGTGGAATTTTGATGAAAAAACCAACTGTAGGAACAACAACAAAAGGAAAAACAATAAAATATTGATGTTACTATTATTTTCAGAAGTACTTCATCTCATATCAGTAGATTTTTTGGTCCAAATGTCGATTTCTTGCTTATGATCTGGTAACGGAGTGGACGGTAACGGAGTGGAATGATTTTTTGCTTTTCGCTCAATACTGCTTTTTATTTTGGAGATTAGATAAAATAATTGCAGACTATTAAGGGCTGTCACCCTAAGCAATATATACATGAAGTCACTCTTTAAAACTATCATTGTTAAGCTTGGAAATGAAGGAAACGGAGTGGACATTTTGGTGAGACCAAAAACATTTTCTATGAATATTGTGTCTTAATTTATTGAATATATATTTTATGAAGTCTGCAAGGCAGTGGTACTATGGCGCACATGCGTCTGATGATATTCAGTGAAAGTAGCTCATAAAAAACAATAACGAACTGAGCTATGGCACGTAACGGAGTGGACAAAAAAATTGACATAAATTAGTGACACGTCTATTGTATCAATTTAATCAATGAAATAAGACCAAAAAATATTGAATGTGAAATAGATATAAATTCAAGGTCATACTCTCATGAATCGTGCAAAGAAACTTTGAATATAATGGTACATAAGGAGGAAAATGAACACTTGATTTTGTCATGTCAGGCCCAGTGACAGGGAAAAACCATTGATTCCTAGACATAATGCACAAAAAAAGGTCTAATGAATGACTTTTTGTTCCAAATGCAGTTATTCTAAATAGAAATATGAATAACAGATGCAGAGTGATGCTTCAGATATTAATCACATTCAAATTAATTTCAGGGAGCTAGAGTGACACAAATTGTCCCTAAATTTGAGAATGACCCTTTTCAGGAAGAAAAAGAAGAAAAACACGCCATAAAGATCTTTACCTGATTGATGGCATCAATGATTATGATGCAAGGCCTTGTGTTTGGATTGTTTAAAGCTCCTAAAGTCAACTGCGCAGCATTGTCAATGTCAGCCGGGATGTTTTCATCCTGAAAGATGATGAGAGATTTACTGATTTATTGATAATTGGATAAGAATGTCTGGTACATACATGAGCTAAGTCAGTGTAGATTGAATGGATCTGAATATGATTTTGATATATTGAAACCACAGAAATTGCCCATTAGAAAGGGAAATTTGAAAATTATGTTGTAAGTTGATTTCCGGCAGATATTTTCTTCCAGTTACATAAAATTATGGATGTAAAGGTCACGAAAAAGATGTGTAACCAGGAGCTTTCATTGATTTGGGCAATACAGGGTGACCCGAAAAAAAGTCCACACTTTTGTAAATAAACTTTAGCAATGCACACTGCAGAGGAAAAGTACACAATCTTCATGACATTACACACAGAACCTACATACTGACAACACACTGCTAAAGCGATTTTGCCCTAGTTGCAAAGTTGACCTCAGAGTGACCCTTAATGTAACCTATATCCTTGAAATCTATGTCCTTCAAAGTTTTTGTCTGTTTCTTGCATAACTTTTTTTTTAAAGTCAGCTGATAGGTTGAATGTCTTAAAGGTAATGCCATTTATGTTTGCCATTATGATTTAGTCATATTGCGGGTAGTCAAGGCTTTGTGGGAACAGATTACTTCTTATCGACATTTACCGAAATTTTGACTGACCACTTTTAGATCCCGTACTGGTTTTAAACTGGCCGGAATGTGTATTTATGCTAAGAATATAGTTTGTGTACCTCTAGTTGTGATTTGATGTATTATTCATCCAGACTGACTATATATTTTATCAGCTCCTTTATGTATAATTAAATGTATGGCTGTGCGTCAACCACCAGGGTAGCAATTGCCCAAATTCCACCAATACAGGGTGTCTACAGAAAAGAGGACTGTCACTTTGCTTCTTTTTCACACTCACATAAGTTCAGAATTTGGTGATAAGTCTGGCATAAGAATGGATATCATTGTCAGCCATACTATCTATTGCAAATATGTTTATTTGTGAATTAGATCACTACTAAAGGCAAAATGCAAGCATGATATGCAAAAGTGATTGCGTTGCTCCAAGCTGAAAACGGCCGTCCTGTTTTCCTCATTGCAGATGAGAAACTTTTCCCCATTTATGGTGCTTGTGAGAGAAGGAATGATTCATGGGTGAGTAGTGGGACATTTGCTGATGCTCCAGCTGCCAATATTTCACTTCAGATGCTAACACTTGGTCTTCAACATGGAGTCATCTGATGACAAGAAAATCACAAAAATGTCTCAAATAGCCATTGAACAGAGTGCCGGAATTAATGCAAATGTTTATAATAACATTCTGAAAGAATTTGAGGTGCCATGGCGTCAGACAAGAAACTCTTTTGTTGGCAATTTTTTTTCCTGCAAGGTGTAGCACCTATTCATACTGCATAGAAGACTCAGGAGTGCCTCAAAACAAACCTCCTGAGCTAGGTAGGGTGTCACCCCTTGTCTCCTGAGCTGGACCAAGTGGATTATTCAGTATCGGCAACTTTGAAGGCAGAATCCAGCAAGTTATCCCAACCCTCGCAGTAAAGTTAAAGGCCTCCATCATGTGTGCATGGAGCAAACCATTGGTGGAGTGCATCAAACATGCTTTTGCATCATTTCGGCCTCATCTGCAGATAGTTACCACAGCTAGGGGTGCGAATAATGGGTCATTTGACTGTTCTGAATATACTGTTCATATACAAATCATGTTTTGTTGAATAATGATGCTTGGCACAAAATAACGTGTAAACAAATCAAATTGTGTCGACTGTCCTTTTTTTTCTGTAGACACCATGTACAATGTGCATGGTCCTAAAGCAACTTTTGTGGTTTTCGTAGTTTGTCAACTACATTTCCTGCCAATATCACGACAAAACTTTGATTGAAGCATCCTCAGTAATTATTTACACAAGGTGAGATTGGTGGCACACTATGACCAATCAAGTCCTAACATTTCCATTTCATGTGCCACAATTTCTGAGATATACATAAAGCAATTCATTCCTAAGGAACAAGGCATATGTTAGGCCTCCAAACTTTATTACAAGACACTTTGTGACTTTACTTTTAAAATATTTCCTGCTGATGTGAAATAATCTCTCCTAGACCAGGCATATTATGCCCTGCGTGACCATTTGACGTCATTCAAAGGGGTTCTGATGTGTGCAGGACCACATTTTCCTGTGTCAAGCTTCTTTACGTTCCAGTCTACAAATTTCAATCAGTTTTTTATATCTCAGACCACTCATATTGACATTTTCAACAGTTTTATTCATGCATCCTCTTAAACCCGGCACAGCAAAAAATCAAGGACAACTCACACTTTGTTATAGCAGCAAGGCTATGGAGGTATTTCTGTCGTTTTTGCCTTTCAAATGGAATGTGTTGATGATTACCAACAAAATGAGCCTTAAATCAAAGTCCTGTGGCAAAAATTGATTATCTTATGACCACTCAAAGGAGTGTGAACTTTTTTTTGGGTCACCCTGCATGTATAATAACAGGCTGCCATGAAGGGCCCCTGGAATGGTTCTTGCACTCATGGACGCCTGTGTAGGTGAGAATATAGTGGTGCTGCATATTGGCATGTTCCAGGGGTTATTTTGTCCTTTGTTTAATTGCACACAATGGCATCAATAATTGAGATTTTCCTTCCTAGATCATTACATGGGTTCTGAGTACCAAGCCCAGCCTAGTGTCAGTAAAAAATTGTGTCACTGGTGTCATGGAATTTTGTTTTTTCAACTGCGCATCTTCAAGATGAAGAAATGACAAAACTAAGGCCATTTTAAAAATATAGAATGAAATTGGGGAAAACAACCAAAATACGTTTTGATTGCAATAAATTTCAGTTATGACAGTTTTCCAAGTGTTTTATTTGTTTCGTAAAAGTCTGGTAATAAGCCTTAGCAAACCACTTATTTAATTTTTGTGTATCCCAGTCTTTTGGAGTTGGACAAGATCTACCTGATAAATTTCCGAGTTTTGGAGCAAGCACAAGTGCCCAAAACAGAAAATATGGTAGGGGGTCAAATACCTATTTTCCTCACTGTATTTCATATTATAAACTGGGAGACTTACATTACAAACTCCGATTTCTTTCAGAAGTCTCCTTAAAAGCGCAAGCAATTCTGTTGAACCTGGAACAGCCCCAACAAAATGGTAGAAAACATGCCATTCTCTTCCCTTAGCCCTGAAAAATAAAATAGAAACCAAGATATTATAGCAGGCAAGTTGAGCACGGGCAAATCAATCGTTTCAACGAAGTGAAACGAAATTTGTTGAACACAAGAGGGAGCCCGCCAGTCCGTCGCATGGATCCATCCGAGTTTTACGCACGACACCCTGGCGTCACGCATGCGCAACTGCACTTCTTCTTACTAAAAATTTTCAACCCCACCTGCCACCCTGGTCACCATCGATCAGGAAAGGCCATTATTGTAACTTTATTCTGCATGAGCTCAGGGCTTGATTCCTATTGTGCACTCTGATAGTAGAATACTACAGTGTGCTTATATGTCGTTAACTGGGTCATTATATAATGGCTCGTCACTTCGTTTCTCCCCAACCAGGGAGGCTTTATCGAGAGACTCGCTATTTAATCCTTCGATATCTGTACAATACTGTATAATCTACACCATGTATTATGACTCTAATTTTACCCTTGTTATCAATTTCCTTTATTGTCATACATTTCTTGCATTTCCACATTTTATTCAATTCCATTATATATTCAATATGAATTTACAATAAACATTTTATAACTCCATCAATTGGCTCCTGGTCGTGGTTCAACAAAGATGAAATGAATGTCATATTGGACACTGCTCAGTTTCCAATTACATCCATGCACATTAAAACTGCCCCAGATCTACGCGTACAAATATAGCACTCACTCGACTCTGCAATAGTGTGTAATTGTACCTACTTTCAGCTTCAAACGGACAATCGTAATGAGTTATGACCTTAATAGCGGGGAGGGAATCCGTAACGATTGTGCACTTGGTGACAAGTTTTTGCAATTTGGCATGGTGTTTTATATGACTAAGGAGTTTTCAAAAACCACCGCATACAAAGTGGGAGTCCGCCCTGGACCCCTGGTGGCGGGTATGCGCAAAATCCAATATAGCCGCCACGAAAAACAAAAAACGACATATCTTGGTCAATATTCGTTCTAAATTCAAGTGCAATATCTCATTTCCAATATTTTTAATGATGCCAAATCTGTTTCTAGGGTTAATTTGTTTGTAAAATGTGATTTTAAGGGCCTTTGGTATAGCTCAAGGTGATTTTTTGACAATTTTTGGGGTTTTTTTCCGTCAAGGCTTCAACATATATTTTGTGAATTGTTTGAATATGAAGTTAATCTAATTTGGATATTACTTCATCAGAGTTGAAAGCAAGGTCCACCGTACTACCTGTCATGGTTAAATGGTCTCTTAACTTCTTTATAACTCGACAAGGCAACAAACCGCTGCAACATATTTTAAGTCAATGTCTGTTCTCAGTCAGTTGATCGTTGCACAGGCAAAAACAGTCTGTTTCATGTGTTCCACTCAACTGGCCATTCTCTCCAATGCCTATTACTATTAGAAAAGGTGTGACAGCTAGCTTGGCAATTCCAGACCGAACTGGCACGTTGTCACTGTAGCAGACGACAGAGGTAACTGTAAAATTCAGATAATGAGAGCGGACCAGAAAATCCTAGTGGACCTCCCCCTCCTCCTCTATTTCTATGAACTATTTAAAACAACACTGCTGTTGTTTTTTTTCCCCACAATATCTAGTTGTGAAGCTGGCAAAACAAAATTGAGAAAAAACTAAAACTGCAGAAAATAGGTGTTCAGTCAAATGATTCACCGTCTATCACACATCACAAGAACAGATTGGCTGCTTGTTAATTAAAATGGGATCTTTTTGGAAAATGATAAAATCAGGTTGAGAATGTGCAATCTAGTAATGCTTCTGCTTTATTTGTCAGACAATTTACCTCCCTATCTATCTATTTATCTATCTATCTATCTATCTATCTATCTATCTATCTATCTATCTATCTATCTATCTATCTATCTATCTATCTATCTTTCTATCTTTCTATCTTTCTATCTACCTATGTCTGTCCAGCTATCTGTCTGTCTATTAACAATTAACAATTAGGTATATGTTAATTTTCAATTAGGAAATTTAATAACCTGTCTTTGAAATATATTTTTGCATCTTCAATGCAGAATAAGTGTTCTAATAAGCTTATTGATGTGATTGAAATACACAGAATGCGGTCTGAGAGGCTTCAAACATGGTCTAACCCAATCACTGTTCATGGGAGGTATTACTACAGGGGAAAAAGAAGTGCAACAAAATGATCAAGTGATTTGTTGTTCAAGTGTACTTGTGACGGGCAATTTTTCTCTGCTCCAGTGCACTCAATGTAAATATCTTTCAAACTGAAGACAACACTTTAATACATAAGTTTTTTTGATAATGAAAGGAGCAACCATCAGGTCTTTGAGGGGAGGCTTGGAAGTAACTCAATGTAAAATAAGTTATTTCTTTGCTAAATTTTCGTAAAACTGATAATTTTTTTCTAGGCAATCTTAAAAGAAATAATTTATTGTATTTCTTGAAAGAGGGTGGTTTGATTTAGAAATAAATATTTTGGGACGTTGCGTGCTGTGTATAACAGATTTGTCCACATGTCTTGCCAATTTGAATTGCATTTTTCAAAGATCATAATTAATTTTTACCTGGAAAGATCTATTCTTAGTGAAAAGGTATCGTATTCCTCTCGCCCAGTGTGGGGAGGTTGTTAGCTGCGTTGGCAGTGCTTTGGGTTTCCAATCAATGAGTCCTAGGTTTGATTCCAGCTATGGGCAGGTCAACTGGACATCAGAATTGGACGAGCAGTTTCAACCATCCTTCTACAGATTCCTGTGTCATTTGACCTAATTTGAATCGAGCATAATGCATGTGCAAATTTATGCAGGATATAAAGCCCTAATTACTGAACCGTCTTAATTGCCACTTATGACATTCCATTACGCAATGTATCTGTTGAGATGTAAAGGCATATTACGAGCACACTTTTGGGGGGGGGGGTAGGCAGTGGGGCTCGTTCCCAAAAAAAGGGAACATCATAAAATTATCGGCAAGAAGGCTAAAAATTTCACCTGATGATCAAATATTTCACCGTTATACTACTGAAATAACTCCCAAGACATGCCATTTGAGAAATCTACATCTCAGAATTCAAACAAGCCCCCCCCCCCCGGGCCGTCCTTCAGCACACTCATACATGTACATGTCAGGTGTATGCTGTGCTTGTGTGCACTCCTAGTTGTTGATGACAGTTACTTCAAAGCATAACATGATTATTGGATTATTGGATTATTATAGAAGAGGGTGTTGTCTCACATATATAGGAGTAACCTTGAAGTGTGATACACAGAATTTGCTCAGTCATGTGTGCAAATTTGTGACGTGGCAAAGCCACTTAAGCACTTGACACATGGTCATTTCGTTGCACTTCTTGTTCCCCTGTAGTAACTCTGATGATTGATGACTGACAAGGGGATCTTGAGACTGCCACCAAATGTGTGAAGTACAAAATCTCAGTTTATCTTTACAAAATAATGAAACGCAAACAGCATGCATACATTATCAACAGTTAGAAAACTATGCTTTGTTAGAAATTCACAAATCAGCTGAGATTCTTTTCATTGTAGAGTATCATAGTTGTTACACAAATTAATCTTTGGTCCGTCTGAACTGAATATTACTTATGTCTGTAGTTTGTTCATTTGTGTTTGATATGCATGATTGCCCTCACTTCGATTTCTGTATCTCTTATAAACTAGTCCAAACTCATTAATTCGAGCTGGAAATTTTGTACCACAATATATTTTTTGTCCTCCATATTTTGTGTTAAAATTATTGTTTAATAGGCAGCAATTAATTTAACATAATTTTATTATTGTTGGTGTGGCTGCCTCAGCAAGTTAACTTCCATCCAATTGAGTGTGGAACTCAGATTTTAGATTCATTTTTTGCTTAATTTTATTATTTAAAACAATTGTCAACACTTCCAGGAGTGGTTGACATCTAGAAAATGTACCAGAGAAAGTTATGTAACCGACATTTGGGTTTCTTCTTTGTGATAAGTGTGAATTTAAAGCAATTTTACCACTGACTCATTCCATGATCGTCTGCTTACATCTTTGAGCTGTCATACCTTGTATAGATATAGAGAGAGTGAATTGGAAAGCCTCAGTGAAAGCACACACGAATCATATTGTTTATGCCTGTGATCGTTGCATACTGTGCAACAATGATAATTGAAATATTGTAATATTTATAACTTTCAAAGAGGACTTTAACTCTTCTCCGATGAATAAACCGAATTGAACTTGTTAACGTTGCAACTATTTGATTATACCCGGCTGAATGTTGCACATCAAAAGTCAACATTCTTCCCAGGCCAAATGCCAAAACCGTCAGAACTGGCATGAAATATCAAGGTGGTTAGAGTTGAAGGCAAATGGCACCTAGTGATCAAAGGCTCAGCATAAAATTATTTTTAAATTAAAAAATAATGATTATTTCGGGACAGCTACTTAGAAAATTGTCTACAACACTTCTATTTTGTATGATGGCAGTCAAAACAAGGTATCATGGGCCGTGAAACAAGAAACTTCATGGTGCAATTTGGACCACCTCCCATGCATTAACACAGGACAGTGCAGGCAGCTGGCTTTGCTGCACTTGCTGTTGCATCATCATGCTACTGTACATCTACCATGCAGTGACAGAGAACATGCTTGTACTACATCTGACCAGTCAGTGCAAGAAGAAACAACTCATAGAAACCTGCCTCCTTACCTCATTCAGGGAGACTGTATCCCTCTCTGCTGTAACTCCATCCACCAGCTTTTTTGTATCAGCTAAGAATCAAGTTTGTCACATGCTGAATCTTGGATTAATGCAAAAAAATGTCATATTGACTTCAGGAGAGCCTCTCAAAGCATATCATGATGTCCAATCACTACCTTTCATGACATGAAATAATGCACGCACTGTGACATATTGAGATTTCAGACTTATATATCTAAAGGTTTGTCAAGACCTTCAGCCATGATTGAACTCTTTCGTGGCTTGGGAATCTTAAGCAAGACTTGACTTTCTGACCTCATACTCCCTTGGTTCATGTCTGGGATTTGAGTCATTATGGGTGTCCTACTGAACCACAATGGCATTACGCATCTACTCAGGGTGTGTTATTTGTCACCAAGCTCCTCAAGTAAATGACTGCCTTTGTGTTTACTTAACAAGTACCTTCTATGTAAAGTTTTCACCAAGTAAACCACTTCTGCTATATGTGACAATGCCACAATGGCTTATTTTCCTGCAGGATAGCCACCAGCATCAGGCATACATGGAGGATAATGCAGTGCAGCAGATTCAGTCCCAGGCCCACATTTACCGTGTACTGATTGGGATGGAGTCTCTCATGCCTGAAGAACTCATCCATGTCAGCAACTTTTCTGAAGCTCCTCAACGGTTACAAGGACTTCAGGCTTTGACTGCTCAATCACTTGCTTCTCTTCCTGTGGTCCATAAAGACCCTTTGCTCATCCAACCACTTTCCAAACTTGATCCAATGCTCATAGCATTAGACAAGGGTCAAGAGAGAGAACTTCTTCTTACAGTGCAAGACAACAAACATCTTCCATGTTGGACTGAGGGGGCACTTATTTGGAAGTTGGTGCTATGTCACACAGAAGAGGAGGCATCAACCTTGCATAGCTTATGTCTCCAAACATGAATCATGGAGAGAGTCCACTTCATGATTCTAGAAAGGTTGGCCACTTGCTGGATTGCTGGCCTCTGGCAGTTGATGTGAAGGTATCATCTCACCATAAACCAGTGAGAGCTTGTTTGGCTATCAAGTGCAAGTTGCTCTTCTCACCTCTGCAAGCCCAGACAATGAAAAGAGGATTGAGATAGAGAGAATAATTGTATTTGCCATACAGGCGCTGACATTCACAATTTTATGAAAACAATATCAACGGCAGGGATACCTTATCACAATTAACATACAGCTGAGGTGAGGCACGGCACCCCATCACTTTATTTGCTCTAGGGATATGGAGCCAGGGAAGTGTCAATTGGTATGCATATGCATACCTTGCCTTTTTTGTGTGGTTTTTGATTAAATGTGTACTTACAACAGCTTACCCCAGTTTGTGGTCTTGGGATACCTGTCTCAATATTATTGGAAATCACATTGTCAAACCATTGATTTTTGTCTCCTCAATGTTGCTTGGAAACATCACTGACATTACTACTTCTGTGCATACCATACCATGGGCAGTCTGAGTCTAAGTGTGAGGCAGTACAATTCCATGACTGGCACCGGTCTAGATTTACAAACTGCATGTTATTCTTCACTGGAAGTAGTGAATGCTTCAGAATGGATGTGGCTATCTCACAAAATAGTGTACACAAACCCTTTGACTGTCATTATCTGACTGATTCTGAGAAAATCAGCCAGAATATGTGACAGCACCTTTTGGAACAGTCCTTGGTTAAGAGCAAGGACTCATTTGACATGGTTACTTGGGCAGGAATGCTTTCATAAGGGTTTGAAGAGCATTCTGGCTTATCTTTACCATTTCAACCCATATATTCGTCACCATAAGACACGACAGACAAGTTTGATTGAGTCATCTGAGTGATTCAGAGAAGAGTTGGTTCTTCAAGTTCTAGTATTTCGGGTGAGGTCTGCGTGCCTATATTGTCCCACTTAGACTCGACCCAGGACACACTGGTATTGATATAAATTAGCTATTCTCAATTACCATTGTTCTGATTGATCAGTAGTCCAGCGTGACATCAGTATCTGATTGATGTTATTTGTTTCACCTTTAAGATTCACACTTTTAAGATGTATGTTATCAAACATTAAAAAGTGTGTAAGAGAGATGAAAGTTATAAGTGACTTGGTGCATGTCATTCACATAGTAACATATTTATAAATAAAGGTACATTAACAATTTTTAAGCCTGTGATGTACATAATAAATAGGTTATTAAGTATGCATTATAAAAAGCATACCTGTAACTTTTGTGCGCCATGCACACTAAACAGAGCATAATCCAATCTTCCAGGAATAACACAATTATAGCATCTGTTCACCCTATAACTTTCCATGACAATGATGAGTCATGACAGTATGCTGTTAAGTCACATGCAAGTCAGACATAAGTGACAAATCCCAAAAAAGACGAGATACCAAGAGACGTCATTTTCACATCTTGTTGCAGCAATGAACATTGTCTTTGACATTGAAATTCACATTTGAGCTACAAAATAACACCAAAAACACATTTTCCATTATCAAAATAGTGGGAAATGAGGTATTACACATTAATATAGGACAAATAGTGACCGAGATGTGGGTTTTTTATGTTTCGTGGCGGCCATTTTGGTTTTTGTGAATACCGGCCACCAGGGGGGAGTCTCACTTTGTATGCGGTGATTTTTGAAACCCCTTGGGTCATATAAACCACCATTCCAAATTTCAAAAACTTGTCACCAAGTGCACAATTCATGAGGATTTTGACAGATTCCCTCCCCGCTATAACACAACAGGTCTCAGCACAACGGTTGCACAAAAACGCAAATTTTAATTTCTTATCTCTCGGTCCCTATTTTTGTTACAGCAATGTAAGACGTCAAATAACGGTAGACATTAAAAAAATTATTCACTTTTTTGGCTCTAAACCGAAATGCTCAATATCAAAACACACAAGATGGGAAAATGGAAACGGGCGTATATGGGCAATGCACTCCAAAGAGTGCTACCACCTTATTTGTAGTTGATACAACAAAACGTAAAATTGGAGAGGGGTTCACAGTTTAAACCATGCCACCACATCTTCAAATGAATAAATAACAATCTCATTTGACAATAACAATCACATTTTACAATATTGCTCTCGTATAGCCAAAAAAAAAGGGATAGGCTACATACTGGTTAAATCCACAGATTGCTCCAAAATTATATGCTAACATGAGATATAGATTTCTTACAGTGACTGACATTAGATATTTTCGCAATATGTCATGTAATACCTTTTATAGGCAGGGAGCCAGACCTCAAAAAGTGCTTTATTTAAGGATTTGGCTCAACCCGAGAGAGGACCACATAAGTTATATACCGTTTGAATCCCTGAATTCAGTAGTTTTAGAAACTTTCTGTTTCAGTGAAAAATCAGTTGAGAGTTTTTTGTAATTTGGTTACCATGGCAACCAAGTCAGAAAATTATTTGATGAATAGAAAATGAATAAAACGCTCTCATACGGAGTGTTTTTCTTAGATGAGCATAATTTTTCTTTTGAAATACATTTTATGGAAAGGCCCCCTTTAATTGGTCACATGACCTTGGGGTAAAAGGTCACATGACCAGCAGAGGAGGGAGTTAAAGAGGCAAAACTAACAATTTTTAAGCAATACAGACTTAGAAGTTTGCCCTGGACAATGTTGTTCAATGACACATTGTCAAATTATTGATATATGAGAGATGTAATGTCATGCTTTCAAAAAATATGCCATTTGGCATGACTGCTACTATGGTAACAAAAATGTTTATCTTCAAAATAGCAGCCCCATTTACAGATTTAATTTCATTAAAATTATGTTTCTCTTTTATATTTGTTCATTACAGTTGGAAGTGAAATTTAAAATGTTGATTTATTAAGTATTGTAGGTGTTTACATTTTGTATGATTTTTATTGGGGTAAACGGTCACATGACCAGTAGGGGAGGGGTCAAATGGCTAAAATGGGCAATTTTTCAGCAATATGGACAGTATAAATAGGCACTGGACGACACAGTTTAATGACACATGGTCAAGGCATTGACATTTGATTGCCCTAATGTCATGCTTTCAAGAAATATATCATATGGTATTACTGTTACCATGGTAACAGAAATGTTTATCTTCAAAATAACAGCCGTATTTGTAGATTTAATTTGACTAAAATTATGTTTTTGGCCAGTGTTTGTTCTTTTCCAGTTGAAAGTGAAATTTTAAATGATGATTTATGCTGCATTGCAGATGCTTAGATCTTGTATGATTTTGAGTGGGGTAAAAGGTCACATGATTGGTAGGGGAGGGGATCAAATAGCCAAAACTGACAGTTTTTAAAGCAATATGAACTCTAAAATAGGCACTGGGCGACACGGTTTAATGACACATTGTCAAGGTATTGCTATTTGATAGCTCTAATGCCAAGCTTTCTAGAAATATATCATTATGTCATTACTGTTACCATGGTAATGGAAATGTTTATCTTCAAAATAGCAGCCCCTTTTGCAGATTTCACCTCACTATATCATGAATCGAGTTCATTATGTTACAATTGAGAGTGAAATGTTGAAAGGGAATATATTCTGCGTTGTTGGAACCTATATTTGGTGTGACTTTAATGGGGTAAAAGGTAGTATGACAGCAGGGAAGAGAGGTAATAGGCAAAATTAGTACATTTTAAGTGATAAGGACATTCTAAATAAACACTGGACGATGCAGTAAAATTACATATCAAAGGGATTGATTTATGATATCAAGCAGACTAACTCATACTTTCAATAAATATAATATTGGAATTTGGCATTACTCTTACCATGGTAACGGAAATGTTTATCTTCAAAATAAAAGCCATATTTGCAGATTTCAGCTCTCTGAAATCAAGAAACTTGCTTGTGTTCATTCTATTGCAGTTGAGAGTGAAATTTAAATTTGAAAATGTGTTATATATTACAGTTGCTTTAATTTGGTGAGATTTTCAATGGGGTAAAGGTAATTTAATCAGCAGGGGAGGGGGTTAGATTAAGGAAAAGCTTCGATAGCTATGCAAACTGGACTTGAGAAATATACCCTGGACAACGCTTTGTCAAGGTATTGATATTTGAGTTAATTTTCAGAAACAAAAAAGGAATCAAAGATATTGCTGTGAAAAACTTACCTGCCCAGTACCCATTGAAAAATCCCAAATTGAAAAGCCAATATTAGAGCATAATTTAAAAATGTTTATACAAACTGAAGTCACATCATTACCATAGGCCCATGAACGATCTTCAATTGGAATCTGATTGAACATAAATTTTATGCACTTTTCCTGACCAAAATGGTCATTTTAACCTATCTTTAGCACTACGAAAAACGCAGTGTGACTGGTTAATATTATTGCTGATAATTTTGAACAGATAAAGGAAGTCGAAAGCCAATGACTGGTACCAAAAACATCACCCGGGGGCAATAGGTTGGCTAATTGATTGGCAGTTAGTTTGTCTGATTTAAACAGACACCTTCAAAATTAATGTTTTACTTGAGGAATCTTGCCCTACTGTGTTCATTTCTATGGAGCAATATACTGCAGGCCTGTAACTCAACTTCTTTGACTGGATCATTAATCGTTTAAAAAGCCTGAACCTATGTGCTTTGGAATTTTGCACTACAATAAATTAATATAAATATCACATTTTCATGCATATATTTCTTTCATTATTTAGCATGTGCATAACTTTTCGGAGGTGTAAAATCGAGTATGTATGAGTTCATGGACATGAAAATTGAGTACTGTACATGCAATAACTAACACTGGTAAATATGTGCTTTCTTATTCATTTGTGCACCTGCCAATTCTAACATTCTTGGAGGTGTTACAGGCTTCAGTTTTAAGCTCAAAACACAGGCGGAATGATCACAATGGCTTAGAAGTTCTAGAGATAGAGAGGAAGGTGTATGGCTCAAGTGTCGCCTGGTGGAGTGCAAATATAGAAAATTGATTAAAATTGCTCAAGGAGCAGCCTTTCACAACATTTTTGCTGGTTCTGTGAGATAATAGTCTCTCAGCTACACTTAGAGATGATTTCCACCCACTACACTGCATTTAGACTCGCATTAAACCTTGTTTGGCCAATCTTACCTATGTGTGCACCCATATCAGCATACATCACAAGGGAATTCCCTTTGACAGCCAATCAGAATTTAGGAGACCACAGAGCCATCTCTTGATAAAATTGGAACCTCAGTCTGCCCTTTGGTGAGCATACTATAGCCTGTTTCCCAGCCACCACAAAACAGGCCTGGTGGCCATGGGATATCCCAAGAATACTATTTATGGCAACTTCCGCAAATATGACTGCACACGACGACTGTCATTTTCCCATAGGGGGAGCTTGAGCAATACACCTTGGTATAATATAACAGAATAAGGGCAAAGCATGTGAACATTGCCTGTGCTCAAAATTAGGTTTAGAGTCAGTTTTAGGCAAGTTCAGTGATATAATGATCATAATTGCACCTGCAAAAAATTCGGACAATAATATGTCAAATTCGTCTATATGTTCGTTTTTGCAGGTTTGCAAATTCGTCCACATGCAAAATATTGCGAAATATATACCTCAAATCTTGGTCTGAAGAAAGAACTTGCTTGTGCAGCTAATAGACTGGGTTTCTGACATCCTTAACTTTATTATATTCACAATTCAGCTCAATTTTGTGTTGGTAAAGGAGGCTTTTCTAGCAAAGTGTAACTGATATACATTCCTATAAATGCCAAGAAGTTCTGAGGAGCTGATAAACTTGTTGCAGAATATTCAACATGTTCAATACTAGCAACATTTAGGGTTCTATGAGTCAATCACACTTTAAAAAGCCTCTCATTAATTCAATTGTCAAAAAGCTGGTGATTTGATCAAATCAAGTCCCTGAACTGGCATTTGACTGATTAACTGGAGTGATTTAGCCTCATGGAATTTCTTGATCAATGTTTTCTGCGTCCAGAATGGGAGCAATTTGCTTAAATTGTTATCACTTCTTAGTCCAACTGACAAAAAAGGGCTAAATTATGTCACAAAAGCGACAAGACTATATGTTATAATAAACACTTCTTCAATTCTCCCTATTTGACCCCCCCCCCTCCTCTCCACATGTTCATGTGACCTAGCACTTCATTGAAAGATTTGGGTATTCCAGCACCTCAAAACAGATATACCACTTTTTTAAAATTTCACTTTTAACTTTAACAAAAGGAGTACATACAAAAACATGATTTAATTGAGAGAAATCTCTAAATTTTGGCTATTTTGAAGATGAGCATTTCCATCACCATGGTTACAGTAATGCCAAATAACAATCTATTAAAATCATGAGTATGCTTGATATCACATCTCTCTGATATCAATACCTTGGATATGTCATTTCACTGGGTCGTCCAGTGTAAATTTCTGGAGACCAAATTGTTTACTATTTGCTATTTTTGCTTTCTATCTCTCTTCCTTGCTAGTCATGTGACCTTTACCCCCATTAAAAGTCATACCCCCCCAAAAAAAACAATGTAAGTGTCAATAATACAGAATGTATCAACATTTAGCATTTCACTTTCAATTGTAACAGAATGAACACGGGCCAAATTCACAATTTTAGTGAGATGAATTCTGCAAATAAGGCTGTCATTTTGAAGATAAACATTTCCATTACCATGGCAACAGTAATGCCAACTGGCATATTGCTTGAAAGCAGGACCTTAGATCTATAAAATATCAATACCAAGGCAATATGACATTGAACTGTGTTGTCTAAATTTATAGAGTCCAAATAGGTCAAAAACTGTTTGTTTTAGCTATTTGAAACCCTCCCCTACTGGTCATGTGACCTTTTACCTCACTCAAAATCATACAAGATCTAAGCACCTGCAATGCAGCATAAATCATCATTTAAAATTTCACTTTCAACTGGAAAAGAACAAACACTGGCCAAAAATATAATTTTAGTCATGAATATTAAATCTACAAATACGGCTGTTATTTTGAAGATAAACATTTCTGTTACCATGGTAACAGTAATACCATATGATATATTTCTTGAAAGCATGACATTAGGGCAATCAAATGTCAATGCCTTGACCATGTGTCATTAAACTGTGTTGTCCAGTGCCTATTTATACTGTCCATATTGCTGAAAAATTGCCCATTTTAGCCATTTGACCCCTCCCCTACTGGTCATGTGACCGTTTACCCCAATAAAAATCATACAAAATGTAAGCACCTACAATACTTAATAAATCAACATTTTAAATTTCACTTCCAACTGTAATAGGACAAATATAAACCAGAAACATAATTTTAATGAAATTAAATCTGTAAATGGGGCTGCTATTTTGAAGATAAACATTTTTGTTACCATGGTAGCAGTCATGCCAAATGGCATATTTTTTGAAAGCATGACATTACATCTCTCATATATCAATAATTTGACAATGTGCCATTGAACTGCATTGTCCAGGGCAAACTTCTAAGTCTGTATTGCTTAAAAATTGTTAGTTTTGCCTCTTTAACTCCCTCCTCTGCTGGTCATGTGACCTTTTACCCCAAGGTCATGTGACCAATTAAAGGGGACCTTTCCATAAAATGTATTTCTAAAGAAAAATTACGCTTATCTAAGAAAAACACTCCGTATGAGAGCGTTTTTTTTATTTTCTATTCATCAAATAATTTTCTGACTTGGTTGCCATGGTCACCAAATTACAAAAAACTCTCAACTGATTTTTCACTGAAACAGAAAGTTTCTAAAACTACTGAATTCAGGGATTCAAACGGTATATAACTTATGTGGTCCTCTCTCGGGGTGAGCCAAACTCCAATTTTTCTGGCCTGGCTCCCTGACTATTAATGTTTTATGTGCAATATTAGAATTTGTTCTCAGGTGTATTGGTAATGCTTTGAAACATTTTTTGAGATTTTGACAATAATAAGGCTTCTGGGACAGTATTAAACATGATGCTGAGAAAGATGTTTTCTCTGTGTAAGTAAAACAAATTAATGGACGTATATTAAAGTCTTTTTGGGGAAAAAAGTACTTTTTGTTGCTTGGAGTAGTAGGACCAATGCAGTTTTTCAGGATATATAATAAGGGAACTAAGGTGACTACTGAGACATGAAACACCTACTTATGAGTTACTTACTAAAACTAGCAGACATGGCCCCTTAAATGGGTCCTTACAGCTGATTTGGCTACTAATGACAACTGTTAGCCACCTAAGAATCCCCTAAGAGCCAAACATAGGTACTTATGCTAGTTCCGTCCACTGACAGAGCATGCAGTCAACTAAGAATGTCCCCCAGAGAGATTACAGAAGTGAGAATGCCTAAGGTGAAAATCCTTTGTTTGACAAACTTTGCAGATTTCCTCTCGCATTGGTTCATCACACCCATACTGAGGAAAACACACCAGTTAACTGACTTACATTGTTTTACCAACACATACATTATCTTGAAATAACTGACAAATCAAGAAGCACAGCAGCAAACCCACGGCTGCACTGTTCTGTTGTGTGAATAATGTGATAGAGGATGTGCCATCAATTTATTTGAAAGAAAATACCTAGATATGCATGATACAGTTTCAGATATTATGTACAATCAAACAGTTTTTTGGAAGGACGCGGGATCAGGGGGGGGGGGTCCAGGCTTAAAACAGATTTTACTTGATTTTCATTGCCTCTAAATCAATTAGTCTTGTTTAGAATTGAATATAATTACCAATGAGAAAAAATAAAAGGGTACTGTTAATGCCGCATGCATTCCAGAATTTATTCAAATTTGTGGCTAGTTGTAATTTTTATTAACCATTGCTGATTTGTAATTAAGTCAGGTAGGTTATTCCTTAATTTGACACATGAAGCTAGTGCTGAAGGTCTCGACACCTGCCTCCATTGATGGCCATATTCTGTGCAGAGCTGGCGCTTGGCTTATTCTCAGGTGCACCTGACAAAAATTTCCTTTTTAATTGTAAAAATTCTATACTCAAATCTGCCCCGTGTAACTCATAATTTAACATATGTAACTGATATGTTATCAGAATTAATCACAAATGTAAAACACAAGTTGTAATTTGGGTGACATTTTCCCAGAACCAATTTTGGAGTGAGTTGTGAATAATGCATTTGGATAGGCAATAAATTGTGTCAATAATAGATACTATGACAAACCAGCAATATGCTGCGAATATTATATGAATAATTAAAATGTGAAAAAAAAGTAAAATACTAGGTTTTCTAAAAAAAAATGGATTAACCAAATTGACTAATCCAGTGATAAACCTTACACCAACACAGGGATCAGACGTGCCACCTGGAACTCTTTGTGAATGTCTGCCAAGATCTCCCTAATTGTTGTGTCCCATTGTTAATTGCTTCACAAGTATGGTGTTTTAGCAAATCAGCCAAAGGCAAAAAATGACACAACGTACCCGAGTCTCCCCTACTTTTTTCAAAGTATAATTTAAATAATACACAACTGCACATGTGCGATTGTACGAGGCCCCGCTGACAAATGTCAGAAACGTCCATCCTATACTATAAGTCAAACTCTAACACTCTATTCCCAAATGCTATTCACACCTCTACCTTTCTATTCAGGTTGTAGTAGTAGTGATAGTAGTGGTACTCATGGTTTTCCCTCGGCTCCGAAAAGGGAGGGATGGCCCAAATGACACTCTCAATGAGGAGACGGAAAGAATGTGAAGGGAAGGCTGTCCCATTTGATTTTTTAGATCTGAATTTGTAATTGCCTGTCCCTCAGGTGTGGATGGGGTTTTATGCTGGGCAAGGCCCTTGGCCATTTGACTTTATAATTCCATGTTCAATAGCCATTTTTCTTTTGAATTCCATGTGGCCTATAACCCATGCCTTCGCCACTAATTTCCATGAAGGGCTTTCTTCATGTTTCTTGGGAAATTCTAGTTCTACAATATTTATGTCAGGCCCCACGGCCGAAAATGGTCCCAAAAGGTCCACTATTTTGGTCCAAAATTGTCCCAGAATCATGAGGATATACCTGACTTAATGTCAAGTAATTCAAATTGCAATTCAGTGTGTTTGATTTGCCCAGTTGGTCATAGATTTCACAGCCTTTCTGAATTGCAATTCACACCTATGGATGAATTCCCCCACTCCTAATTGCAATTTATCCATTTTGGTCCATACAGGGTAATGTCTTTAACTAAATTACAATTAATAAGCATGCCCATTTTTTGCTTTGACTATTTTCAATAGATCTGCAGATGAATATCTTACAAGAGAAGTGTAGGGAGGCCTCATGGCAGGATACACCCTCAACCCCCTGGGGTTACCACTGTTTTATCATGGGGTAACTGAGGGTAGTTGAGGGATGGCGAATTTGGTTGAGGGGAGGCGAGTTCGTTTGAGGGGAGGCGAGGGGATGTGAGTTTAGTCGAGGGGAGGTGAGTTTACTTGAGGGCAGCCGAGTTTACTTGAGGGGAGCGAGTTTACTTGAGGGGAGGCGAGTTTAGTTGAGGGGAGGCGAGTTTAGTTGAGGTAAGTTGAGTTTAGTTGAGTTTAGTTGAGTTTAGTTGAGTTAAGTTGAGGGTAGTTGAGGGAAGCTGAGGGTAGTTGAGGGTGGCGGAAGTGAAAAGGGGTAAGTTGAGGGTAAAAGAGGTAAAGTTGAGGGTGCCGAGTTTATGAGAGGGTTTGGGGGGTGTATCCTGTCATGAGGCCTGTAGGGCTATACAGGGGACCTGGGGAAGTGTACATGTTTGACCACCTATTTCAAGGCCCTATTTCTCCCAGGTCAATACCTGAGAGACGAATTATTTGACACATCACGTAGTACATGGGGCAGGCCTTGGTCTCGGTGTGAGGCCAGATTGAGGCAAAAAAAACAACATTTGCTATATTTTGCATAAAATGCAAAAATAAAGTTTTGACCAATGGTCCAATTTAAGGCGCATGGAATTTATATTGGACCACCTGTTTCCTGATACTGGACCAGTGATCCAATATTGGTACTACTGGTAGAGAGGGAGAAGGTAGAGAGGAGGGTGAACAAGAGAGAAGAGGCAGAGAGTGAAAGCATCTAGAGGAATTCAAGTCCAATTTAAATATATGCAGTTCTAGTGTCTTTAAAATTATCACAATGTCACATGTAAGGAGGCTTTATACCGATCCAAAACGCCTGTCTGTTGGCTGAAATGGCTGTTGGGATTACAGCCTGTCACTTTGATAAAGAAACAATGAGGACCAGTTCACTGTGAAAAATGCACTTCGGGACTCATGATAGCTGATGAAGTGTTATCTTCTGTACTTTCAACATAGGAAACGTAGAAGCAGTTTGATTAGTCATGATCAAGAGAGGGCCATTTGACTCATAACAATAACTGATTTTGGATTGAAAATCAGACGCATAATCTTTTCGTTTGGCTGTCACCAACAAGCGGGATAAGTCTCCTTAAATCAAATTAACATTGAAGGTATTGGGCATGATCATGACAAATCATCAGTATGATGACACACAAAGTGCCATTTTCACAGTGCAACAGTACACTCTTTTTCGGTATGAAAGTGACAGGCTGTAAATCACTGACCAAATGAAGTGCTTGTTGCACTCTGGAACTTTTCGGCACTTATATTGGACTTAAAGTAAGAGAGGGGAGGCAAGAGCCATCAAAGGAGGAAAGAGCTACATTGTACATGTTTGAGGAAGGAGACAAGAGCTGCAAAGAGTCAGAATGGGAGAGAGCAGAGACGGATGAGGCAGAGAGGGAGAAAGCACAGAGAAAAGAGGCAAAAAGACCGCCGTGGAAGCAAAAGCAACCCAAGAAGCCAAGAACCACACTGTAGGAAGGGGACAATTAAGAACTGGGGAGGAGTCAGATTGGGTGATAACAGAGAGGAAGAAGCAGAGGGAGAAAGCAGAGAGGGAGAAAGCATAGAGGGAAGAGGCAGACAGAGGAGAGGGAGGTCACAAGAGCAATCCAAAAAGAAAAGAGCAACCCTGTAAAAAAGCAAAAAGAACTAGGGAGGAGTCAGAATTGGAGATAACAGAGAGGGAGGAGACCGAGATGGACTAAGCAGAGAGGTAGGAGGCAGAGAGGGACTGAGCCGAGAGGTAGGAGGCAGAGAAGGACTAAGCAGAGAAGTAGGAGGCAGAGAGGGACTAGGCAGAGAAGGAGGAGACAAAGAGGGACTAAGCAGAGAAGTAGGAGGCAGAGAGGGAGGAACCATAAAGTGAAGAGGCAGTGAGAGGAGAGAGGAGAGAGGAGTGAGAATACAAGCAAAATCCAAGAAGCCATGAGCTGGAGGAGGAGTCAGAGAATGGGAGAAAGCAGCGAGGGAGGAGGCAGAGATGGAGAAAGCATAGTGTGGAAAGAGGCAGATAAGGCAGAAGAGATTTAGGAGGTTAGAGCAATCCAAGGAGCAAAGAACTATACATTGTCGGAAGGATACAAGAGCTGGAGCATGGCAGAAAATGCTAATAAGCTAGTGCAGAGAGGGAAGAGGTGACATGGCACCTAGAGGAGGCAGAATCAAGGGAGGAGACAATTAAGAGAGGGAGAATGAAGAGTGAAATAAGTATAAGCTGGCTGCAGAGATAGGGAGTAAGTACACAACAGAAGGAGCTATCAGGAGGAGGAAAGAGCTGGCAAGAAGGAGGTATAGAGACAGAACATGCTATATGTTGGTCCCGGATCATGTCTTGCATTTTATTGTGTTAGTACTCCACATTGTTCAGAATTCAGAATTCTTTTCCAGCCATCTGGGTGCCATTGGCTTGCTATTTTTGGGTGTACCAAGACCCAATGCCTCATTGTGCCTCCCTCCCAATAACTTATTAGTAACGGCCTTCATAATGTTAGGATATATTATGATGATTCTGCATATTTTATTTCTGAATCCATGCATAACAGTAGACTTCATTTTGGGACTTGAAAATAATAAATCCCATTGAGGGATTTCTTGTGTGAATTAGTGCAAATGGAGTTTGGCTTAAGGATAAAATTGATCAACCTTACCATGATCAGAAAGGCTCAGAATGCACCATTGTCATGACTTTCTCCAAAATTTTCCTGGGGGGCCATGCCCCCAGACCCCCCTACCTTGGCTTCGCACCTTCGGTGCTCGCGAAGAAGAGTCCACTTTTCCCCTAAAAGCACCCCCCCACAAAATTCCTGGCTACAAGCCTGTATGTTAATGCACATGTTTGAAAAAAGAGGATGCAGACACCAATGGTGTCAACAGAAGGCCTTGGTTTAAGAAGACATATTTCATGGCTTTATATGGATTAATTAATTAAAATTCTATATGTTATTTAAAAGTTTTGCCCAAGACTTAAATGCTCATATTTGCTGTAATGCATGTCAACCTTGTCATATTCATTGCAGGTTTGCTCAAGCACAGTCTATGTTTGCACACAATCTGGTCTTATGAACAGTTCTGTAATCCCCTCTAAGGAACCTCCATTAAGCCTAAGGATCCTCAGTTCGTAGTAGCCAGCTAAGTTCCCTTATCCTGAAAAACTTCATTATCTCAACTAACTCTAGTAAAAATTTCATAGGGATACATGGAGTACTTTGAACTTCACAGTAAAAAAAAAAAAAAGCCTTTAAAGTTTGAGTTTTAAACTGATTTGTATGGTGACTAAAATCAAATAATAAGATAAACAGCCCTGATTTTTGTGAAATTACACTGGTTTTGGTTTGAATAGGATATTTTAGACCTATTCTGGACTTTTTTGATGAAAACAATTTTTGGCCCAAAACAGCCATGTGACGCAAATTGTACGACCTTGTGACATGCATGTGTTGTGTGGGTATGTGGTAATTAGCTTCGCTCATTAGCTTCGCTCAGAAGCTATTGTGGTACCTGGCACATCAGCATGTGCGTTAGTGTGTATATGAGTTGCTTCCTGCAAAAACTACTGGATGGATTTAGATTTCCTTTGGCATGATGTATTCATTTGTACTACGCAAGAACTGATTAAATTTTGGTGACTATTGGAGCTTTTTTGGGCCCACAATCAAAGAAATCTGAAAAAGGCCTCTACAGTGCAGCATGAACTATCATTGTTTGCTGCAGCACTAGCAGCCAAGAGGGTAGATACTTCGTACCGCAATGTTAGACTTACGAAAAAAAAAGCTTGTCGCATGTCCACGTGCAAAAAAAATATTGGTTGACGCTTCGCGCACCATAAGAATGAGTTTGTCCCGGGGGTAAAAGCCATAGCCCCCCAACTATCGACTGGTCGGCCCCTAATACGCAGCACCTTGCAGTAGTAGTCAAAGTTCAATTTTAAATGGACAGCGAAGCTATGTGCTCTCCGAGCACCCGTTCTAGTTCTTTCTAGAGAATCTTCCTTAGAAAAAATCTTTATAAAATACTCATGAATTTAGTAGTTTCCCTTTCAAAAATACTGGAAAATTTGACATAGTTCTTTTGGTACTATGTGCAATGCCATAATATGATCAAAGAAACTGACTGTAGCATGAATTTAAAATATGGTGTCCAGAATTAACAACTGCATGAGGAGCAGATTCCATTTTGGCAAACAATTATAACTTTAAAAAAAACAACAACAACATATATGTTACATATTGCGCATTCATGACGTTCTAACAGAAGATACATGACAATGGCTTCATTTTAATTATTCCTTATTGGAGGTTTGCCTTCCTTACAAATTGACCCAGAATTTGTGTGTTGCTTTTCAATCATACTTATGCATGATGCAGAGGCCTGCAACTCTACAGAACAGCACTGTGACCAGTGGTGGTCAAGTTAACAAAAAATGTTAACTTAGTTAACAGTTAATAAGTCAATGAAATTATTAGCAAAGTTATAGTTAATAAGTTAAAATTGTGGCCAAGTTAACTGAAGTTAAAGTTAGAAAGTTAAACTAATTTTTTTTACTTCGATAAAAATAGCAGACAATATCTGTGAAAATATTTACTGCAAGTGCCAGAATGAGGCTCATCTGTCTCAAAAAGAGGCACAGGTTGAATATTCAGACAGAGGCACTCAGACAATAGCTGTGTGAGTTTCACTATTTAGGTATCTTTTATCAACTCCAGTCTTTTTCATGCAAAATTGTGTCTTTTTTGCAGCTTTTTGGACTAAAATTAAGGGAATTTATTAACTTAACTGACTTGTAATTAAGTATAGGAAGTTATTAACTTACGTTGATGCAAAAAAAAGATGTTAACTTAATTACTAGTTATTCAATTTATTAACTTCGTTATTAACAGATTAACGAGTTAATACCCACCACTGACTGTGACCATTGTAGATATATGCAAGAAAGTACTTCGTTTGCACAACTGGGATTGTCTATTTCTTTATCTTTCATCTAATTGCACAACTGGGATTGTCTATTTCTTTATCTTTCATCTAATTGCACAACTGGGATTGCCTATTTCTTTATCTTTCATCTAATTCATCTGAAATCTGAAGCAGCTCTCCCACAAATGCTTCTCCGTAAATAAATCTCCCATTATGTTTACCCCAGCAACGTCATGTGCATAAAATGTGCACAGGGGTCAAGTGGCAATTAAAATTGCCCTCAACAGGATACATCACACCTCCTAGCATCATACCTCATAGAGATGCTGCAAGATGAAGACACAGTTGTCTTGTTGTGTTGAATTGATCTTATTATGCAGTTGAACCTCATCAATACAAGGTTAGTAATTCATGTATTTATTGTATTTATAATTTAGGCATGTTTATTTAATGTGTACAGCTGAACTGTGATAATGAGCATTATGTACATAGTTATACATGTAATCAATATACTTCAGAAAGATTCATCAGTATACAAATTTCCACTTGGTGTCTATCACTATCACTCAGTGCAGCTTGAACTTAAATTTTCTGCTGGTGCTAACTTCCAGTCACATCATTGAAGTGTATATTTACCCTTACAGGTTGGTTGTGACCTTATGGATGAAGTACTTCCAATACTCATGAGGCAACAATGTCCAAACTGGGCAGTACTCCTGAAGGGCTGATTTTAACTGCCAGTAAGAAGCAGCAAGATGTTAATGCAAGATTATGCATTATATGTCAGAAGCATGACAAGAAAGCTAAAGTCACTCAACCTGGTCCAGAGGGTGCCTTGCGAATGAAACGAGCTGCTGAAATCAGGCAGGATGACGTTGCGAAAAGGCTAAAGTTCCTAGAAGACGATGGTGCTTCCTTTGTTTATCACAATACAAATAACTGCTACAAGAAATACACACACAAAAAGACACTTGATGCATTAGAAACTGTTAACAAAAAATGAAGAGACTGATGCTGAAATGGTTGAAGAGGACAATGACGCAGCATCTGAAGTTATGATGCGTCGAAGTCATGTCAAGCATCGTACAGAAGGAAGCGCCTCAAGACATCCATGAGATCAAGACTGTGTGATTTGCGGAAGTGCCAGAATTTGGGTTGGTAAATGGATTCGTGAAAAGTTTCGAATCTGTGAAGCGGAGAGTGCAGCAAGTTTCTTGAGGCCACGCGATTTCTTCAGGATGAAGTTTTTTGTAAAGTTTCTGATTTGTCAACTGTTGATGATATTTTTGCTGCTGATCTGTATTGTCATGCTGTATGTTCTAGGCAATACACTAACAGGTATGAAAATGCAATAACCGACAAATGCACAGATGAAAGTAGTTTTGCCAGTTTCAACTTGAAAAAGAAATTGTTTGAAAGTGTCATGAGTGATATTGAACCCTATCTGGAAAAAGGATATTGCTTTACTATGTCAGAGATTAGAGATTATATATCCAGTCTTGAAGAAAGCGATGACATTTTGGTTTACAACCGGGATGTAAAAAAGTTTTTGTCAGATCAATATGGTGAAAGTGTTCAGTTTGCACAGAATCCACGGAGAAAAGAGTCAGAAATTGTATTTTCTGCTAATATTACAGCAGCTGAGTTAACTGCCAAAATCAAAAACTTTGATGTAATCAAGACAGCTGGAGAATCCCTTAGAAATGTCCTGAAGCAGGTTGATTTTGGACTTGAAGATAAATTCTGTGATGCAGAGGAATTGTTCTTGGGAACAATCAGTGATACAAGATGAATGGCTAACTTTTTTTTCATCTCTGTTCCACATCCCAAAGTCCCGCTTACTCCAAGTAGAGATGATTCCAATGCTGGATGATGAGGACCTAACTGACGTTGAAGAGGATGACGGAGATTGGGCCATGAGGAATGAACATTCTCAGTTGCATTGCTTCTTTCAGATGATGTTCTACCATTTACATCGTGGACCCAAAAAGGCTCCTTTACATTCCCTACTTGGCCAAAGCACCTATGGGAAAACTCGCAGCCGAGAGTTGTTGACAACTTTAAACAGGATTGGGGTAACCACAAGCTATACAACGAGGTCAGACGCACAAGAAACCTTATGTGCCAATATGCCATTCAGTGCTCTGAGGAAAATGGCACACCAATACCAAGCCACTTCTCAGGCACTGGTTGGGTCATAGGTGCCTTTGATAACGAGGATTTTGATGACATGTTGTCCCTCTCAGGCAAGGAAAGCAAGCATTATACTGCCCAGGTTCTGTTTCAAGATGCAACTCAGCTGCCCTCATCAAAACGGTGTGTTACCAGCACAGGCTTGAAAAAGTCAGATATTTCCTCAAAGGACAAACTACAATGCCAGATTGTGCATCCCCATCCAAAGCCTTCAGCAAGACCATGTCTTTGGAGCTGGATGACCTGGAGTCAGATGACGCTATCACAAAGTTTGGCAAAGGAGAGTTTCTCCTCAACCTTGTTCGATGTGGTCTCCCTGATCATCATGCTGTAGCTGGTCAGATACCCCCATGGGGAGGCATTCATGCACTTGTTACAACTGCAGAGGTTCCCCTGATGCGTGTTGGATTTTTACCTGTCATTCCCTTTCCTGTCACAGATTATTCAACAGTTCGAAAAGCCTTGATGAACTTTCAAAGTGCAAGACAACAGCTCCAACAAGACATAATGCCAATAGTTTCGGATGAAGGAGTTTACCACGTAGTAGTTGAAATTATTCTCAATGAGCCAGATCGATTTAGTGACTTATTTCCAATGTTAAGCATGTTTCATATGGCCAAGGTTCTACTGAGATGTGCAGGACGCTACCTTGCAGGAAGTGGAATCGATGACGCTCTGATTGAAAGTGAAGTATTTGGTAAGCGGACACTTGCATCTGTGCTTTCCGGAAGTCATTATGTCAGATCATTTCAAGGGATGCTTATAGTTTCTGAGTGTTGTATTCTCTAGCATGGGAAGCTTTTTGGAAGTTCAACAGCAATGAAACAGTATACATCCAGTCTGTAAAGGAGCTCCAACAGGTTCTCATCGGCAAAAGACGTGATGAATGTGTCCCAAAATTTGCTTCTGTCCTGGCAGATTGTGATGACCTTTTTCAGAGTTTCAATTCATTCTTGTTGGAATGCCAGTCCAAATCAGAACTGTGTGAATACTTAGGTGTGTTCCTGAGGCTTGTGGCGGTTTGTAAACAGATCATTGCAGCAGACCGTGATGGAAATTGGCCTCTTCATGTTGGGACGGTCAACGAATCGATGTGCATTTTACGAGAATTTGATGCCATCAATTACTTGAGATACGGCTCATATTACCTTGAAAAGATCAAGGTGCTTCAAGAAGACCATCCATCTCTCCCTGACCAGTTTCTCAAAGGTTACTTCGTTGTCAAAGACAGGGCCAATGCATTTTTTGCAGCCGTATCTCCTGACATGAAGTTGGAACAATCAATCAATCGGTTCTCACAGGGACCTGGAGGTCACGTAGTGGTTGGAATGTCTGGAAATGCTGGCTACATTGCTGAGTTTGATCTTCTTTTCCACGAAGTGAATGCTATTACAAATTTGCTGCATAAACTTACCAATGCCCGTCTCATGGACCATTTAGAGACAACCATTCAGCATGAATTGGGAGGTCGAAAGGGTTTGATATTTGACAACAATGTAACAAAGCTTTTTGATTTCGTCAAAGCCAGACAAAATCCATTCGTCATCTCAGGACCAAAGGTCCCTCTTCACAACATTATCTCAAAGCAAGCAGTTTCGGAGAAGGTGAAAGGCAGAATATTGTCTGCTCTTGAAAATGGTCAGGAAGCATACCAAAGTTACAAGGATGAGAGGTTTGTAAAGCAGACCAAAAAATTAAGTGACACCATCACAAAGAGAAGCCTCCCTGGTTTTAAATATGACAACTCGGACATAACTCAGGTCAACCAAAGCAAGCAATCTATTTCCGTCAAAGACCTGACATGTGCTCAACAAGATGTGGAAATAGCCATGATGAGAGGCATGTCACCTGAGGAGATATTTGCTCATGATCTGCTCCCGTCAAGTACTTTGTTTGAAGGAAAACTTCCAGTAAAATGTCAGAAGTCACAACTCATGGTCAGCTTGGAAAGTCACCTTGATCATCATTCATATCTGATTCCTGAATCTGGACTGCGAAATGATGTACTTGTTGACTTTATGTCAAAGGTGAGACAGTACACAAACCTGTCTTATTTTACAAACTTCGGTGGATTAATCAGGACGGTGTTGAAGTATGCTGAATCTGTTCACCCATCAGAAAGGATTCACATCATATTTGATAGCTACAAGGAGTATTCAATCAAAGACTGTGAACGTGCCCGTAGAGTGGGAGATGGCGGATCTATAGATTTAGCCTGCATGGATGAATTGGTACCATTACCACAGCAGCCTGAGAAGTTGTGGCCTTCAAGTTCTAACAAACAAAGATTGCAGCTTCTGGCACGCGAAGTTGCCCAGCAGGAATTGCCAAATGTTGTTGTAAGTGGCACAGTGGTCAACGATGAGATCATACCAAGTCAAATCAAGACATCTGATGGAAATATCATGAAAATACCAGAACTGAGTACCTGGCATGAAGAGGCTTCGCATTGTACCTCACTGTCATTGGGCAGTCAAGCAAGACTGCAATTAGACTAATCATATCAAATGACGCCGACACTGTTGTCCTTCTGTTGCGATACTTCAAGGTCCTAGCAGAACTAGGGTTACTGGAACTATGGGTACAGTATGGTACTCAGGAGAAGAAGAGATTTATACCAATACACATTTTGTTCAATAGTCTGGGTGATGATTTCTGCCAAGTGCTTATCAAAGCAGATGTTCTTACAGGCAATGACTGCATAAGCAAAGTAGGAACAGAAAATGCTGCATTTGTTTCGAAGCCAGTACAGTACCTCTCAAGATTTTCTGAATACCCAGATGACATGGAGATGGACTTCAAGTTGGCAGAGGAATACCTCCTACATGTTTGGGCAGGCGCTCGGAGTAAAGCAAAATCAAGAACGTTTGATGCTCTACGATATGAGCTGAGAAGAACATCAGTTCTGTCTCTTGAGCATCTGCCTCCAACTTCAAGTACAATCTTCTTGCACTTAAAGAGAGCATACTTGTTTATCAGGGAGGCAATCACTTTGCTTGGTGACCAAAATGACCACCAAGATCCAACTCTCTGTGGCTGGTTCAATGAAGATGGCATTCTCTTCCCTCAGCAAAATCTTCATCCAATACCATCAGTTGTGCTTAAACTCTGCAACTGCATTGGTAAATGTAATACTAGGAGGTGTACATGTAAGGCAGCCGGGGTTAGGTGTGTTATTTACTGTCACAGAAAGGCTTCAGATGAGAAATGTGAAAACGTTGAACAACTGTGATCTTGATACAAATGCTTTTGAATGAATCTTTTATGTATTATCAACGTTCTTTCAACTTTTACTGTCACAACTGTGTAAAACTGTAAAGACTCTATAGTTATTTTGTTGTATATTAATGTGTTTTTTTGTTATTGTAATTTATGCATCTATTATATGCCAAAACTACTGCAATTTGTGTATGAGTAAGATGTGAAAGTTACGAAATAAAATCGTCATCATGGTGGTAAATGCCTTTCCTTACTTTTTTCACAATACCACATCATTATCACCTGAAATTGACTAGTAAGCTAAATAACTATGTCAGAAATGAGTTCTGCATGCCTGAAAACCCCTAAATACTGGTGCTGCTTGAATATATAGCTGAAAAATTAGAGAAATTATGACATCGAGGAGAAATTGGCGGCCATTTTGAAAAACGCCCCCTAGAGGCCATTTCGCAAATGATGCGGCACATCCACCAGCGAAATTCTGATAGCCTAAGAGGTCAGTTACTCAAATCCACTTTCAAAATCTCTTGCGCTTTCGGTGTATACAGGGCTATAGGTCAGGGCCAGGACTATTTGGTTAGAATGAGCAATAAGTTACCATAGAAAGATTGAGAGCGTCGTAGTTCACACAGTCTTGACACTGTCTTATTTTGGACTAGCCTGTTGGCATTTGAATAGCTAGTCTATAGATTTCCAATTATAAGCCTGCTTTTTGACTACTAACTTCATCTGTAGCAGTATCTTGAGTCTTTCACAGACTTTTACAGGCTACCCCCCCAGAAGTCCTATGCTATGACCAGAACAGTATAATATTACGAAGTAGGATGCTAGGTAGTTACTCCTTGAGACTAAACCAAGCTCCAATGTGAAAATCATCACTGGTTGTGGACTACCTATGAGCAAACAGACTAATATGCTTATTACATAAAAAATGATAACTTCTTCATCTCAGGAAAGTGTGACAACTTTAAGAGATGAAACCATCAAAACAGTGAATACAATGCCAATGCAGTCATGAGTCGGCCTGATGACATTAGGAACAGAAGTGTATGAGAGAGCTTTCAACTTCAGTTTATCTTGCTGTATGTCATATTATGGACATCAATACCAATCTTCATAAAGTGCCAAAGAGAGTGTTTAACTAACTTCGAGAAAATACCTTTCTCACATCATTGTACTGACCATCAGCATCATTACCATAACTAAGCAGTTGCATCTATAGCCGCCTCATCAGTTTCTCTTCTCTATTTCAGTTCTTGAATCAAATTCATCTCTTGTTCTTTTTATTTTGCTTTCTTCTCTTTAGCAAAATACATTTTAACACGCATAAACCACTGTGGCAATTATGTCACCCATCATAGATCTAAAAAACTCTTACTCATTGACATTATCTTCCTGGTTAAAGCTAGTAAGGGTGTTTGAAGTAAATTAGTCTGTACATGTGTATACACCGTACATATCACCTATACCATTCAAAAAGTTAAAGGTGGTAAAGTCAGGTAAACCATTAAAAAATCATCAAGTTTCATTGAAAGTTCAGTTTTTGGTATACAGTGATCAACTTACCCCATAAGTGCTCAAAAAGTTATGTTACTCTGATTGAGAATGCATATATATCAAAACACGGAAATCAATTAGATATTACGAAATGCACTTATGGTTCCTTATTCCAGACATAGTATCACCCTTTGCTTCATCTAGGGATGGACCACTCTCAGCCAAGACAAATATCTTGGCTATCTTAGATTTTCCTCCGAGACCTTCTATGAACAGGCTTTAATTCCACCGCTGTCTTATTGGAAAAGGGCAAAAGCAGTTTAAAAAAAACTTCTTATGGAAAAGCAAGAAATTTTCTTTAAATTCCAAAATGAAGAAGAAATGAAGGGCATCCTTTTGAAAGATAGCAAATTTCAATGCATGATTAGACAAGGCAGTCAAGTTGTGGCCAAAGGTTGTTTTGGACAAAGTGCCACCCAAACTTGGCTGGTTTGGTTCTGGATTTGATGAGGCTGGACTATGCCTTCCAAGTATTCATGCAACCAAAAGTGCTAAAAAACTTTGTTAGCCACGACTGGCAGTTCTCTAACACATCAGGATAAATCCAAATTTCGGGAAAAATCATCTTAAAGTTGTAGATAAAACAGAAATGTTTATAAGAAATAATTATTCTGTGGTAAAGATTGAACATGGACAGATCTATGTAAGTCATAATTTAATCATGATTATTGAAGTGAAGACTGAAATTCATGTGTACAAATTTGGATTCATTGTTACAATATCAGAAGATGATTAACTCAAACTTGAAGATGAAGCGTTATACCAAAAATCAAAAACAAAGGGAAAATTCTCTTTTATTTGATTGGACTTGTCATGACCAAGTTTGCTTCAGTCCCTTCTTTGAAGCTTTCAATTTCACTTAGCTTTATGGTCATTACTTCAATCAATTTGACCATTGGCAATATGTCATCAATTATTGTAATGTTTAATATGGAAGCCACTTACTAATAATTGAACATGCAGAACTTTGTAGATTGGCCAGCATCAACAAGTATATTTTTTTCATAAAGACACAAAATACCTTTAACCAAACAATGCCAACTAGCAGTCAACCTTTGAAAAGGTAGGATATAATTCGACTGGGAAAAACTTGAGATCATAGGCAAAAAAACTGACCAAATTTGACCTTCATAAAGAGGTTAAATAACCCTACAATCAAATTATAATGCTATTTAGTGCTTTTTGGGGTTAATTATCTTGTAATATAGACAGTGAAAAGGCAAGACCAAATTGATGACTAATATACCACTAGATGTACAATAAATGTCCAGAATAGGTATTTACCCATTTTGGCATTGATTATGAAAGTAAATTACACAACAGCATCACAATTTTACATGCTCTATATATTCACAGTCAACAATCTAAACATGTGCAAATCTTGAAGGAAACGCCCAATTTAATCAAACGTTATAGCAATTTACTTCTTTGTGGCGGTAGCAACATCTATCTAGCAAGGTGACACCCTATGAGTCCGAGGGCCCGCCAGCCCGAGGGCCCGCCAGTCCGAAGGCCCGCAAGTCCGAGGTGCCCTCAGGGCACCCTGAGTCTGAGGTGCCCTGAGGGCACCACTTACGATCATCTCCAGAGGCCCGCAAGTCCGAGGGCCCGCCAGTCCGAAATGCCCTGAGGGAATCACCTCTCTCTGATGTCCTCAGGGGAAATTGATCATCAGAGGATTATCTATCTATCTATTTATCTACCTATCTATCTATCTATCTATCTATCTATCTATCTATCTATCTATCTATCTATCTATCTATCCTGCAACACATTCTCCACATATAATGAAATATGTACTTCATGGACTTTTGTCACCTGAATATATTAAGAAGGTTGCATTTAATTCTGAAGGTACATATACAAGATGCAGAATGTCATTCATTTTCTGAAAAAGATAAAGATATTGCAAAGTTTATTGCCAATAAGGGACCTGCTTTCTGCTGAATTGGCCAGGTAACATTGCATAAACTTATGATGAAATGCTAAGAGCTTTCATACTGATCTCAGCTGGAATTTCCGCAGATTTATATCGAACTTCATGTAATTTAATTGACATTTTCAGGGTGTAAATTTAGGTGGGTGGCAACAAAATGAATATGGGAAAGATGAGAAAAGCCACTTGTAAGTCATCCCCCCCCCCACCCACCTTGAATATATAGGTTCCTTAAATACATCCTGCCAGGTCATGGGAGTATGATTAAGGAGGGGAGGAGGAATAATTCAGCCACAAAAATTGTGCAACTGGTAGAAATTACATCCCAGAATAAAATAAAATGCCCAGGAGAGTATCTAGAAATGGCCTGGGGGGGGGTCTATTGTTTTTATAATGGCAGGCCGAAAAGTTTAAAGAACTTCTCAGTAAAATCTGTGCTGCTTATTTTGCTTTAATATATATATATAATCTTTTAATGACATTCTCATATCATCACAGATACATATTAATGAACTCGATTGGAGCCTCCATTCAAGGGAGGTCATTATTATTTTGCATAGCTCAGACACCTTCATGGTATCCAGGGCCTTTATTCTCGGGGGGGGGGGGGGCTTTGTTACAAAATATTTGGCTACTCCAGGAAATAGGCCCATATATCTGTTTATCAATCTGACCATATCTACAATTTTACTCAATTTTCAATGTGATTTTACTGCTATCTGTGATTTTACCAATAATTGTTATTTTTTACCCTGTTGTAACTCGGGAATAATAGCTCATAGTAGCTAATGTTCTCTGTTTGTAACACCGAGATGAAATAAATGTGATTTGATTTGATTTGATCTATCTATTTATCTATCTGCTTGCCAAATGAGCACTATTATGACTGGCTTCACAGGTGCATAAATGCAGGATGTATAATATATAACCCAAATCACCCATCCGTCCAGTGACATCCTTTATCTCTAAAGATTTCATGTTTATATGTATTCCTTGCTTCCTTCCATTCATCCTCCATTCTGCCTTTTTTCCTTTCTACCTTCCTACATGTACCTTCTTTCTTTTCTTACTTATTTTCTTTATTCCTTTGGTTCAACCTCCCTGCAGCTGATAAGACTTTTGAACCCATGGTTGTTTATAGATCTACTCTGCCGTCTTAATATATTATCTTTTGATGCCTATCTATCTATCTATCTATCTATCTATCTATCTATCTATCTATCTATCTATCTATCTATCTATCTATCTGTCTATCTATCTATCTATCTATCTATCTATCTATCTATCTGTCTATCTATCTATCTATCTATCTATCTATCTATCTGTCTATCTATCTATCTATCTATCTATCTATCTATCTGTCTATCTATCTATCTATCTATCTATCTATCTATCTATCTATCTGTCTGTCCATCTATCTATCTATCTATCTATCTGTCTATCTATCTATCTATCTATCTATCTATCTATCTATCTATCTATCTAAGCCAGTCAGATGATTGGCCAACCTGATGGGACAACTGCAGTTACCCCATCATCCAGTGTGGAATGCCAGTGAAACAGCTAAGCAAAATTAGTTAGATTTCTATGTACCGTAACATAGGGTGAATAGGGACACTGGGGTGAATCAGGACAAGCCAGGAAATCATTTTTATCTTCAAAAAGCAACAACTTCTACTTGCTACTGGGTCTTGACTTTTGCATGGTTTTAGCATATATTTCAATGATGACTTATATCGATTTTCACGAATCTACCAGCAGGCTGCGAGGAGTTGCAGCACTTTATACATAGCCCTGCAGAATTGACATTTTCACAAGCTGGTCAAAACTTTGCTTGTACCAAAAAAACTATAAAAGCTACAGACAAAAATTTCTCAGAAAACTTCAACTATGCAGTTATGGCCAATTACGAAAAAAATTATAAACTTAGGTACATTAGACTATATTCAACAGGCACTAATGCACTTACAGATTCAGAGTTATTTTGTGTCATTGTCGGACCTCATAATAACCCGGGCCCAGTAACAACTCAATCTTGAAACGAAATCAGTTATAGAATGTTATAAAAATAATGTTGGATGGGATACTACCATGCTGTGAAATTATTTTTATCTTGTAGAAATGCTAAAGGAGTGTCAAACTCTGCCAAAATTGTCATAAATATGCACTTTTGGAACCTGATAAAACATGATGTGATGCAATATCAAATAAAGGCAGCAAAACAAAATAGTTTATAGTCCAAGTCGATTTTAGCAGTTTTAAGAGACTAAACGAGTTGATGAGATGTGATATTTTGTCTGTTTGGTCCTGGGTTAGGATCCAAGTGAATGACAGAGTTACAGAGCTGGCCCAAAAAGCCTTACTAATTTTCAATCCAGCTTATTTTCATGGATTTTGGGTTTATATCAATTGTTGAAATTGGCATAATTTGTTGAGGATTTAGTCCAAGATTATTCATCACTTGTAAAATTAGTAGATAACTACAGTTTTGTCAATTTATAGTGATTTATCACATTTTGTTAAAAGTAAAAACTGAATATTCTACACATAATAGACTTCAAATTTTACTTAGAGTGACATTTTAGGGTGCTAAACATGTTTTCTAATGTTTATTCATAATTATGAATCAATTAAACAGGGCAGAGAGTACTAGTTATTTATATTAGTCTCTGTTAGTGGACGGGTTAAAGTCAGTGAGCCCCCTTGATATGAATTATGACAAACACATTTACAATGTAATCTCTCTATCTGTTGCAAGGTTACATACCAAATATATTATTTCTGCCAAGTGAAGTGACCTCAGGTCAATGGTAAGGGAGAGCAGGGCACAGTGAGACACTTTTTTTAATTTTCAAGTGTTGCAAAATGTTGGCAGTAACGAGTTAAATGAGATCAGGTCCACATTATAGATAATGACGTTGGGTATATTGTCCAGTAGTTTCAGGTTCCTACCTTTTACAGGTTTGGAGAAATTTTGAGTTACGTCCATGCTCGTTAAGTGTCTCAGGACATAGCCATGGGGCACAGTGAGACAGCAGGCGGGGCACAGTGAGACAGGGCATCTCCTGCCATAACCACCAACCCTCAGGACCTGTGGAATTTTTCTATCAATTGTTGCTACAGAAACTACTGTACTCTTATAAAAGCAGCTGACTAGGTGATTTTTTAGGTCCTTTTTTGAGCATGTTTCGAAGCTTCATCACACAGGACACATGCACGACTTATTTAACCTGCCCCACCTGTTAAATACTAAGTAAAATTCTTTCTAATGCTTCCCTTTGGATATGACTCACTAAAATCAGTAGTTTATAGCAGGCATTTTGTTTTTAATAGTGAATTGTGAGCTATGCATTACATTCAGGTCATTTGGAGTGTAATTTGTGATGTCTCACTGTGCCCCACCTGAAACTGTCTCACTGTGCCCCGCACAGCTCTCTTTATAAAGTTTTTGAATCCTGCGGACCAGATGCCTGTATTATGGTTCATCATCTTACTAAACTAAGACAAATAATCAAGGTTTGAATCCCTGGCAATTGATTTGCATTATAAAATTTTTCTTGGGAATTATAACAAAAAGTCGTTCAGCAAAATTATTTACTTTTACTGGCTAAAACAAAAATATTGAAATTCCACTCTCGATATGCTGCACTGTAAAATCGGAGGCACTGATTCAGCTCAATTGATTGAGTGAGATGGTTGCACAAGTTGATTGAGCTAACAAAGATTAATGTTTTAAGCTGATATAACTCAAAATACCAAGCTGAGATAGCTCAAAATACTAAGCTATGTTGACTAAGGTATTCAAGCTGAGAAAACTCAAAACAATGAGCTGTGTTGACTTACAGCTCAAAATATTGAGTTTTGTTGACTGATTGATCCAAGCTGACACAGCTCAAAATTTTGAGCTGTGTTGACTTATTTTTAGTTGTTTTTGATTTATATTTGTGTGACCTGTCTTATAAAGTTATTTATGAATATGGGCTGTAATCCCAAAATATTGTTTGATCTCTCAAGGGGATCCACCTGATCCAGTGTGCTTCATTTTAGCACATCATGGATAGGCCCAAGATGCATTCAACAAAGACCATTGCATCACAAGGAGATTTAAAAATTAATTTCTTGTGAATAAATCCCAATGGCCTGTGGCTCATCTCAGTTGGTATACAGTGCTAGAAGCCTATATTTGAACACACTCTGACTTGGAAATGTTGGTTGACGTGTGAAAGCATGCATCTAATTACTCCCACAAATTAATTTAAGAGAGATAAAAATAAAAAAGTAACCAGCTAAAGTGGTATGATACTCATTTTTTCTCTGGGATAGTATAATATAAATGTTCTTTTTTCTTGTAAGTACATAATTATTTAAAGCTTAATGCAGTCTTATGAGAAGTGCTTGTAATAGATGGCGCTATATGTGGCATGACTGAGATGTCAAGCTATCTGCAACAACGGAAGCTTTCATGTTTTCACAGCTTAATGTTATGATTCATTTGGACAACTTACAGCATTGAGCTATCATGCCTTGACAACTTATAGGATTGAGCTATCATAGCTTGAAAATTATTAACATTCTCAGACAGCTCAAATTATTGCTTCAACACAGTTTTCAAATTTTACAGTGTGTGTAGGCATTCACGATATAGGACAGTCTCTCACTTACTTACTCTTTGTATTATACAAAAGAGGGTTGATCTGTAAACAGTATCAGCTAGACGCTACGGGCTTTGTCTCACTGTGCCTGCCGTCTCACTGTGCCCCGCTCTCCCCTATCTCTTCTAATCCAATATGAAAAGTTTTAACAACTGAACACTGCTGAAAATGTCGGTTACGACACAACAGCAGCATGGCAGGAGCAGAGAGCTGCCTGGGGAAACCATTGTGACATCACTGTGCTATTTTTAGCTTAGCTGCCCAGCTGCTGATGAAGCCAGCTGACAGCTAAATTTAAAATATGGCGTGCCACTCTGCATCCAGTTGGTATGATTAATCTTATGTAACAGCATAGAATGATGTTTTCTGGCTTGACTATGACTTAGGAATGACAGTATGTGTATCATTCATTCTTAATATGTGGGATTGCAAATTTTGGCCAAATCAAGGGGGCACTCAGACTTTAACCCAACCACTATGTCCTGATTCACCCCAAAGTGAGGGGTGAATTGGGACAGTGGTTTTCTCAGCCTGAATCCTAGAAAAATACAGGTATCAGTTAATGCTCTCAGGGATAGTTAAAACTACTGCCTGGACATAATTTGAGATGATACTAACATTATTGGAGCTTTTGTGCCCATGCTATGGCACCTTTATGTCTTAAGGCGTGTGGTCTGTTCTGCTCCTCAGATGGTTCCTTGGGGCACTCGTTGATTCCTTGGGGCACTATTTGTACTCTCAGGGCACTCCTTTGTTCCTCAGGTTACTAAGAAATCCTCAGGACACTTTTTATTTCTTCATGGCACTCTTTGTATACCTCAGGGCATTTTATGCATCCCTCTGGGCACTTTATTGTCCTAAGCGCACTTTTCAACTCCTCTGGGCACTCTTTCTGGGGGTCATTCTGGTTCCTTACAGCACTGCAGAGCACCTCTTTGCCTTAGGGCTTGATGTCACCATTCTGCTCCTCGGATGTTTCCTTGGGGCACTCATTGACTCCTCAGGGCACTTGTTGACTCCTAAGGGCACTACTTGTACCCTCAGGGTACTACTTGTACCCTCAGGGTACTACTTGTACTCTCAGGGCACTACTTGTACCCTCAGGGCACTCTTTTGTACCCTCAGGGCACTACTTGTACCCTCAGGGCACTTTTTTGTACTCTCAGGGCACTACTTGTACCCTCAGAGCACTATTTGTACCCTCAGGGTACTCCTTTGTTCCTCAAGTTACTAAAAAATCCTTAGGGTACCTTTTTTATTTCTTTTTGCACTCCTAGGCACCTTTTTGCCTTAGGGCATGATGTCACTGTTTTCCTCCTCAATGGTTCCTTGGGGCAGTCTTTGATCCCTCAGGGCACTATTTCTACCCTCAGGGCACTTCATTGTTCCTGAAGTCACTAAAAAATCGTCAGGGCACTTTTTATTTCTTTTTGACACATTTTGAATACCTCAGGGCATTTTATGAATCCCTCTGGGCACTTTATTGTCCTAAGCGCACTTTTCAACTCCTCTGGGCACTCTTTCTGGGGGTCATTCTGGTTCCTTACAGCACTGCAGGGCTCCTTTTTGCCTTAGGGCTTGATGTCACCATTCTGCTTCTCGGATGGTTCCTTGGGGCACTCATTGACTCTTCAGGGCACTAATTGTACCCTCAGGGCACTAATTGTACCCTCGGGGCAATAATTGTACTCTCAGGGCACTAGTCGTACCCTCAGGGCACTATTTATACCTCAAGGCACTATTTGTACCCTCAGAGCACTATTTGTACCCTCAGGGCACTACTTGTACCCTCAGGGCACTACTTGTACCCTCAGGGCACTATTTTTACCCTCAGGGCACTACTTGTACCTTCAGGGCACTATTTGTACCTTCAGGGCACTGTGCATTCCTCTGGCCACTTTATTTTCCTGAGGAACTTTTCAACTCCTCTGGGCACTCTTTCAGGGGTCATTCCGGTTCCTTGTAGCAGTTCAGGGCACCTTTATTACCCTAGAGCATGGTGTCACTGTTTTCCTCCTCAATGGTTCCTTGGAGCACTCATTGATCCCTAAGGGCACTATTTGTACCATCAGGGCACTTTTTGTTTCTTGTTTGCACTTTTTGTACACCTCATGTCCTTTTATGCATTCCTCTGGCCACTTTATTGTCCTAAGGTCACTTTTCCACTCCTCATTCTGGTCCCTTGCAGCACTTCAGGGCACCTTTTTGCCTTGGGGCATGACGTCAATTTTCCTCCTCCATGGTTCCTCAGGGCACTCTGTTGTTCTTCAGGGCACCTTTTTGGTCCTCAGGGCACTTTGTTGTTCCTCTGGATACTTAGTTGTTCCTTGGGACACTTTGTTGTTCCTCTGGACACGTTGTTGTTCCTCTGGACACGTTGTTGTTCCTTGGGACACTTTGTTGTTCCTCTGGACACGTTGTTGGTCTTCTGGACACTTGTTCCTCTGCACATGTTGTTCCTCTGGACACATTCTTGTTCCTCTGGACACTTTGTTGTTCCTCAGAGCACTTTTGTGTTTTTCATGGCCATTTTTTCTAACTTGGGGCCCACTTGTGTTCTTTGGAGCACTCCCATGTTACCCAGAATACTCTTTTATTCCTGAGCCAACTTTATTTTTCCTACCTGAGGGGCACACAATGTGACCACAACATTGCTAATTGGTGGATGGCTTGTCTGCTCATCACGTAGAAATGTATGGCAGAAATGATGCTGCCATGGTGTGAACAGGATGTTGTGATTTTTTTTACACTGTTGCAACAACCTCATATTCTAACGTGGTATCTTTGGCATTGCTTTACAACGTCATGAAAATGTTGCTGCAATGTCACTTGCCAACATCATAATTATCTTGAACGTTGCTTCACAATGTGGTGACAAAGTAATTTCTAAGATAAAATTCTAAGGAATAAAGCAAAATATATCTGTTTGATCCAGATAGAAGGAATACAAAAGAAAAATGAAATGAAGCAATGTAAATCATAGTAGGTGACTGAAGTTAGGCTAGATTTGAACACTAAACTGTTATGCTTGTCAACAATGTGGCATAGTTTTAGAGAACTACGACTACTACTACCACTACGACATGACTTGAGATCTGCGGATAGCATAAATGCGTGGATAGGGTGTTAGAGGTAATAGATAGGGCTAAACAGTAAAAAAAAAAAAGAAAAATTATTAGTCCAATTGAAAAGATGAAGATTGGTGTTTTTATGACCTGATCTGTTGATAATTGAGAATGTCTTTAAAAAAAGAAAATCTGGCCAAACCTTCAAATTTAGACAAACAAACTAAAACACTTTTTAAAAAGTCGTTGACATCTTATGGCCAACTTGAATGTTCACTTCAAAATTGTTATATTCCTGCCAGAAGCTGGGATACTAACAAAATAATTGATATACCTTTTCAACCATGCCACATGTGGCACCACCTATAACATATACTTAACACTTAGGGACCGTTCAGAATTCATGACTGGGGGGGGGGATGGGAGTTTTGGCCGAGGGGTATACTAACACGTGTTTCAAGGGTGGGGATATTAATTTTTGACAACACTTCCTAGGGGGGGTAAGAAATTTTAGCCAAGAAAAAATGTTAAGAAACACGCATAAACACATTTTATTTGGGCTTTCTTACGCGCAAAAGTCTGCAAAATGACGCGAATCTGCACGCGTGGCTGTGTACAACAGTATATGTATGTATTGCTTTGTATATCGAGGGGGGGGGGGTACTAAAAATACGAGTGAAACCGAAGGGTGGGGCAAACATGTAAAAGGCAAGCAAGCAAACACCAAAGTTTCCACTCTCTTACCCCCCTTTCTCACCAATTATAGAGTAGGTCGGGGCATGCAGCCCCCCTTAACTTTGAGGTGCAATTTGACCTACTTTTTATGGTCGAATATTTGAATGCTTTTGCTGTCAGGAAGGATCACTTGAAACTATTTATAACCAGCGAAACAACTGTCTACCAATTTTAATAAAGGAGTTACGGCCATTTTTGTGAAAAATTGAAAATAACCTTCTTACCCCACCCATCGGGCAAGACGCCCCCCTATATTAATCCTATGGAAATTTTTTTACGAGTGCATTCAGCTTGAAAGTTACTTCTTGGTGTTCTTCTATTATTTTTAAGGAATTCTTTCCCTTTTTCTGAATTTTTTGAATTTTTTCTGTTCATACAATTATTTTTTAATATTTTTTGCCCGTTTCAATTTCGGCCATTTTTTTTTACATTGAGACATCACAAATTACACTCCAAATGACCTGAATGTAATGCATAGCTCACAATTCACTATTAAAAACAAAATGCCTGCTTTAAACTACTGATTTTAGTGAGTCATATCCAAAGGGAAGCATTAGAAAGAATTTTACTTAGTATGTAACAGGTGGGGCAGGTTAAATAGGTTAGACGTTTGTCTAAGCGTGCCCAGACGTTTGTCTAAGCGTGCCCAGCCTCCAACTTTGTAACATCTTATCGTTGGAAACCAAATAAATAACAATTACAAAAATAAGTCGTGCATGTGTCCTGTGTGATGAAGCTTCGAAACATGCTCAAAAAAGGACCTAAAAAATCACCTAGTCAGCTGCTTTTATAAGAGTACAGTAGTTTCTGTAGCAACAATTGATAGAAAAATTCCACAGGTCCTGAGGGTTGGTGGTTATGGCAGGAGATGCCCTGTCTCACTGTGCCCCGCCTGCTGTCTCACTGTGCCCCGTCCACGGGGCACAGTGAGACACTTAACGAGCATGGACGTAACTCAAAATTTCTCCAAACCTGTAAAAGGTAGGAACCTGAAACTACTGGACAATATACCCAACGTCATTATCTATAATGTGGACCTGATCTCATTTAACTCGTTACTGCCGACATTTTGCAACACTTGAAAATAAAAAAAGTGTATCACTGTGCCCCGCTCTCCCCTACACAGTTATACACCTCTGATGTTGGCTGAAACCACAATTTCGAAAAAAAAATGAAAAATAGCCTTAAATTTCAAGGTCTCCTAACTATGTGAGTTTTTGAGTCACAGACATACAATTTTGCAAATTTGCACATATCTGGTAGGTGAACAACTGTAAATTTTTTCAAATTTTTTTAAAGGGGTCAACTGGGGAGCCCTGGGTGATTTGACATGGAATGACCCATCAGATAGGCACTCCAATCTGACACTACATTACAACTGTGGCAATTCAATAGCAATCAGGCAATTCAATAGCAATTTAATAAGCAATTTAATACATTATGGCGATCAGGCAATTCACTAGTAATCAGGCAATTCAAAAGCAGTCAAGTACACTACGCTCATTAAAGTTTGAATGGAATTTTTATTTTAAATTTACATCAAACAATATTAGAACTCACATTGAAGTCATAAGCCGTCTTTGTTTTGTCATTTTAGGTAATTTTGGTTGAAATTTATGGCCTTTCTCGATATCCCAAGTTTTGATATTTTAGAAAAAGTTGTCACAGCCCAGTTATCTTCCGAGTTTATGAAATTTAATCATATTTAAACATTTCCACAGTTGTAAAATGATCATAACAGTAGTTTTAAAACACAAAAAGACAGTCTAAAAATTGGACTTTGACCAGTCAAAAATAAAAATTGTGGATAATTTCAGGTCAACATGAAGTAATCATAGACTGTATCTTCTCAAGTGAAAACTATTTTATTTGAGCCGTTTCAGCACTATTTTGACTCGAAAATACCAAAATTAGTATTTTTGTCTGATTTTCAAAAGCCATTTTCTGGTCCGAAACTACAGATAAGATTGTATCAAACCAATGGAAATGTGTAAAAAAAATGATAAAATGTCATAAATATGGAAGATAACTGTGCTTTTACAGCTTTTTATAGAAATCACAAAATGGGATATCAAGAAAATTATATAAAAATTATACCAAAATGACCTAAACCCAAGAAACAATGACACCTTATGGCTTCAATGCGAGCTCTCACATTGTTTCATGATAGTATAAAATAAAAATAACGTGCAAGCACTTCAAGCAGCACAGACAGTGCATGGTTCCAACACAGGCACACCCATCATGGATATACTAAGGAGAAGAAGAAGACCAGGCTACAGGAGCCTGCTTCAGTTGCGAGCCTGAGCGAGCAGGCTACAACATTTCAGAATTGGTGTTCTATTTCGCGTCCTCGCACACATGCATTTTTGAAGCAGCCCAACAAAGTTCTGCTGAGTTCTGCTGGCGCGGACCTGATTGGCAGCAGCGCGGACTTTAGGGGCAGCAGTCCCAGTGACCTAGTAGTCCAGTCATTCTAGAAGAATAGGGGGGTCAACCCACCACAAATTGCAATAGTAATGATTCTGGTACCAAATTGATTGTTTTAATCTAGAGCAACTTTCCTGAAGTTTACCCATAAATTTATGCATTGGAACATGACCTAATTAGCATAAATCCAAGATGGCGGTAGTGAAAATCATGTCATTTGCAGAAAACATGATTTTCACTGCCGCCATCTTGGATTTATGCTAATTAGGTCATGTTCCAATGCATAAATTTATGGGTAAACTTCAGGAAAGTTGCTATAGATTATAACAATCAATTTGGTACCAGAATCATTACTATTGCAATTTGTGGTGGGTCCATCAGTAGAATGACTGGACTACTAGAAGCCATTTCGATGTGAATTTCGTCAGTCTGCAGTCTCACTTCGTTCAACTGCTTCTATCGCAGACTGTGTTCAGTCAGGAAGAAGGCATGGTTGACCTTTGACCCATGGAAGCCAATCCATTTTAGTTTCTTTATAATTTTTTCCATCACAGAAGGGCTGCACCACAAGTAACTGGTCGAAAGTTAAAAATCTACAGAGAATGTAGAGTAAATTTGAATGAGTTTTGTGAAAGAGAGTGACCTCCAGTGTGCGAACGAGATTGCATGAAATTCTTGGGGTAAGAGCAGCTATGCTGCTAAAAATTGTGTTGAAGGTAAAGTATTTTTGAAAGAAATCTCACCTGTATTGGGGGTTAGGGTGGAGTGAAAAAAATAAAAATGTAAAATTAAAAAAACAGCCCCTCCAAAAACTTGTCAAATATAGTTAAATAAGTATTTATGACCATTTTGGGTGGTTGCTGTCATTTCTGTGACAGCTACCCTGGGCATTTTGAAATCAACTTTTTCTATGTATCGCAAGACCTCAAAAATGCTGTTTTTTGCCATAAAATGGGTTCTAAAAGAGATAGGGACATGATTTAAAGAGCTCAAAATAAGTGAACAACCATACCAAAAATATTAGAAAACTAAAAATCAAGAAACACTAGCTTAGCATGATCTAATATGGAAATAACATGATTTTTGCCATTTTTTGCACTGTTTTTGTTCCCGAAATGATGTTTTTGTCATATAATTGATTCTAAAAGAGCTAGAGACATGATTTAAAGAGCTGTACATATGTGTCAGACCATGCCAAGCACAAAGGGCAATATTGTGTGTGAGAAACATATGTTGCATATGATGTAATATTGAGATATAATGATTTTTCTTACTTTTTTCATTATTTAAATTATTTGGATTTTGTTTTTGTCATAAAATGGGTTCTAAATGAGCTAGAGACCTGATTGAAAGAGCTGTATATATGTTTTTTTCATGCTGAATGTGATAAATAAGTTTGAATATGAAAATGAATGTCACCCCAAATGTTATATTGAAAAATGAGACGAATAATGAGAAATTTGTGAGACAAGTACTTTTTGACTCATGAAATTATAATACATGTCATTAATTGGGTTCCAAATAAGCTAAGGAAATGATTTAAATAGCATTATATATTTAAGGACAATGTGGAACATGATAAATAATATGTATGTGATATAGTTGCAAAATGGGGATAACATGATTTTCGTAATTCGCCAAAACGTTTTGAAGGTTTTCTGACAGATTGACAATTAGGTCTTAAGTACCATTATTATTTCAGCCAGGTTCCTTTTTTATTTATCCCCCTAAGGTGCAATAAGCATCAGGCTGGCATGCAGACATTGCAGAGAGGGGAGGACTTGCATTTGGGCTGAAGAAAACATCATTTCCCTTTTTTCAATTTAAAGCAGGACTGATGCAGGATTGCTCCCTACTGTTGTGGTACTGAATCTCTGAACTCCACCATCTAGATATGATGCTGCAATTACTGAGCATCTATATTATATTTATGTTGTCTTCTGAAGATAAAGACATAAGAACCAGGCTTAAAAAATAATGCTATATAATATCTGGTTGTCCCTAGTTGGAGTAAGTTCTCAAACAAACAATTAGGGAACTAAAAAATATTAAAAAAGACATCATGTGATCCCCATTTTTCAATAGATATGACATCTATATCACATACAATATTATCTATCATGTTCATCATTGTCCAAAATATATTTATTGCTTTTTAAATCATGTCCTTAGCTTATTTTTAACCCAATTTATGACATGTATTATAATTTCATGAGCCAAAAAGTACTTGTCTCACAAATTTCTCATTACTTGTCTCATTTTTCAATATAACATTTGGGGTGACATTTATTTTCATATTCAAACTTATTTATCATGTTCAGCATGGTATAAAACATATAAACAGCTCTTTCAATCATGTCTCTAGCTCATTTAGAACCCATTTTATGACAAAAACAAAATCCCAATAATTTAAAAAAAATCAAATAATGAAAAAAAAGTAAGAAAAATCAAAATATCTCAATTTTACATCATATGAAGCATATGTTTCTCACACACAATATTGTCCATTGCGCTTGGCATGGTCGGAAACATATGTACAGCTCTTTAAATCATGTCTCTAGCTCATTTAGAATCAATTATATGACAAAAACATCATTTTGGGAACAAAAAAAGTGCAAAAAATGGCAAAAAATCATGTTATTTCTATATAAAATCATGCTAAGCTAGTGTTTCTTGATTTTTAATTTAATAATGTGTTTGTTATGGTTATTTACTTATTTTGAGCTCGTTAAATCATGTCTCTATCTCTTTTAGAACCCATTTTATGGCAAAAAACAGCATTTTTGAGGTCTCGCGATACATAGAAAAAGGTGATTTCAAAATGCCCAGGGTAGCTGTCACAGAAACGACAGCAACCACCCAAAATGGTCATAAATACTTATTCAACTATATTTGACAAGTTTTTGGAGGGGCTGTTTTTTGAATTTCACATTTTAACTTTTTTCACTCCACCCTATTGGGGGTAGTGTAACTCAGAAGCAATCAGGTAACTCATTAGTCTGGAAACTTCATAAAGCCCTGAAAGCTTCTAAAACTTATAGTGCCCTAAGGGCACCTTGGCAAGCCCTGAGGGCATTTCGGACTGGCGGGCCCTCGGAATGCAGGGCCTTGCCACTCTTCCAGATGGGACCCTAACATTCGGAGTGGTGGGCCCTCATAGTGATTCCCTCAGGGCACCATGAACATGGTATGCCCTCAGGACATTAACGATGCCCTCAGGGCACCACAATGCCCTCAGGGCATCAAAAGTTCGGACTAGCGGGCCCTCGGAATGACGGGCCTTCGGAATCGCCGACCCTCGGACTGGCGGGCCCTCGGACTGGCGGGCGGACACCATCTAGCAATACCTACAGGGAAAAGGCAAGACCCAAGTGATGACTAATATAATATGATAATGCCAAAGCATCGCGAGACCACAGGTACAAAAAGATCCATCATTTAGGAGGTGCTGTGGAGGGATATCAGCTGCCAAACAATTTTTCCTCTAGGGAGGTCCGTTATTGAAATGAACTTTTTAAGATTCAGGGGCCAACAAAAATGATCTTTGGGAGGGGGATGCTCCGATACAGTGGATTTTTGGTTTCTCACTTGACACTGAAAAAAAAAAAGAAGTTTGTTCAGCACTTTAAAAAAAATCACTCAAATTTTGCAGATCATCGATGGTATGGCTCTGATTGTGCCCTGAGAGATTCCAATTCTTTTCAGTAATCACTAGAAATTCAGTTTCAGTTGATTATAAATAGGCCTACTGCACTGTAGATCCCGATTTGTTTAATTTAGACATGGATGAGAATGGCATGCATGCTCAATATTATGTTTAGGTCCTGGGGGCCTTTCTGTAAAATAAATTATTTTGCTTTGAGGTTAACAGTGCCAAATATGTAATGATCTCCCCCCATGTCTTTGTCAAGCTCCATTTTCATAATCGTTTTATGAGAATGAAAAATTGAATGTTCATTAAAAGTTATGATCAGTGAAAATAACCACCAAAGATGGAAATTAAATAGGCTTGGTTTATGGCAGTAAGCTTATTCTGGCAGCAGCATCAATGCCTGTCATTGCTCCACGCTGGTGACACTACAAACTCTTGCACTTGTTTGATCTATTTATAGCTGCATAAAAAGTGACGTGACATCATATATGCTTAGCTGTGCTATGACGTCATCACCATTGTGATCATTTTGAATGACGTCACATAAACGCCCACACTTTTTTTTTGTTTGGCGCATGCAAAAACATTGCTTGGTATATCCCTGTGTGAGTAGCTCTGTCTTCTACCATTTGAAGACCTTCAGTCTGTCGGCGCTTCGCGCCGACAGACCTGTGGTCTCCATTATGAAATACACAATAATAAATGCTCAGTATACATATTTACCCCTTGCGACCTTGATTATATGGGGGTAAAGTACCCAACAAAGTCAAAATTGTACTTGCACTATGTCTCAAAGTTAGCACACTAGTTAAACATGTGCAAAATTTGAAGAATATCAACCAATTCAATTGCGAGTTATAGCTATTACCCCTTTTTGGGGTAATTATCTAAAAGCAACATTTTTTATCTTATAACACCGACAGTGAAAAGGTAAAATACAATTGATCCCTTATAAACTATGATATTTAACTATCAATTATACAAGAAATGCTCAGAATATATATTTACCCCTTTTGACCTTGATTCTGAGGGTAGATTACTCCAGAACACCAAAAATGTATAAGCACTAAGTCTGAAAGCCAGAAGACTGAACATGCTAAAAATTTGAAGAAAATTATCAAGTTCAATCAAAATTTATAGCTTTTTACCCCTTTTTGGGGTAATTATCTAAAAACAAAGTTTTTTAACTTATAACACCTGAACTGGCTGCAGTGAAAAGGTAAGATCCTATTGATGCCTTATAACATATCAACTATACAAGAAATTATCAGAATACATATTTACCCCTTTCCACCTTAATTACGAGGGTAGATCACCCCAGAACAGCAAAAATGTACAAGCACTATGTCTCGAAGTCAGCAGGCTGAACATGAGCAAAATTTGAAGAAAATCGTCCAATTCAATCAAAAGTTATTGCTATTTACCCCTTTTCGGGGGTAATTACCCTAAAAACAAAATTTTCTACCTCATGATATCAACAATGAAAAGGTAATACCCAACTGATACCTAATATGCCATTAGATTAGCAAAAAATGTTCATGATACATAGTTACCCCTTTCAATCTTGATTATAAGGGTAAATTACCCCACAGCATAAAAATTATACTTGCAATATGTCTCCAAGTCAGCATACTGAACAATCGAAAAATTTTAAGAAAATCATCCAAGCCAATCAAAAGTTATAGTAATTTAGACTTTTTGGGGGTAATTACCCCAAAACGTCATAATTATTGCATGATAAGATTTCAATTAATGAATACTTCATACACACAAAGTTTCATCAAAATCCCTCCATTCAAACCAAAGTTAAAAAATGTTTTCACTTTTTTGACAAAACACCCATTTTTCAAACAGCCAAAACTGAAAAACCCCTTCTCTGATCAAAATATAAAACCCCACTTACCATGGATATTTAGTCAGGCTATCAAACTCAGCAAAAACTGAGTCTCTAGCTAGTATAGTTTTTCCTGAAAACATGAGCAATCGTTTTTCGTCACAAGGGGGTAAATACACGTTAGGGTAGGTTGATTTTGCAAAAATCTTTGAATTTCAATTTTGGACAAATTGGGATAGTGACATTTTCATGTCAAAAGGCCAAATCCAAAATTTCAGGTCTCTAACTCTAATACTTTTTTGAGGAAATCCATTTGAAATTTCAAGTTTTTAGACATTTTTCGCTTGGTGTGCCGATTCGCGGTATTGGATAATTCAGTCAATTTAAGAGACAAGACAATGAAATTGGTATAGTTGGACAAGGCTCAATTAGAGCTTCATTTTGAATATCAACATCAATGGTCTAGGCCAAGTTTGAAGGTTCAGTAAATTCAGAATGTGGCAACTTTAAATTTTTTGCTTGTCTTGCAAATCAAAGTATGACATTATAGGTGTACATGTAACTCTATTGGCTGTTGAGATGTCTGGTATTAATAGCAATCTTAGGCAAAGCACCCAGAACTATAATATAGTTATCATTGGCAATTCAATAATTGCCTCAGGTATCCAGAATAGAACCCCAGAACTGAAGAACTTGTAAAAATATTAAAATAGGCGACAGGTTATCTGATTTGTCAGTGAGTCATTTCAGGATCAGGTTCAGTATTATTAATATATTATGTAGTGAAAAAGTAGAAATGGAATCCAGGGCACCCTTCAAACCAAGAGAGAAGTTCAAATAGAACAACTACCTGATTGGAAATTGCTTTATATTTCTGTACTGGCGTTTGGAAGTTGTAACATAAAACTTGCCTGCTTTGCAACAATTAAGGTATTATAAAAAATGTTTTACTTGCGTTTTATAATGGAACTTAGAGGTGTTATAGGGAGGTCTGGATTGCTTATTAGACAGCTCTTAATGTCATCACTGGTACCTTACAGAGTACATCATGACTTTTGGATTGAGAACATTACATTTCAAAAAGAATATCAACGCTCCGAGATAGAGAGAGAAAACTATTTAGCTTTTTGTGTGCAGTGCAATGTATCTGTATATCTCTCCAATAACCTTTGTGCTTGATGCTGGGTGTGAACTTATTTGCACATTGAACTTCTATTTCTGATCTTTGATATATTTTAGAATTAAGCTGTGTATGTATTATATAGCTGGAAAATAATATGACATCTCTGCCCGTTTCATAGGTTTACCTAATGAAACTGTTACTTCTCCCATACTTTCAATATGGCTCACTGTGAGACCTCCAATGCTTTGTCAAAGTGTTATCCAGTAAACTGGCATAGAATGATATACAACCAGGACTAAGTAAAAGACTTTTTTCAATAATTACCTGTTCACTGCTGGTTTGCTTAATCAGATATGACTTTCTCCTAATCGTGAGATTTTATGAAAAGTGCAGATGAAAAATCATCCGAAACCCATCATGTTGGTATTCAAATTATAGGTCTTTTTGAGACCTTCTCAAATATGCAAGTAATATTTCAGTATTATAAGAAATAACAAAGTTATACGTAACCACGAGTTTGCGAAACAATCGAAAAATGTTTAAAATGTCAAAAATTCAATGTCATTTCCTCAAAAACTTTTCAAGTTAGAGACCTGAAATTTTGGATATAGCCTTCTGATGTGAAAATGTCACTATCCCAATTTGTCCAATGGTGAAGTTCCGAAATAAACCTACCCTAGTAGTATATGAGTATCAAACATTTTAAAACTTAATTTTTGTGGAAGATAGCCCACAGTAGACCTTTTATTTTCTTTGAGAGCGCACATAGCTTTCTGTGCTTGTGTCGCCAAATGCGTGTACATTTCTTTATGTATATCTTTTGAGTCACACAGCACATTGCCTAGATATTTATATGAGCTGGCTAATTCCAACTCTTTGTTAACAATAGTAAGTTGGAATTTTTTCATACTTTTACTCTGCTTTGCGAATAAACATAACTTAACTTTTCTGAGAATTAATTATCAGATGCCTCTTCCTACAATAAGACTCAACATTATTTAGTAAAGTCTGCATTCCATTATCAGTTTCAGAAACTAACACTAGATCATCGGCATAAAGTAAATGTGTAAAAGTTGTTCCATCAATAGAGACACCACAAGTTTGGTCAAAAAAATTCAGCCATGTCAGAAAGATACAGATTAAATAGCTTAGGACTGACAATGCCACCCTGGAGAACACCATGGGTGCTGTCAATGCTTGAGCCTAACTCACCATGCCATCTAACTCTAGCTTGTGATTTAGAGAACAAACTATGAATGATTTTGACAAGTTTACCACCGTAACCTTTTTTAATCATTTTATGATACAAAAAGCTGCGATTGACAAAGTCAAAAGCTTTAGAAAATATAAATCATATATCTTAATATCAAGTTTGAAATTTAACTATTCATATCAACTTTTCAATTTAAGTTTCTTTAGACTAAATTTCAAAATAGATCAAAGGCATGTAATGCATTTATTTAAGTTTTTGTTGAAGTAATCCCAATTGTATTGTAATAATTTTAAAATAGTAAGATAGTTCTAATAGATGTAAAATCTCGTGAGTCAGAGGAAGCCAGTTCCTGGAACTGCCTGGAACTCATCCCCATATTTGGGGTGCGCCAAGGCCCAATATAAAAGGGAGGCCCCTGCTCCTAGAGGAGATCAGCTCTGGGATAGCATGGAGAAACATACACTTCAACTGTATATCATTCTATGCCAGTTTACTGGATAACACTTTGACAAAGCATTGCAGGTCTCACAGTGAGCCATATTGAAAGTATGGGAGAAGTAACAGTTTCATTAGGAGTGAATTGGGACAGAATTGACGGTTTTTTCTGTAATAGCATGGTAAAAATTCAATCGAAAAATCAAAATTTGGTGTCAAATTGTGTCTGAGTACAAGGTTTAGGTACCCCTTGGAGCTTGATATGATATCTTAAAATCTCAATGCTCAAGGCCCAGAAAAACACTGTCCCAATTCACCCCTTACTTTGGGGTGAATCGGGACAGACCATTATCTCCACAATCAATACTCTCTACCTTCTTTGAGTGATTGCTAGTTGTAAATAAATATTAGAAAACATATTCTACCAGCCAAAAATTTTTTTTTTGAGAAAATCTGAAATTAATTTCATAATATGCATATTTAAAAAAATTCAATAAATGATAGAAAACTAAATAAAAAATCTGTTTTATAAAAAAAATTCTAGTAATTGGTAATTCTTGACTAAATCCACTGTAAATGATGCCAAGTTCAATAATATTAATCAAAAAGCCACGCCAGTACACTCAAATGAAAATTCGCATGGTTATTTTTGTTTATATCCTGAAGCTTCGCCATTGAACTGTATCTGAACCCGGGACTGAACATACACAATCCTACATCCAGTCTTTAATTATGGTCCCCAAAAGTATATTATACTGATTTTAAAGTCTGCTGCAAGTTTGGTGGCTCTATTACTTGTACTTTATACGACACAAGCAAAGTTTTGACCTGCTTGAAAAAAATCATTTCTGCAGCGCCAGGTTTAAGGTGCCGTAAATCCTCAATGCCTTAAGTTAGAAGAACCAAATTTTGTCACAATATGCCTTGGTATGTGTACTAAAGATGTACCAAAATTCACATTTCTCAGGCAAGTATAAATTGGTGTTTATTGAGCAAATATAATGTGTCCCTGTTCTGTCCTGATTCACCCCAGTGTCCCGATTCACCCCATATTACGGTACTCTAGAAGTGGTATGATTTGGTATAATCTGGATAATGAAATTCAGGCAAGTATGCCTATTGGTGGCCTGTGGCAAAATCTGTGCGCTTCGTGAAAGAGCAATTTGAGAAATAAAATTAAAAAAATTAATTCAAGAAAATTGGCTTCGGTGACAATATTAAGAATAATATTACCCGGCATGGATTACCCACAGTAATTTGTCCCCTCTTCCACTACCATTTTAGAAAGTTGGGTTTTTATCAAACTTATTTTTGTCTGAATGTAATATACACTGGTGAGAGCCGGATAGGAAAATAAAGCAATGCATTGCGCAATAGACAGTTAATGACTATTATAAAGACAGCCACAAATGGACAATAATTGAGATAACCAGAAAACGATCAGGACATGTAGGGGACTGCTTAGATAGATAGATAGATAGATAGATAGATAGCTAGCTAGATAGATAGATACATACATACATACATACATACATATATACATAGATACATAGAGAGAAAGATTGATAAATTGATTGATTTTTGATTGTTTGATCAATCCATTTATCAGCTATGCTATTAAAATGTTTCATAATTTCTGCAGAAAAGATAGAATGACAATTTCATGAAACTGCATACAACTGAAACTATATAATAATTATATAGGCACAGTTTAAGTAGTTAGAATTTACAAATTGACTGAAAAAAGTTACCTACCTTAGTGTCATCTGATAATATTGTCTAACATGGGATAACTCAATATATTTTCATGAATGTTAACTGCAATTCTTGCAGTAGCACTGGCCATTGTCTTAATTGCACCCAAACACAGGCCATTCACTGTCTATTGTGAGCAATGGGGCATTGCAATAAGGGTAGCTATTGTTTGAACAATAAATTAGACATCTATCAGTTCAATAAAGTTCTGTCTGTAAATCTTGACCAAACAGTTTCATTGACTTCAGTTCTACATCATCTTGATCCTGACTACATTTTAGAATTTAGCCAGATAAATTATTGGATGTAACAATTTCAGTTAAATTACAACATTTTAAAAATTACCCTTGCAGACATTCCCCTTAAAGGGCCTTCATTAGTCCCCCTCCTCAGCTGCTTAACACCCACACCAATTGGCTATTGTCTGGTGTACCCCAGATATGTTAATCACCTTATGCAATGATGTTATGTAACCTGACAAAAGAATGGAGGGTAGAATACTTCACACATCTCTGAAGTGTGCCCCTGTGATGGGAGTGGGGCGGGGGGGGGGGGGTCCAATGAAACATCACTGAAAATCAATGGTTACCAAGAGATTAAACTAGTCTAAATGAAATATGGATCATGTAATTCGGACAAGTAGGCCTATGGCTGATTTTGTGCATTTTGTAAAAAGAATAATTCCATAAAAAAGAAGAATTCCAGTTGATGATTGGATTTGGTGATATATTCATGTATAGGAATCTTGAATGATTGTAAAGCTTTAAAAATTGTACAGGATGAAAGTTGGTTTTATAATGATATTGTATATCAAGGTTTTTATTTAAGAATGAAGACTTAATGTTTTCACCAGAAATTAAGGTTTTTATTGTTTTGTGTGCCAACTTGGGACAAATCCATGTCTATCTATCTATCTATCTATCTATCTATCTATCTATCTATCTATCTATCTATCTATCTATCTATATATCTATATATCTATCTATCTATCTATCTATCTATCTATCTACATACCTACCTATCTAGCTAGCTAGCTACCTATCTCTCTTTATTTCTTTATTTCTTTCTTTTTATCAACTTATAGATCTTTCTTCTATTTTTTCCCAGTTACCTAACAGGTCATCTATAAAGCATGAGCTATTCAGTCACACAAACTCTTCATTTATTGCTGATCTCTTTTCATACAGCACTTTTTGGTTTTTTTTCAATGAAACCTTGAGTAAGAGTACCGATAAATAACTTGTCACAAAGAGATGTTTATGAGATAGTCAAGAGCCCTGACCTTTGTCATAGCTATATAAAATTATGCAAATTTGTGAGCCTGCACTAGTGAATTACTTTGTTTCTAAGAATTATTTTGCCCGTTGCATCTGAACTATTATCCCTGGCTTCCACTTAGCTGTTTTTCATTATTCAAATTGAAAATTGTAACTAAATGAACAAATTAAAATCAGTTTCCTTAAGTACACTTTAAGAAAATGTATTGAAAAGTTTCATTTTTAGGGGAAAGTTGAAGATGTTATGTAACACCCAGACTCAGACAGAAGCCACTGAAATTGTGGGAGGAGCATTGCATAATCTGATGTCATAAAGAGAAGTTTTGCTTGGATATTTACTAAGAAAGCCCAGCTTTGTGAATCAAATTGGAAAATTTAATTTTATATTCAAAATATAAAAAGTAAAGTGGAATCTATGCAGTTTTAAAAGATTTCTAAGAAACAAGAGAACAAAATTTTGTTTGAAGGTTGAGCAGAGTGTGTAGTGTAACTGATAGCAGCCACCCTCTTGACTTTAGTCATGGGTGAGGATCTGCAGGGCAGACAATACCTCTGACACAATCTTACGTAATACTGTACCCCCTAACCATAGGAGAAATCTGTTCCCTTCAAAATGCTAAAATATCATTGGGGTGAGTTTTGAAATTAATTAAAAGACACATTTATCCAATAATATGTTAAGATGTGAAATTACATAATGAAATATGCAAAACCAGGGTTCTGTAACATGCCAAGCAAATTCTTTAATAACCCTGTATCCAGTTGCCTAATTTCTCAGCTAATCTGTCTGATTTGTTCATATTTAATTTTCATGCAAAAATCTAAATAGAAGGAGGCATCACTGAGGTTAGATTTAAGCCATAAAGGTATAATTGGGAGTTCAAGATTTCTTGTCAATATTTTTAAACAAAGCAAATGCATGTTTCTTAATATGCTTACTGCTGTCAAGGTCCCAATTATATATTTACAATCGATAATATTTGATGAAGAGAGGTACAAAAAGTAAATATTCTTTCATAGTATGTTACCTATAATATGCTGTAAATGTTTATAATCCAATCATTATCATCTTGGCGTTTTAGACAGAGATGTCGGAAAATTTGCATAAATCAGTATTTTTTCTAGTTTTTTGCTTTTCCTACAAAATTTATTGAATCAACATTTGAGCTGAAAAGTTTAAAAATCCTTAATTTAGACACCTAGCAGGAAAATTTCACAGAGGTAACGCAAAATTGAATGAATCACAAAGTTTTGAAAAAATAGTAATTTTACACATTTTTGTGAATTTTTGTTAGCCCCTTTTTTCTCAGAGCATTTAGACCCCACAAAGCCATATCTTATTTAATACACGCTATATGCAAATTTCAGTGACACAAGTATAGCAGGTTTTGAGTTCTACTCCGGAAATATAAAAAATTATATTTTTACATTTTTCAATAATTGTGAGAAAAGTTATAATGTCATATGGATTAGACCCCTAAAAGGGACAACTAGGGTACAAGATACAATAATTTACAAGAAATTAAAACTATACATGCCATAGTTTTAGCACACTGCCCAATACACAAAATAATATTTTTTCACATTTTTCGATAATTGTGAGAAAAGTATTAGTGCCATGTGGATTAGACCCCTAAAAGGCACATCTAGGATAAAAGATACAATTATGTACCAAAAATGAAAAATATACATGTCATAGTTTTGGAGTACTGCCCAATACACAAGTGGGATGCCCGTTATCCGGACGCCCGTCGGCAATGTATACATTGCCGAGGGTAAAAAATTGATGACTTATGACGGCCCTTGCCTAACAAATTTGTATAAGAATAAGTTATACAAGGAAGGTAGAATAATGGCAAAGGTCTGAAATGAAATGAGGAATGAATGAGATAGAAAATGAGAAGTAAATATATATAAAAATTGATTAAATGATAAATCAATCGCAAATAATTTCTAATACATAGAGTCGGCTTCTACACAATCGAGTGTACAATTTGGCAGTCACTATGGTCAAAAAATGAACCTCATTGTATCTCATCAGTAACAATATCAATGTATTTATACGTATCTTGGGAATGATGACCTAAAATATTTTTGCACAAACTATTTTTGTTCCTATAGAAAAATAGCATGTTAAATTATCGAAAATATGGAATTTTGAGGGTCGGGCGATATTTTGCGCTATTAATCGGACTGATATATATATAGTACCACCCAGTAGGAAGATGAGAATCTAAGCTTTCTGACGATATTTTTTATTATTTCTGTAACTTAATTAGGACCGGAGATACGGCCATTCAAAATTATGGTATAACTGTGAAATTTTCACAGGCAGAGTAAATTATTTAGAGTACTTTTTCAGCATGTTGACCTTCACTACGTTGTAATGGTTAGTATGAAGATCTTGAAATTTTGTTACAATATTCAGGAGTGTTTAAGGCAAGAAATACTTTGAGATTTCTGGGAATATCCCTGTTCCTTGTTAGCTTAAAATTTTTAATTAAGCGAGAAATACAAGAAATATTGACATTTTTAAAATATGCTGCTTGACCTTGAAAAAAATGTTAGGTCATTAAAATTGAAATCAGTCTTGGGAGTTAGTTTACTGAATAATAACTGCAAATATTACATTCCTAACCTCTCAGATTCATAAACTATTGCCTAAACAAGATTTTTCTGAATTTGGGTCATGTGACCTTGAAAATTAGGTCAAGGTCATCCAAGGTGAATTAAAAAGTAAAAAAAGTCAATTATTACAGTAGTCCCTGGAAATATGACATCCCTTGCTTCAAGTTTTCACCTGCACAAGGCAAAAATCTCTATGGGGGGAACGGACACTACAAGGGGGGACGGACACTATGGAGGCACTAAATCGGATATAACCCAACAACCAATAGACTCAAGACTCAAGATAAGACTCAAGATATTTTATTTCTTTCTGAAACGTTATGTTACAGTAAAGAGGGAGGACTAAGAGAGATATCAACTTGCTCATTGTTGCGATTTAGTTCACCAATGAGTACCTACAAATGTCAGGTGTTTTGAAATTTCCCATTGTTGCACTTGTATGAGAAGCAGGTAGGGGGACGGACACTACGCCTTTTTGTGGAAAGCGAATATGTCAACTTCATGACCTCACAAAACCATGGAGGAAGGTGTCGGCCTTCTGAAAACTGTTCAGTTTATTAGACTGACCAATTGCATGGAAGATACAGGTGATAAAAAAATAATTCAAAAGTGGGCAATACAGTGTTATAGCAATTCATCAATAGCACCATGTTATATTTTGCAAAGTGCGTAACAATCACAGCATTTTGCTTTTGGCCTGTAATTTCAAGAAAAGATATAGCAATGCCTCCAATTCAGGTTAAATGCTTGCAAACTATACCCGTATAGATTATCCAATGGAAAAAATGGTGTGGGCATATTATTTTTGACATGCAAGAAATTTGAAAGTGACTTTTCGTAACAAAAGTTTTCAATGGGAAAAATGAGATATCATGCGACATTTTTTACTGTATCTACCTCTAATATCAACCGATTTTCAATATTTTCGGTGTAGATTTTTTGTAACTTTTTGTGTAGAAGCTGAGTGCGAGAGTTCCAACAACTCATAAAAACCTTTGCTGAAGGCTAGACAATGTATGTCTATGTTATTGAATAATAGATCATCAGTATGTAATAAATCATAACGCTGCTGTACCATCAGATAATTATGATTCGACATATATGGAGAATCATATTGAACTCTTTGATATTATTATTATTATTTGGCCATTTTTTGCCAGTAGGTTTTTGTCATAGAGACTTGAAACTTGGTATATATCCTTGGTAAATAATTCGATTTTCCAGAAGTGCTTGACCTTGACCTTGAACTCAAAGTCACAGGTTATCTCAAAAGTCAAATTTTTCAAAATTTCAAAGTGGATTATCTCTTTAATATGAATGTCAGAGAATTGAAACTCAGGAATCTTTATATAAACATGTGTTGCTACATTTTTGGCATAATTCATTTATTGGGAGATGAGGGTAAACGGGCATTTACCCCTTTTCGACAAATATCAATTTGTAATGTTTTCAAGAAAAACTGTTACAGCTAGAGACCCAGCTATCGCTTTGGTTGATAACCTGACTACTCATCCATATATATTATTTTGATCAAACTAGGTGTTTCTGAGTTATTGGACTTTCAAAAATGGGTGTTTTGTCCATTTTTTACTTTGGTTTGAATGGAGGGAATTTATTGAAACTTGGACGTACTTGGTGTGTATATAGTTTTTACGAATTACAGTCATATTATAAAATAAAAATGACAGTTTGGGGTAATTACCCGTTAATTGGCTGTGTCTGAGAAAACCAGGCGGGGGTGTCTATGTGGCCCGACTCAGATTTTAATGATACTGGGTTTAATGACCCTTTGAATAGTGTGAAAAGTTGGGGTAAGATTGATTTTGGCCAAAAAAATTGTTAGGGGTCAAACGGGCACTCTGAAAAAAAGATCTTTTACGTTACTGAAAATCTTCGGAAAAAACTGCCATTGGATTACATGTTAAATTTTGAAACTCTGTGGCTATGGTACGCAACGAGCAGCGGCTTCAAAAAAATTCTGACAATGCAGTCTGGTTATATGACTCTTTAGCTATTGGAATGTACTGTCAAACACACAGGTTTTATTTTGTTTTGGGTTGTTTAGAGCGGCATTTCTGATGTAACCATGGTGACAAAATCGAAGTCTATTTCTTCGACGACAGAAAAGATGAAATTGGTCTATCTCTGTCATTAAAAATCATAGAGAAACAAATAAAGCATGGTTTCCTATATTTTAGAGTACCGGTATGCGGAATCCAATTTTTGGGTCAATTCTATTTTTAGAACAACCCTTGGGTGCATTATGGGCCCATAAATGCAGAAATAGTGTAATTTTTAAACCTTTTTTTCACTTTTCCGGCTGTACGACACAAATTTGGTGACTTGAACATTAGCAATTATGAAACAGGTTTTTCTCTGATTTGGTGTATGAAATTTACTAAATATTATACAGTTATCGCACAGCACCGAGTGCAATATCAGTTTTTATGGCACCGAGGTGACTAATATTGCACGAGGGCGCAGCCCGAGTGCAATATTAGTCACCGAGGTGCCATAAAAACTGATATTGCACGAGGTGATGTGCAATAACTGTTATATCATATGGTTTTTGTTTTTGGAAATGCTAAGAAAAGGGCCGGAATTCTGATGTCAAAACTCTTTTTGTGTTTCTTTGACCTGCATGTTTGAAATGTATAGGGCCTATCAATGACTATTTCACTCACAAAAAATGTTTCACACTTTTGGTATCCATAGAAGGTATATTTGATGATTGGTCTTCTTTAATTTTTTTTTTCTCAAACTTTGTGGCAGACTTAAGACCACTAAATTCAACAAAGTCACTGAAAAATGGGAGAAGAAAAATTGTTTTTCAGCCACTTAATGCTTTATTCTGATTAAACAAATAACATACACAGTACTAAAAGTTGATATCTACTTAGCCCTTTAATATACGCATCTTTTGGCCACCACAATCATTTTTCTATCTATTTCCATTGCTGTGCAGTGACTTTCTTTAACTATTTAAAACCAACAGACGAAATTGTTGCTGCTGCAAGACTCAATTTGTGTTTCTTTTGAACCACATATTTAAAATGAATCTCACTAGAAATGGATGAATATTTCACTCACCAAAAAAATTTCACACTATCGGAATCCAAAAATGATGTACTTGATGATATACTTAATTTTCGATTTTTTTGAAAAACTTTATAGCAGACTTTTGACGTCTAAACACAATAAAATCACCAAAAAATCGGCAAAAATTATGTTTTTCGGCCACTTAATGCTTATTCTGATAAAACAAATTACATAAGCAGTACAAAAAGTTGATATTCGATTAGCCCTTTAATGGACGCATCTTTTGCCGCAAAAAACAGCTTTCTAACTGCCTCCGTTGCTGTACAGTGCAATTTTTACTAAAACTGGAAAACACAAATTGTTTGTCAATCTGTGGCTGCAGCAGCATTGAAACGTGGTGCTTCCTCTCAGGTCCGTCCAATCTCTCACATGTTAAAATGACCGTGCAATATAATGCGTGCAATATCGTAGAATATTGCACGGCTGTCGGCCAATGAGAAGCGAGTATTTCCGCTAGCCATATGATATATATGAATATTGCATGCCAAAAAAGGCTAAATTTAGCCAATATTATGCCCATTTGTGTAAAATTCGTCAAAAAAAGGTCAGAAATTGATGCAACTTAATGGTAAAATTAATGGTTGATACTATATTTTTTAGAAATGCTGTTTGTGAAAAAATATTTTTTGACCTATTTAACATCTAAGATGGCTGCCACAATGGGAATTTTGATAATATCAAAAATTTTGTAGAAACAAATGAAGTGAGGTTTTAAACATTTTTTACCAGCAGCGGAGCAGCCCTATGCAAGAATTGTAACATCTGTTACATTGATAATTGAGCAAATAACATAAAAAGGATTCTTTTATTCGGTGTAAAAATATGCTACATTAATGCCAATTTCTCACAAAAAAGCACTGGCTGATTTTAGGGACATCTTGTGACATATTCTTGAAAAATGTAACAGTTGACGTTACTATAGAAGAATAATATCTGAATGAAACCCATGCCCATTTTGTCTAAAACTGTTTCAAACAAGAATATATATAAAGAAATGTTTTGACTTACTTAAAATCCAATAAGGGGGCTACCATTAATTTTTTTGGGGGGAGCTTGGGAGTTTTATTAGCTTGTTTGTTTTCTTAGAAAATTAAGAGCTGTTGTCGTCACTCGATTGTCGTCGTCATCGTCGTCGGTGATGGCGTTGTCCCAGTTAAGGTTTGTGTAAGCGTCCATTTGTGACCTTAGTATTTCACTTAGAGTTATGAAATTTGGTACAAGCATTGGTCTGTGGGTGTGGATCAGGAACATATTGAGAAATCCAAGATGGCCACCATTTTGTGGTGGCCATTTTGGCAACTATCTTTCTTCATTCTTCAACTGCCAACTGTGCCCTTAATATTTCACTAAGAGTTATGAAATTTGGTAGAGGTATTGGTCTGTGGGTGTTGATCGGGACCCAGTCGAGAAATCTAAGACGGCCACCAATATGGCTGCCACAAAATGGCCGCCAATCTTGAACTGCCTACTGCGACCTTAATATTTCACCCGCAGTTACGAAATTTGGTACAGGTGTTGGCCTATGAGTTTGAACTGGGAACATGTCGCGAAAATCCAAGGTGGTGGCCAATTTGGCAGCCATCTTTTTCATAATTGAACTTCCCATTGTGACCTTAATATTTCGCTTAGAGTTATGAAATTTGATACAGGTATTGGCCTGTGGGAATGGAATGCCCACTGTGGCCATTGATTAGGAACATGTTGAGAAATCCAAGATGGCTGCCAAAATGGCCACTTCAAAATGGCCACCATCCTTGAACTGCCCATTGTGACCTTAATATTTCGCTTAAGAGTTATGAAATATGGTACATTTATTGGCCTGTGGGAATAGAATGCCAACTGTGGCCATTGATTTGGAACATGTCGAGAAATCCAAGATTGCAGCCATTTTGGCAGCTATCCTTCTTCAATTTTGAACTGCCCATTGTGACCTTAATATTTTACTAAGAGTTATAAAATTTGGTATAGTTATTGGCCTGTGGGTATGGATTGGGAACATGTCGAGAAATCCAATATGGCTGCCAAAAATGGCCACTACACATTGGTCACTATTGCAGACTTTTCCATTTGGAACTTACAGTTAAAATATTAGTCATATTATTGAAGTTTTTCAGGATAAGGGAACTAAGGTGGTTACTAAGACATGAAACACCCACTTATGAGCTACTTAGGTACCCTTAGGTACCAACACTAGTAGCCTTGGCCCCTTAAATGGGTCCTTACAGCACATTTGGCTAATTATGACAACTGTAAGGCACCTAAGAATCCACTAACAGCCAAACATAAGTACTTAAGGGTACTTATGTTAGTTCCATCCACTTGCAGAGCATGAAATCTACTAAAAATGTCCCCTTAGAAGGATTACAGAAGTGAGAATGCCTAAGGTGAAAATCCTTTGTTTGACAAACTTAGCAGATTTCATTTTGCATTGGTTCATCAAGCCCATACTGAGGAAAACACACTAGTTAACTGACTTGCATTGTTTTACCATCCTCTCCACGCAAGCCCTGCTAAAATGGACAGGGCTTTCTGCTATTTCCAACCTCTTCTGTGATTGGCTGCTTATTTAGGTCATAAGCATTTTGCAGGCAGATTTAGTCTGATTATGGACACTTAGAGGATTACTGGCAACTAAGAAAAACAGTGTAAAACAAGCAAACTTTCAAACAGTTTCATTTCAGAACTGTGAAAATACATATTTCAATGGAATTTTCGGAACTGTGATAGCACCTTTGAACAATACACAATTTCTCCATTAAATTTTGTAGCTGTGTGAAACAGAAGCAACAATTTCAAACTGTGATGTAGCAGTCCCTGAGCGGCTGAGCCAAAACTGGGTCAGTTAATTAAGTATTCATGAATTAGCAAAGGTTATGGGCCATTTTGCCATGGTATGACTTGGGATGATGTGTTTTACCAACACATACATAATCTTGATAAAACTGACAAATCAAGAAGTGCAGCAGCAAACCCACGACTGCACAGTTCTGTTGCTGGAACAATGTGATGGAGCATGTGCCATCAATTTTTCTGTTAGAAAATACCTAGATATACATGCCAAAGTATCAGATATGTACAATCAAACTGTTTATTGGAAGGATGTTGGATGAGGGGGTGGGGTCTAGACCAAAACATAATTACTTGATTTTCAGTGCCTCTAAATCAATAATTTTGGTTTGAATTGAATAAAATTATCAATGAGATAGATAATCTTCCAAAACCAAAAAAAATTAACTTGTACTGTAAATGCTGCATGCATTCCAAAATTTACTTCAATTCTCACTAGGGGAGACTGGGGCAAGTTGTAACATTTATAAACCATCGTTAATTTGAAACTAAATCAGGCAGATGATTCCCTAATTTGATACATGAAGCTAGTGTTGGAGGTTCAAGACCTGCCTCCATTGATGGTCTCATTCTGATGGTGTGGGCCCTTGCTCAGTCTCAGCTGCACCAGACAAAAATGTCATTTTTGATTGTGAAAATTCTGAACTCAAAATTTATAGATAAGCACTTACAATTGGCCAGCGCTGAATTAGCAACATGAATGCCTCCTGCCCCATGTAACTTATAATTTAACATGTTTAACTGACATGTTGTCAGAATTGTGAGTAACACTTAAGCTGTAATTTGAGTGACATTGTCCCCAAACCAATTTTGGAGTGACTGGTGGAATGATATGATACATTTAGACAACCAATAAATTGTGTCAATATAAGATACTATAACAAACCAGTTATATGCTGCAAATATTATATGAATGATTAAAATATGTGAAAAAAAGGTAAAATACAATGTAAGTTTAAAAAAAGGGGGATCAACCAACCTGACTAATCCAGTGATAAACCTTACAGCAACACAGGGTTCAGATGTGCAACCTAGACCTCTTTGGGAAGGTCCACCATTATCTCCCTAATTGTTGTGTGACTTGTGTCCCATTGCTTCACAAAGTAAGATTTTTAAATAGAAAATCACCCCAAGGCAAAAACGACACAACTTACCTAAGTCTCCCCTACTTTTTTTTGTAAAAATTTGATTAATACACAACTGCACATGTACCAGGCCCCACTGACAAATGTTAGAAATATCCATTCCACAATATTTATGTTAATGTACATGTTTGAAGAAGGAGGATGCATATACCAAATTCATGGTGTTATTACAGATTTCGTATAAGTGTGCCATGTTCCATATGAATATATGCCTAGATGATGTCAGTATTGCAATACTGACATCACTATTGGCACTCCAAGCTTGAGTTTTGATTCCAACTGCCACCAACAAGTCAGGCTTATGGGCTGTCTAAGTGTGAATAACAATTGATTAATCTGCATTCATTGGTATGGTTGTTTGATTCAGTTGGAGCAGGTGAAACCGATATGTTTGAGCCACTTGCTTGATCATCATGAACATTCATGGTGTCCTGTTGTGAAATTTCTCAGCACCTTGTGGTTTTTCAGCCAATTAGGTGAGATCTGCACCAAAGAAACTGTTCAGAATTGATGACTGGAATGGGGATGATGGGGAGATTTTTCGGAAGTGAACATGGCAGTGTTGCATGTGCATACCAGAGGACGAGAAATGGGGGGGGGGTAGTTTCTCCCCAAAAATTGGGAAAAGGCAAGACAAGGAGGCTTAGAATTCGATCATCAAATAAACATTTTTGGAAATCAGTGATAAGGATGCCCCCAAGCAAAACTGCCCCCCCTTAGGTCTTAAATTCTGAATGGATCCTGAGTATATTATTTTTTCCAAGACAGAGCAGCACATGATAACCTCTCAGACCAACAAATGAATGTGGGAGTGAATGAATTTGTTTTGTTGTAAAAGTGCTAAAACTGATAGCAGTTATACACTAAGTCCATGCATTATATATAGCTGGATATTGTAACTTTTGGATTTATTCAAAACATCAAACAGAATAATCAATATTGGGCAACAATCTAACAGCTTACATGTATGTGTGAATTTGTAATGGTGTGATCATTATGGGTTCCAAGTGACACAGCTGAAACTGCGAATATACCAACTGTGAAATCATTATGCTGATACTGACATCACCAGAGCACTGTGGCAGTTGAAAAGAACATGGCACACTAATACGAAATCTGTAATAACAGAAGGCCTCGGTTTAACAATGCATATTTTATGGTCTTATATGAATCGATTAAGTTTGATTGTTGCGTACGTAAAGCTTTGCCGAAGGTTTAAATGCTCATATTTGTTGTAATGCACGTAAACCTTGTCATATTGCATTGTGGGTTTGCTCAAGCACAGTCTATGCTTGCACACAATATGGTCTATGTTTATTTCACACATTAGGATATTTATATTTAATCTCAATATTATGACAAACACAGAAACTTCGCAATGAAATTATATAAAAGCTGAGAAAAACAGTTCTGTGATCTCTCTAAGGAACCTCCACCAAGCATAAGGGGCCTTATACCATTCGACACCTCTGTCAGCCAATCATATGCCACTATTGCAGGGGAATAATTCCCATATTCGTTGTTGTCCAGTTATCCTTTCATGTTTGACTGTTTGAGTGTTTGTCTCATGGTATAAGCCAGTAATTCACCATGGGATCAGGAATATGTGTTTATCACACCTCGGCCTAAAGGCCTCGGGTGATAAATCACATATTCCCTCTCCCGTGGTGAATAACCTTTACTTAGTGTCTTAGTAGCCAGCTAAGTTCCCTTATCCTGAAAAACTTCATTAGGTACAAGAATTTCCCTGTGGCTCTTAATCAGGCACACATTGATAGATTTCCCATTAACGGACGAGTGTTGAAACCGCTTGCGGTTCTGGTTAAACAAATAATTTCTTGCTCACCTTGGTGAAATAGATGAATTATTTTTAGGTAGTTTGGTGGGGGTATGTCTATATGCCAGTGACGCCAACATGGTAGGTCTGGAAACTCATGGCTGCTGGTCTAACATCACGGTAGTGTTCTATGGCTTAGTTTACAGCAATTAGAAATGATGTATTAGTCGAGTACACCTAAATCTATTGCAAAATTTCACAAGAAATAATGAAGCTTCATGGGAATATTGCATATCTGCCCAAAAACTGCAGGATTCTACAATTGCTAAAGGCATCCTGTAGTAGTTTTGCTTTTCAACAAGAGTTCTGCACAAGTCTGTAATTCTGCAATTTGGTGCAGTATCAGTCCTATGCCTAACACATGGCTGCAAGTGAATCTAACTTAACAGGGAGCATATCATGTAGATTTCTCTCACCAGGGGCTTGGCGAGCAAGTCTGACATGCTGTCTGTATAAATAGCACATACTCCATCCCAGCTCTGATACCTGGCTGTGTGAAGCTACCCCAACACCTTGGCCCTTGGCCTCTGGTTACAACCTTTGACTGAACCGTCTAAGGTACTGGGTAATAGGTTGAACACACAATACCACATCAACTTGAATCTGGATACAGATAAAAATAACTGAATGTAGATCTAGCTTTATGGCCACTTTCATGTGCGTAGATGAATTCATAGATGAATAGAGATGATAAGGATAGGGAAAACTTTATTTGTTGGTTGGGAGAATCTAGATAGATAGATAGCCATCTTAGTGCATACCCGGGAGTGCATCCTTATTCATAGCACTGGTCCCTTCCTGAATTCATGAGAGAGTCGAGGCTCAGACTATAGGCCTGCCTGGAAACCAGCTTAGTAAGATAGCTTGATTATAAGGCCTATTTTTTACATACCTAATTGTCGGGTTCCGTTTTCTTTGGATTTTCAATTTTGTAAATAAATTGGTTAACACAAAGAGATGACAGGCTACGCTGTTTAAAGTGCAATCAACAAAAGCAACAAAGTGAAGTACCATCCAATTGCACTGCCCTCTGGGGCCACACTACTCTCTGGGGCCACACTACCCTCTGGTGGCCACACTACCCTCTAGTGGCCACACTACCCTCTAGTGGCCACACTACCTTTTAGTGGCCACACTACCTTTTAGTGGCCACACTACCTTTTAGTGGCCACACTGCCCTCTAGTTGCCATGCTGATGAACGTTTCAAATACGGCCACCTCGCCAATATGGCCATAATGCCTTAGAACCGTTGGTGGTCTAGTTTTCTTGAATTTTAGGGTGCTAAATTTGTCATGAAAAACAGTAGAAAATTTCAAAATTCTCGTTAACATAAAGAATATTTAGAAGAAATGTTTATTACCACAACAAATTTATAATGCAAGAAGTCAAATTTCTTCAAAAATGTTGTGGTACCATGTTTTGAATAAAAATTCAGTCTATTTCATGATTACAATAGCGTATATTCATATTCATATAACCATGATCAAATTGAAAATATTATTGGATTGCTTCAATAGATCACAGAATCAAATAATTCTATGCCAAAAAAATCATGAAATGAGTCAGTTTTGTCAGTGGAAGGGGAAAACTATATATAAGATATTCATTTTCTGCGTATCCAAAGTGGCTTTTGTCGGAGTCTTTATTTTTAAGGAGAAGAGATAGATAAATAGATAGATAGAAGGCAATGAGATAGATGGATAGATGAAGATAGATAGATAGAAAGATATAGATAGATAGATAGATAGATAGATAGATAGATGAAGTACTTAGTTATATAGATAGATAGATAGATAGATAGATATACAGATGGCAGGCTTGGGGTCAAGTACTGTACTTGGACTCGTAGCTTCTAAAAATGAAGTACTTGTACTTGAATCCAAAGTACTTGAAGTACTTTGTAAGTACATCATGCAAGTACTTTGCCTATATATAGTAGGGCAGGGCTGCACAAAGTGCGGGAACGTGGGAACATTATTCCCAGGCACATTTCCTGATTTGGCAGGCACATGAAACAAGAAAATAAAAAATGTGTTTTACTAAATTTATTAACTGTCAATAGTCAGTGCAACACATTGAAGACAACATGTTTCATCAGCAGATATAAGGCACACTTACTCTGCACACAAGAGTTCATATTTTACATCATGCATAAGAGACAGCAGCAGTGAGCTGACACCGTCAGTGAACTCTGCCTGATTTCAAATGCAGTAACGACCGCTTTTTTTAAGGGAAGTGGAGTAACGACTTGGTCTGTTGAATTAGGTCTAGAATTGAATATTAAATAACTTTTAATCGGCCACTTAATTATTGGAATTCTGCTATTGCTGCAAAGTGGTACTTGTTGTGGAACTTTTTTTTTGGCGGAGTCATAATTTTTCCTGCCCAGGGAATTGTGAGTAGTCCCTGTTTGGCAGCCAGCCAGACAGCCACACTCGAGCACCCTCACTTCTCAGTATAAGCTTGTTAAGCTTGCCCTGACCAGTGACCACAACATACATTATTTGTGAAGTTGTAACAAAAAGATTAACTCTTCTTTGGTGTGACAGACATAATTAACTGTTTCAGATCTCTCAAAGCAATTGAATGAATGCTTTAGTGTTTCATTGTTGTCCATTTGTTGTTTCAATTAGTTTTGTTGGAGAACGCCCTAAACTATCATTTAAATCATGCTGGCAATAGCTGTAAAAGGATTTGAAAACTTCATAATTTTATGGTGCTCATTGGCAGTGCATGTGCACTCATTGATAGTTTAAAATTGTTGATTGCGCTTTGTTTATATGTTGGTGGCAGCTCAGCTGTGTGTATGAGCACAAGTGATGTCTACCTAGACATGACCTGACCTACTCGAATATTAATAAATGTGTCAGCTGGAGGTCATCCGATTTCTGGCAGACTCTCCAGCTGTGCTGTTCGTTCAGAGTCTGTGAGCAGACTGCTAAACCCTAATGATATAGCACTTTCACGAATGTTAGTGTTGGCAGATATAAAAATGAATAATAAAGCACACTCACAACTGTTAGTTATTACATGTACACGAGCACCTATGCTCTTTTTTTCATGTCCACGAATTCGTACATGCTCGTTTTTACACCTCCACGAATTCGTGAACATGCCAAATAATGAAAAATATATACATGCCATTACACATATCTGGCCTTTGGTATAGAGGTAGCCTGTTGGCAACCATTCATAATTTTTTTTTTTCATATCATCCAAATGCCTCATCAAGTATACCTCATACCTGATCACACTAGAGTCAGGAGTCAGGAGTCATACTTCAAGAGATCTAAGGAGACGGAGTCACTTATCAGACAGCCAAAGGAGTCGCGAGTCGGAGTCGGTTCACTTAGTACTCTGAAGCCCTGCTTTTGGGGATAAATATTACTTAACTGGTTAGAGAAGGTAAGTATTAAGAAGGCTCTATAAGGAAAATACCACATCATTCCAAGAATAAGATTGTTCGTACACACTTTCTGGAGAATTTTAGGGAAGAATTATCACTATCACAAACCTCTCAAACCATTTACAAGTGCAGGACACTTCAGTTTGATCAATCACAATTTTTACAATTTATTAAAAAATCTTAGCAAATTTAGAGACTGTTCAAGATTTAAGAATGGGGGGAGGGGTTAGTATTTTGCCTGGGGGGGAATAACTTTTTGCCTGTGTTTCAATTTGGGGGTACTGAATTTTTATAATATGTCTAAGGGGGTATGAAATTTGAAGATCAGAAAGACATCACATAATATGTAGGGCAAGTTGACCAAACTTCAGCCTACTTTGGTTTTTGATTGCTTGTCACTGGCTGGCTATTCATGGGAACAACATGTAGCTATGGACCTAACCCCAGCCTCCACTCTTCTTCATGACCTTAGTGCAAAAAAAAGCCATATGCCTTATAAGGCAGTGCAAATGTGATCCAAAGACAAAAGTGGGACATGTACATGTACCTCAACTTCAGCCGCGTAGTACCTAACTTCAGCCTAGGATGTACCTTTAGAACTTCAGCCACCAGTACCTGGCTTCAACCACTTGATCCTATTGTCATAGAAACAGCTGACTGACTTAATTGGTCCTTAATTACTTGCAAGACTCAATCCTCCAAAAAAATATTTTAAAACAGCTGGAAAAATTTTTAAACTCCAATTCAGGCAACTAGTCTCTTCCAGTATGCCAGACCAAAAAAGGCTTCAAAAGTTACATTTTTTGACAGATAGATATTCAGGGATGATTAAACCAACTTCTCTTGTGAGATTGACTGGCTGGAATTTGGGGTAACACTGGGCTGACGTTAGGTTGGATGGGGTGAAGTTAAGACCATGGGGGCTGAAGTTAGGTTAAATTGGCATATCTTATGCGTTACCAAATTCCATGAATAAACAAATAGAAAATATTGAAAAAACCTTAATATATCAAAGAAAACTAATTTTTCCTTCCTATTAGGCCTTCTTTGGGTTGCCACTGTTTGGGTGAATTGGTACAGCCAACTCACAGAGTTAACGTTACGCCAAACTTTTTTTTCATTTTGCGTACTAATTGTGTTGTAAAACAAGCAAAAATGCTGTCCACTACGAATGCATGTAAAATTCCTCTTTCTTGTGTTGGAATGGTCAAAAATTTTTTATAATTTATTCTAAACACATAGACAATGACTTTAAACCGAAAAAATGGCACCTGGGCCTCATCAAAATTTAATTACAGGGAGTTTTCTGTAGGGGTCAACTTGCCCTACACTGCAACTTCACCCAGGCCTTTGTACCTGCGAAAGTCTGCGAATCTGGATGCGCAATCATTCAATTTGTGCATACATACATATAACGACACGTGATACACTTCGTATGTTGGGGGGGGGGAGGGAAAAACTGCATCGACTACTAAAGTTGGAATTAAACCTATGGAGGCCATTGGAGGGTATAAACTTTTGTGGCAACTTCTGACAAAACTCCCATGGCCCAATGGCCATAGATTCTGTATGGTCCCTGTGCAAATTTTGTTTAATGCTAGAAGATTTGTGAAACATCATAGCAACCAGTGTCTCACAAAGACCTGTGGAGAATCATAGCAACCAGTGTTTCACAAAGACCTGTGAAGCATCATAGCAACCAGTGTTTCAAAGAGACCTGTGAAGCATCATAGTAACCAGTGTTTCACCAAAACCTGTGAAACATCATAGCAACCAGTGTCTCACAAAGACCTGTGAAGGATCATAGCAACCAGTGTTTCACAGAGACCTGTGAAGCATTATAGCAGCCCGGGTCTCACAAAGACCTGTGGAGAATCATAGCAACCAGTGTTTCACAAAGACCTGTGAAGCATCATAGCAACCAGTGTTTCATAGAGACCTGTGAAACATCATAGCAACCAGTGTCTCACAAAGACCTGTGGAGAATCATAGCAACCAGTGTTTCACAAAGACCTGTGAAGCATCATAGCAACCAGTGTTTCACAGAGACCAGTGAAGCATCATAGCAACCAGTGTCTCACAAAGACCTGTGAAACATCATAGCAACCAGTGTCTCACAAAGACCTGTGGAGAATCATAGCAACCAGTGTTTCACAAAGACCTGTGAAGCATTATAGCAGCCCGTGTTTCACAAAGACCTGTGAAGCATCATAGCAACCAGTGTTTCACAGAGACCTGTGAAGCATCATAGTAACCAGTGTTTCACCAAGACCTGTAAAACATCATAGCAACCAGTGTTTCACAAAGACCTGTGAAGCATCATAGCAACCAGTGTCTCACAAAGACCTGTGAAGGATCATAGCAACCAGTGTTTCACAAAGACCTGTGAAGCAGCATCATGCCAAACCAATCAAAGTTGTACTCTGATGTCCTGCGCATCGGATTAAAAGAATCAACCGAGACTGTGTCACTGGTGAGGCTTCAGAATGGAAGGAACTCGGGTCAGAATAACTCAATCAAAATTACTAACCGTTTTGAAATCCTGTCTGAATCTGCTACACATCGCAGTTCCTCAGACAACTATCCTCCAAACACTTCAAACAACATTCTAAGAGCCTGTGTGTGGAATGCTCAAAGTTTAAGACAAAAAACTCAGTCTGTCAATGATTTTAAGAATGAATTTAACTTGGATATCTTTCTCTTCACTGAGACATGGCTGAAAGCGGATGATAAAGTCGAAATTGGTGAACTAGAAAGTAATGGTCAATGCTTTTTTCTAGGCTCACCCCGAGAAGGTAGACAAGGGGGTGGAGTTGGCTGCATTGTCAAATCAGGTCTACATGCAATTAAAATGGAAAGTGTGAATACAAAGACCTTTGAGCACATGGAAGTCCAACTGAAATTAAGTGGAAAAATTTTAACAATCCTACTTGTATATCGCCCTGAGCCCTCTAACCAAAATAAGTACAGCTTGACTGAATTCTATGACGAATTCAAAAATTTTTTTTCGCCGGTTATCAAACAAGTCACAATGAAATTATTATAACAGGTGATTTCAACTTTCATATGAACAAAGAAGATAGCAAAGCCATCCAATTTGGGAACATCTTAGAAATGTTTAATCTTGAACAACATGTTACTTCTCCAACTCACAAAAGTGGAAACACTTTGGACCTTGTTATAACCCGCAGAAATTCAAGTCTCAAAGATTGTGTGGTGGGTGACCTGCTTTCTGATCACCACTGCATCCTTTTCAACATTGAATTGGCCAAAGGCAAAAATCCAAAGAAGAAAATAGCATTTCGAAAAACTAAGGATATTAATATAATAAAATTTAAGAATGATATCCGTCTGTATCTTGCTAAGAATGGTCCAAAATTACAAATGGCTAACGATCTGAGCAGTCTTGTGCTTTTATACAACTCAACCAAAGAGGTGCTGGACAAACATGCACCAATTAAGATCAAACAAGTAACAGTTCGAAAACCAACACCTTTCTCAAATGCTGATATAAAGAACTTAAGACTAGCAAAAGAAAGGCAGAAAGAAAGTGGAGACGAACCAGACTTCAGGCAGACTGGGAAATATTTAAGGAAAAACTAAATGAGTTAAATGACCGACTCAATCAACTAAAAACAGATGACCTGAAGACAAAGATTGAAAAAACAAAGGGTAATTCAAAGGCTATGTTTAAGATCCTTAATTCAAGCCTTAACAGAAAACAAGAACTTCCTCTACCACATCACGTAAACAAAGCAGATCTTGCAAATGATTTCAATAATTTCTTTGATGACAAAATCAAGAAAATTAGATCAAGATTAGATGCAAACAGCACAAGCATTGAAAATAATGATGAGACCCATTCAGGCCAAAAGTTACGACAATTCAAAACACTATCCGAGACAGAGATAAAGAAAATCAGCACCGATATGCCTGTAAAGCACTGTAACCTTGACCCAATACCCACATGGTTACTGCTGGAATGCATCGATGAATTTCTCCCGATCATTGCTAAAATAGTCAATGAATCACTCAGACAAGGGAAAATGCCTGATGAACTGAAACATGCCCTTGTAAAACCTCTCCTGAAGAAAAATTGACTTGATCTCGTTAAGAAGAATTACAGACCAGTTTCAAATTTATCATTCCTGAGTAAAGTAATAGAGGGTGCTGTTATCAAACAGTACACCAGTCACCTCGCACTAGGAAGTCTTGATGACGAAAAACAGTCGGCATACAAGCAAAATTACAGTACAGAAACTCTATTGACAAAAATTCACAATGATGTCATGTTGAACATGAGCCGTGGTGAAGTTACAATGCTGGTACTATTAGACTTATCTGCAGCATTTGACACAATTGATCATGAAATCTTGTTGAAAAGGCTAAGAGACAAATATGGTATTGGTGGCTCTGCTTTGAATTGGTTCAAATCCTATATCACTGGCAGATCTCAATCTGTACGCATAAACGAAACTGAATCAAACAAACTGCCTCTAAAATACGGTGTTCCTCAAGGATCAAAACTTGGCCCAATCTTGTTCAATTCCTATATTTCGCCAATAAGTCAGGTGGCTGAACAAAATGAAGTTGATGATCAAAAGTACGCCGATGATGAACAACTGATCCTATCCTTCAAGCCAACTTTTCTTGAAGAGGAAAATGCAACAAAGAAAATGGAAAAATGCATCACAAACATACACAATTTTCTTCACAATGGTGAAAAGACAGAGTTAATCCTCATCGGCACACCATTTCAACTCAAGAAACTTCGCATGTCAAAAATCAGCGTAGATAATGTTGAAATCAAGGCAACAGATCATGCCAGAAATTTAGGCGTGTTCTTTGATAAACACATGTCAATGCTCAAACAAGTGAACAAAATGTGTCAAAATGCTTATTATAACCTCCGAAACATCTCAAAACTCTGTAAGTCACTGAGCAAAAAGTCAATCAACAGCTGTCAATGCATTAGTCACTCCTCACTTGGACTATGGCAATGGACTGCTTTATGGTTTATCCAAACAAACAATAAATAAACTTCAGGTGGCTCAAAATTCTGCTGTACGATTGATTGAAGGACTGAAAAGACATGATAAGGTTAGTCATCACAGGAAAGAGTTATACTGGCTTCCAATTCCTGCAAGGATTCAATTCAAACTTATGACAACCACATGGAAAGCTGTGAATAATCAAGCGCCTCAGTACCTCAAAAGTCTCATTCAACTAAAACCTGAAAATGACCTGAATCTCCGCAGCAATGGCAAACTGCTCTTACAGACACCTGCCTCACAATATCAAAACAAGTTCGAAGATAGGGCCTTCTCCTTTTCGTCACCAACACTTTGGAATGGCTTACCAGAAAATGTGAGAAAATCAAGAACACTGGATAACTTTAAGAAACGATTGAAAACATATCTCTTTGCAAAATACTACAGAAACATCAACTAATCTAACCAAGCACCAATGAGCAGTTTACTGGTATTGGCGCTATATAAGTACTTATTATTATTATTATTATTTGCCAAGCATATTTAAGGGGCTAAAGATCGTTTAAAAGCTCCGAAATAGATGAGGAATTGAGAGAAGTTTCACCGTTTTTATGCAAACTCCAGTTCTTGAGCTGATTTGTGTAGATTTTATGACAAGCTATGAATGAAATTCCAAATATTGTTCTCAATTTCTATCATTGAATGTATCTATCATTATACATAATGTTGCCGCATGCCAGGCACATTTTGAAGTATGTCTGGTGTTCCCAGGCACAAAAACATTTTGTGCACCCCTGATCATTTTTAAAGCAAAAAGTAGTTAAAGTACAACTTGGCAGCAAGAGACAGTAATGTGCGTAATTATTATATGTTATGGTACTCAGTAGTGAAGCAGTGATAACAGATACAATGTAATTACCCAGGTATTTCGCCAGCCATTGCTCTGCTACTTGCATTATCTGCAACTTTGGCCATAATTGAAGATTTCCCTGATCCGGGCCCACCGAGAAGCAGAAATGGCGTGTCCTGGACAACTCCGTCCATGTAATTGGCAATCTGGGGAAAAAATGACATTTAGTTAGACAAAAGCAGGGTTTTATCATACGGGTTTGATATCCTTGAAAAACAGAAAAACCCCGAGAATCACCGAGTGAGTGTCTTGATTTTACTCCTCTACAGCACCTTATGTATATCAAGGCCAGCCAGAGTGTTATTTGTCTTTGGCTGTCTGTGCACATACTTATCGTCAACTTCTTCAGGCCACACTTACAGCTGAGGAAAATGTGACCCCAAATGTCAATGACATGAAGGCTGATGAACCTCAGGATCAGTGGACAGAGGCAGGGCCTGCACTAATGTCAGCCAGCCCCAGCTCAGCCCACACAAGGGGTATGGGCCTATGGGGTTGGCGAGCCAGCCACTAGGGCCCTGCACGGGACGGGACGGGATTGACGGGACCATTGGTCCCGTCTCCCATGGGACCAATGGGAGTCCCAGGTAAGTTTGGGCCGGGAGCGGGACGGGAGCGGGATTGAAACTGACGGGGTTGGACGGGACTGGGATCCCCTCCACCCCAAAAGCCTGGGAACGGGACGGGAGTGACTTGGAATATCAAGCGCTAATCCCGTTGCACTCCCATCCATATCTCAGTATCACAATTTTCTGATATAAAAAAAACATCCAATTAAGAAATAGCCCCACCAGAAATGAAATATCTTAAGACTGCTTTAGGATAATCTATTTTCAAAAATGAGCAAGGATTTTTTTTTTTTACTCCAAGCCTCACCAGGCTCGCCCCCTCCTCCTCTTGAGACCTGATGGTTGCCCCTAACCAGGTTGCAATGTCATTAAAATAAGTCTAAGCACTAAATTGAGCTTATTAGTTAATTACTATTTGGTAAAACAGACCCAACAACTACCCTGTAGGCCAATAGATTTTTTGGACAATGGCATTGTTATGGTAGCAGTGGCTCTTGAGGCTGTTGTTTTTCATCACTAGTTTACTGTGTTTGAATCCATTCCAGTGGGTGATCTGCAGTTTCATGATCAGTAGTTAAAAAGAGAAAGTTCTGCCACAAAGCCATGTATTCCCTTGTAACAACTATTTTTTTTATCAAGGTAACAATTTTAGGGTGTGAGGTTCCAAAAATTCCCTCCAGGTGGAAAAAAAACTGCTAGATGGAGCTGCCACCTTGTGCTAATTTTGTTGAATTTCTTTGTTTTCATTGAAACAACTTTCACAAAATTAAAGTAACTGAAACACGGTGGACACACATATTTAATTACAAAAATCAATGTAATCAATGTGTCATTGCAACAAATGGCAACGTCCAAAACAGTTCTATCACTCTTCAATGCTTGACCAAAGTTTGGCCCATTTCAGGGCAAAAACAATATCGAGTTCCATAGGAACTTCGATAATAAAACACCAGAGCCATGCAGGAAGGGAATAGGAGTAGACTCCATGAGTCCCTCTAGTATTTTTTGCTGATGAGATGCAGTATGCGTCAGACCGACTCCTGAAATTGGAGAGTCTGGGTTGTCCAAAAATTTCAACTGATTGGTTAAATAAACTTTTATAAACATTAGGGTGCATCGTCTGCCCCTATATCTTCAGAATGTAATGCACTTTTGCTGTGTTGTTCCTTTATGTCATAAAAGAAGCCCTGCAAAATTTTAGGAAAAAATTCCAATGTCTAAGGGTGGCACTACAGGCGAGACACCAGGCAGTTGCAGGTTTGATTGTTTGCTCGGGTGTGCAAACTTCAAAGGCATGCAAGTGAGTGCAAAGTAGTGGATGTGCTAGGTTGTATAGAGGAGTGCAAGTGTGAGCATCAGCTCGGAAAATTTATTGAGTTGTACTGTACAGGCAACACAATCAAGTTAATTTGTTTAGCAAGTTTTGGCTGATTCACAAGTGCTACGTGCAGGCAACACACGCAAGTTAGTCAGGCAAGTTTGTCAGGCAAGTTGGCTCAGGTTGCAAGAGCTACGTGCAGGCAACACAAGCAAGTTAGTTCGCTAGACAGGTACTGGGAGTTAGTTCGAATCGAAGACCAATCAATTTGTGACTGACCTAAGGAGTTAGTTTGAATCGAGGATCAATCAATTTGTGACTGACGAAGGAAATTTGTTAGGGTGAGTTTTGTCAACAATCAAAATACAGATTTATCCAACATTAAATATCTTTGGATATAAAATGAAACATTGAAATTCATGAAAATAAGGTTTTGTTACATGCCAAGTCAATTTTTAAACAACCTTGTATTTAGTGGAATCATTTCTGCAATCATGATTTGATCATATTTAGTTTTTATGCAATATTACAAATAAAAGCAGGCTGACATTAATTTAATGTCTTTCTTTTAATTTACATCACTGAGGTTATATTTGAGCAAAAAGGGAACAAGTGGGGGTTTTGAGATTTCGTATGAAATGTTTTGGAAAGGCCCTCTGAGTCAGAACTATTTGCATAAAGCATATTTTTATATATAATTATGTAATATACATAATTTATTATATTTAACCACATAAATTCTGAGGAAGAATGTGATAAAAAATTATACTTGGGGCACATTGTACAGCACTTTTGAGTTACCAAGATCCAAAATTTGACCGAAATGTGCCAAGTAATTTTCTTTGATAACCCTCTATATAGTGGTCTTATTACCAGTCTGTCTGATATGTTCATACTTAATTTTCATTCAAAATAAAAATAAAAATAAGCTGACAGTACTCCATGTCTTAAAATGTACATAGCTGAGGTTAGATTTAAACCATTAAGTTAGAATTGAGAGTTCAAGATTTCTTGTCAAAATCTTTAAATGCAGTGTAGAAAAAACGCAAATGTGTGTTTCTTAATATGCTAAATGCTTGAAAGTGAATATTATGAGGTTATATCATGGGTAGGTGCAGTACCTCCCTAGTATACTCCCCTCGACCCCAGTATATTCCCGAGACCCGAAGGGTCGAGGGAATATACTGGGGTCGAGGGGAGTATACTGGGATGTACTGCACCTACCCATGGTATGACCTTTTTATCCCATGTCTGGGCACATTTTCAAAATAATCCTAAACTTTTATTTATCTAACAGCTACTTCATGTGAAACAAAACCCGAGAATGTAGCTTAAAAATTCTATATTCAGTAATACTTTTTTCCTGGAAAGAGTTTTTGAGATATCACCTTGAAATTTTGGATTTGTAATCCATGCTATATGTAAGACATGCTGTGTTAATAGCATATTTCTGGATAGATTAGATCCAGAGGAATAAAATAAAACGACAGTAGTACTTAAAAAGACGTTTACTCAAATCAGTAGTTTCACACTCAAACTGAAAAATTTATGTTTCAGTAATTATTTTTTCCTGGAAAGAGTTTTTGAGATATCACCTTGAAATATTGGATTTGTAATCTATGCTATGTGTAAGACATGCTGCTTTAATAGCATACTTCTGGATAGATTAGATCCGGAGGAATAAATTAAAACGGCAGTAGTACTTAAAAGGACGTTTACTCCAATCTGTAATTTCACGCTCAAACTGAAAATTTATGTTTCAGTAATTATTTTTTCCTGGAAAGAGTTTTTGAGATATCACCTTGAAATATTGGATTTGTTATCTATGCTATATGTAAGACATGCTGCTTTAATAGCATACTTCCAGATTGATTAGATCCAGAGGAATAAAATAAAACAGAAGTAGTACTTAAAAGACGTTTACCCAAATCTGTGAACTGAAAATTCTCTTTTCACCAATAATATTTCTTTTTTAATTTATCGTTCTATATTTCTATCTATCTATCTATCTATCTATCTATCTATCTATCTATCTATCTATCTATCTATCTATCTATCTATCTGTCTATCTATCTATCTATCTATCTATCTATCTATCTATCTATCTATCTATAGGCCTATATATATATGTCTATACGTCCATAGACCTATCTGTTTATTTTTATAATTCACATAACTTTTTAAAATCATGTTAAAGCACCAATCTAACCTGTGTGGTTACAATGTCATATGAAAGCTTTATTTATTTATTATTTATACCTATTGATCTGCAAAGATGGATAGATAGATAGATAGATAGATAGATAGATAGATAGATAGATAGATAGATAGATAGATAGATAGATAGATAGATAGATAGATAGATAGATAGATAGATAGATAGATAGATAGATGTCTGCTTTGATAGAACTTAGAATTGTTATTTATTTGATATAAAAATATTATTGGCTCTATTCACACACAGGTTTGAGAAGTGAATTGTTGAAAGCCACTGGGCAGTGCCACTTCAGCAGATTCTCTGGGTGGGCAGTGGCAGAGTGGAAGATTATTGATTTTTCTTTTGCTGTGCACTCATGCATGCAAGCCAGGCCTGTCTGGCTCAGCTGAAAGGGGATGTGTCAGATTCCTGCACTGTGATTGGTTAATGAATCAAAAGTCAGTATACTCCCTGGCAAGTACTGGTCAGCTGACTGTATACTGGTTTTTCTCCCCGATACTGACTTTTCCCCTGCTGTATTGGCCCAGTAAAAACAGTATCAGGGAGAAAATGTGCCTAGACATGGGATAATGACATTTCTTTCTTTCTTTTTTGTATCGATGTCTTAACCTGTAAAAAAACTTATATATAAGTATACTTAACATTATCCCATGTCTAGGCACATTTTCTCCCCGATACTGTGTTTTATCCTGGGCAATACTTGCAGGGAAAAAGTCAGTATAGGGGAGAAAATCAGTATATGGTCAGCTGACCTTGTATACGATGTTTTTCCCTGTAATTACAGGGAATATACTGAATACAACCAATCAGAGAGCTGCATTTAGACACACCCACAGAAAGTCTGTATAGCGTCACATTCTCTGCTGCAGCTCATGATCTTTTTTTGTAATTTTGAGAGTACCAAAAATGACCACATAGAAAGTTTTGACTCTCTATTTGGTAAAGAAAATTTTCCAAAGCGATTTTCGGTAAATTTGTTTACTTTTTTCAAAGTGACTTATTAGTTGTACAAATACTGATTTATATGAATTTCCATCGGGATGAGGACCCCTTTTTATTTTGTTATATTGTTTTAGACAATATTTCACAACACATGACAAAGTAACAATGTTAAATTCTGTTGACTAGTATTGTTTCAGCCCTATGGATTTTTTTTTCAGAAACGTTTTTCTGCCTTGCACTGCCGTTTTATTTTAATTCTCTGGATCTAATCAATGCTGCTAAATCAGATTCACACAGTGGGTTGAACATATATAGTATAGATAAAAAATCCAAAATTTCAAGCGATATCTCAAAAACTCTTGCCACAAAAAAATCATAACTGAAACAAGAATTTTCACTTCAAGCGTAAAATCACTGATTTGAGTCAACGTTTTTTTTTAGTTCCATGGCCGTTTTATTTTATATCTCAGGACGTGAAAACACCAGACCTACTAAATTCTCCAGTATTTTTGTACATATAGTATAGATTACAAATCCAAAATTTCAAGGCGACATCTCAAAAACTATTGCCACAAAAATATCATAGCTGAAACAAGAATTTTCAGTTCAATCATGAAATCATAGATTTGAATCGACGTTTATTTGTTTAGTTCCATGGCCGTTTAACTTTATATCTCAAAAATGTGCCTAGACATGGGATAAAAAGGTTTTATCACCTGGTTGGCTGTGAATATCACTGTTTACAGTCAAAATATCAGGGCCTATAATATTGTAAAAAATACCACCCTTCCAGGGCGATATTTTTTAACAATGGTTATGACATCACCAGCATTTCAGCTGCCTGATGATGTCACAAACCAAACAAGGGCCAGAATAATGGGATTGTGACGTCATGTCCATTGTTGCTCCATGGTGACGTCTCATTTTTGTTATGGCAGAAAATAGTCCCTCTTCATAACTGAAAATTTGAGGTTAAACCAGGTGATAAAAACAAAACAACCATGCGTCAGGGCACTTCGTACAATATCACTCGCTGTTGTGTGAATTAATATCACTCTCGACCCCAGTATATTTCCTCGACCCTTCGGGTCTCGGGAATATACTGGGGTCTCGGGGAGTATACCGGGGATGTACTGCACCTACCCATGGTATAACCTCATAGTAAATCGATTCATCAAGGTTAGGAAATCATTCTGGCGATATTTTAGCGTGTAAAACGTCTTCAAAATGTGTGTAGACACAGTGGCTAAACTTGAACATTTTCCTAGGGATTTACAAAATACAAATTGGGCTACAGACCTTAATACTTGTCTGATTTTCAAAATTTAAAAACCTGCATATATCAAATAGACTCTGCTGAATTCATTGCACTTATTAATATTGCATTACTCGCAGTATCAAGCTCGCGAATAAGCATGTCGGCGCATTATAAAGAAATAACTTCAGTTGCAAAAACCCAGTGGCCAAAATGAACCAGTGGCATAACTAGGATTTGTTTGTAGGGGGGGGGTGCTTTTTTTAATATTAAGGCCTATCTATCTATCTATTTATCTATCTATCTATCTATCTATCTTCCATCTATCAGTGTATCTATCTATCTATCTGTGTATCTATCTATCTATTTATCTATAAATTGGGCTACAGACCTTAATACTTGTCCGATTTTCAAAATTTAAAAACCTGCATATGTATATCAAATGGACTCTGCCGAATTCATTGCACTACTTAATATTGCATTACTTGCAGTATTAATCTCGCAAATAAGTATGTCAGCGCATTATAAGGAAATAACTTCAGTTGCAAAAACCCAGTGGCATATTATAATTCCTTGTAATAATATTCTTTCACTTTAAGGGATAGAGAAGCATATAGAACATGTTAAAAATCAACTTTGATTTTCAACTTGAAGCCCAACATTACACATTTAATTTCTTTAGTTCTGAATATGTGTGAAGTTAGATGAATGACACTCTGATTCTGACACAATTGCTTTGAGAAATGCATAACATTATCAAAGCAAACGTATCACAGTTACTTCTATTGTACTGACAGATTAGCATATTTTTGTATCTACGTCTTAACCTGTAAGAATTAATTACTTGTAAAAAGTTTGTAAAAAGTTTGCTACAAGATTGCTGAATGCTCAGAGGCGATATTTTTTGCGTGTAAAACGTCATGGATACCTGTGCAAACATCTCTCAGAGCCCCTGATATATATCCTATAGGTGTATCTGCCATCGACACCTGTTCAGAATCAAAGACACCTTGTGGACTGTAACAAAATCGTCGATCATTGTCGCGACTTTGTGCTCAAATCTAACCAATTCTAAGTAATTCTCAGCCATAATATGAATATTTCCATGTAGCAGAAACCAACACCTTCAATATGCAGGTAGTTTCAAATCTCTGAGATACATAGATCTCTCACAAAGTGGAATCTTGCAAACGAGGATTTATTTGAAAGGAGATCAGACAGTTTGAGGGATGGAGTGAAGATTGCTGCTCTGTGATTAGTCCACATTAAAATTAACAAATTTCAAGTTAAGTTATAGATAGATAGATAGATAGATATGGTAAGTGCAGCCCTCTAAGCCCAGTTCTGGGCGCTCACGAGGGTTGATTGATGAGATGAGAGAGAGAGCAGGAGTCCTCAACATGTTACACATTTACCCCATGTGAGGGATCTTTTACTTGCCCAGCACAGACACTGATACAAGTTATGCATATTTCGTTCATTTAAAAGCATTTTTCGTAAGTTTAAAAGATGTTGTAACGAAAGATGCTATCAGATGAACGAAATATGTTATTTTTCCATTCAATATAGACTGCCCAAATTTAAGAAATACGGCTGGAAACTTGTCAATTAATAGATCTGAGCCAGTTGAAAAGTGCAATTAATTATTTTGTTCTAAATTACACTTGATAAATGCTGACACTAAGGTGTGAATCCAGAGTGCACTTCAGATATGCATGCCCTTCTATTGTAGTCATGATAAAAGGAATGGTGACCTTATTACTCTTTGATTGTTGCAACGAGGTTTGTTCTGTGTCAAGCTAGCATTTTGAAGTTAAAAATGTTTTTAATTTGAGTCTTAATTATTATTGCATTAAATTACACTCCTGCTCATAAATATGGAATACTTTTTTGGAAAAAAGTGTCAAATAAAAGTAAATTTCAGAGTGTGAATGTAGGCAAGGTCCATTGTAAAAGTCATCTTTTCTAATAACTCATTGAAAGCCTCAACTACATTTTTTGCAAGAATTTTTAATTTTTGGTTAAATGCACCTCACCTAAAAAAACCTTCTGAATTTCTATATTTCATGCTGCTGTAGGCCTACCTATTGCGCATGATGATGACAAATCATCAGTGTGATGACTCACGAAGGTGCCATTTTCAAAGTGCAACAATCCACTCTTCTCCATAAAAAATTACAGACTACAATGAATTAGCCAATCAGAATAAGCTGACTGAGTGATTGACAAAATAAAAAGTACAGTGCCTCCTGTAAGTAAGTGAAACGGGTGATATAAAGCTATTGCTGCAATGCTAAACATCCTCGGCCAAACTGCTTGTTGACGAGTAAATTCTCATTTGATGAGAGGAAATCACATTGGGTCATAAAGGCCGATATTTGAGGCATATATGATAACATTGGCTACTGATTTCCTTTGTTGTACTCAGAGTCAGTGTTGGAGGTCTCGAGGCCGGCCTCGTCCTCGAGGCCGGCCTTGGAGCCATATTTTGATGGCCTCGGCCTTGGCTCGGTCTCGGATACGAAATCCTTGGCCTTGCCTCGGTCTCGGGTGTCTTATGACCAGTGATAGAGGCCTCGGGACCGGCCTCGTCCTCGAGGCCGGTCTCGAGGCCATATTTTGATGGCCTCGGCCTTGCCTCGGTCTCGGATGCCAAATCCTTGGCCTTGCCTCGGTCTCGGATGTCCTGGCCTTGACTACATCACTGCTCATAGTTAGGTGTGGGTCAAAGGCGATAAGTAAGTGAAACACAAGTCGAATGTTATTTCAATTGGAAGGGTGGTTCACTTACTTATCAAAGCTTTTGAACCATACCTAACTCCAAGTACAGCAAAGCAAATTTCCTGCTATTTTTATCTAGTGCTCCTCAAATATCAGCCTTTTTGACCAAATATGTTTTCTTCTCATCAGATGAGAATTCATATCTCTATAAGCAGTTTGGTTGAGGATGTTTATCATTGCAGCAATGGCAAAATATCACCTGGTTCACTATAGGGTAAGGTTCTTTGAGTCTGACACTTTTGTTCTGTACATTTAAAAAAAGTGACATATTGCTTGGTCTATGGGTTATTGATTGTCAACCAGCACCTCAAATTAAAGGTTTTTGCTAGATCTAAAAGAAAATTGCAGTTGGGACAACACAAGAACTAAATTAGTGGCTAAATTTCTGAAATAAGAAATGACATAGGGTATCTTTGAGTCGGACAGTTGTGTTGTAAAAACATGAATCAAAGATACAGGTGCTTCAGAGTCTTTCCTTCAATTCAAAAAGCCAATATTCGAGCGCAGAATAGGTTAAACTGACTCCTAACTGAATGACAAAAAAGCTGAAGTAATATCAAAACCATAGACCAGTAAAAATACCTGAAACATGACAAAATTCTGTAAAAATTCACAAATTTCTGACACAAAATTGAGAGAAAAACGGGTTTTTTACCCTATCTATAGAGCCGTGAAAAACACACTTTCGTTTTTCATATCATGCTGATACTTCTGGCATAGGTACAGGACATCTTGGGCTACACATTGGTACCAAATAAACTAGTATACAAGCTCTCGATTAGCCTGTGGAGCCCTACAAAAAGTGTCCGACTCAAGGTTACCTTCTCTAAATGTCCGACTCAAAGAACATTACCCTACTTATAGGCGACACCGTAGAACACGAGTTAGATTAATTTCACCGTTTGAGTGTAACAATTTTATTTTTTCACTTTTTAACAAATCTATATGACAGTTATGAGTCATGACAATTATGCACTTATTCCCCAGTCAGAGGTCCACTTGTGAAGCAACAAAGGGCATTTTTTACTGTGCCATAATTTTGGCCAAAATCCACTATGATTTTTTTTTTTTGCGGATTTATCTGCTTTGCAGTTCAAAATAAACCTGGTAGGCTTTTAATAAAAGGTAAGCTCTAGGCTCTCAAAGAATTAGAAAATTGCATAAAGTTTTCTTGACAATAAAGAAGAGGAAGAAGATTGATAAAGATAAAATTGTAAACAGCCACAATTCTGAGCAGTTTACCGGAAAAAGCGCCATATAAATAACTATTATTATTATTATTATTATTATCAATATGTCAATGTCTGCCTCATATATCATAAGATAATCCTTCACAAAGGGGACTCTTTTCTTTCGTGGGACTATCTTGAATTTCAAAAGCGAACTGCTTGCAAAATACATTGTTGCGACACTTTATAGACCAGTTTTTAAAATCAAATTACAATGCCTTCAAACTTTGTTGTATCATCTTAAAGTAGATACAGTACCCTTTTTTAAGGGTACTTTTCTTGTCTATATGAGCCATTTTAATTCTAACAACTTAAGTTTTAATTTTATTTGCAACATTCCTGGTTGAGTAAGGTGCAGGAAACGAGGGGGAGGGGCTTAGACATTTATTTAATAAAAATGCCTACTTTTAGATATAAAAACTTTTAATGACATGCCACATGCCTTCAGGTTCATGATAAAATCGATACAGTACCCTTTTTAAGGGTACTTTTCTTGTTATTTACATTACTGTTGTTAGATTTAAACAATAGAGTCACAAATGGGGGTTTGAGATTTATTGTCAAAAGTTTTAAATGCTAAACCCCCTGAGTCAGAACATTTACTATGCGCATAAAGCATAATTATATATATATACACATAATTTAATATAGTGAACTTCAAAATATATTTGGGACACGATTTATGACACTTTGAGTTACCAAGATGCAAATAAAATGAGACAATTCAAAGGTCTACAGTTTTTTGCCTATTTTTAGCAATTTCTGTCTTTTCGTTTTCAAATATCTGCATGGCGACCACGTATTTCATTCATGTTAATTCATTTTGTTCATATTCAAGAACATAGCATGACTTTATCAGAAACAAAATGGTCACGAAGTTGATATTTTCACATTTTTGTGAATTTTAAACTTGTTTTGTTGTCCTAAACTATTGTGTCAACTACATAATGGTCATAAAAGTCCCGTCTTGATAGGTTTAAGTATAATACCTTTTGGTTTTTACAAATATAGTTATTGGCATTTTGGTGTGGGAGAACAAAATTCAAGAAAAATGTGAAAAATTACACATTTTTGCAGTACTTTGGTTTTTGGGCAAAATTCGTTAGCTTGACCCTCTAAACGATTCAAGCAGTTAAAAGAGCTATATTTAAGACAACTAAATGGTACATTTCAAATGTCTAACTCCAAAATTGAGGGAATTACAGAGGGTGAAAAAAAATAATTTTTTTTTACATTTTTGGTGCATTTTTTAAAATCAATTTTAGTAAGAGCATTCAGACCCCCAAAAGGCACAACTAGGGTATTTAACACAAGTTATAGTAGATTTTCATGCCCATATGTATAACAATTTCCGAGTTCTGATCCGGAAAAGAAAAAAACTAATTTTTCTGAATTTTGAATATTTTACAGAAACTGTGGTCATTGTATAAATATGAACCTCGAAAGGCAAATGAACACTATAAGACCCATTCATGTGTCAAATTTCATATATATAGGTGAAATGATTTTGGAACAGAGGCCAATACACATACTGTGACGCCGCCCGCCCGCCCGCCGGACGGACAAAAATTTGCCATACTAACTACAATACCCGACGGCAATATACATTGCCGAGGGTAAAAACTTAGAGTAACATATAATAATAATTCATCAGAGTGGTTTAATGTTAACAATGGTGTAAAACAAGGGGCTGAGCTGAGTCCAACACTTTTCAGTGTATATGTTGACAATCTATTATGTAAAATCATTGATTCTTGACTTGGTCGTAACATTGGTGATGTTTGTTGTGGTAGTATAGGATATGCAGATGATATTCTACTTTTAGCACCAACTGTTCAATCTCTTAATCATACGATCAGAATTTGTGAGGCCTATGCCAGTGAATATGACATAAAATTTAATGGTACTAAGAGCCAGTTAATGATATTTGGTAAATATCGATGTTTTTGTGTGTCAAGAGAAAGTAAAAGTTGTATCAGAGATGAAATATTTAGGCATTATTATTTCTAATTCTATACATGACCCACTAATTCATCATGTGAAGAATGATTTTCTTTGTAAAGTAAATAGCTTCTTAGGGAATTTCAGGGAAGTGTCATCGTATGTAAAAAATAGCTTGTTCCAGCAGTATTGTCTATATGGAAGTAACTTGTGTATGTTAGATCACAGTCATATCGAAGAGTTAAATGTAGCATGGAGAAAATCTATCAGACGTATATGGAAATTACCCTACAAAACCCATTGTAAATTGCTACCTCATATATCAATGCAATGTCCAATTCAAGTTAGTATGTACAAGCGTTTTAGCAAATTTTTTGTGTCTGAGTTTTTCACAAGAACAAGTCGGTTAGTAGTGTTTTTAAATCATCATTGTTTCATGTGTCAAGGCATAGCAATAACTTCCGTCATATTTCTAGTCACTGTAACATGAATTTCTGGAGTATTTACTGGTGTTATGTTAGATGCAATAATTAAGAAGTATAAGGATTCTAGTCAAGAATGTGATATGAGGGTTGCAGAACAAGTTCGAGAATTGTGTACTATGAGAGACAGGAGCATGGAGGATTGGCTTTTAGATAGATGTGATATAAATTTGATTTTATCAATTTTATGTACTGAATGACAAAGTTTTTACTCCATGTTTTTATATCTCTAATTTATTAATGTAAATATGTAAATAATGTATAATCAGTCTACATGCAAATTATGATATTGTTTTTCAATTGCTCTTATGTGATATAAACAATCTTAATATAGACTTAAATTTGGCTGTTTCAGCATCGTCAGCCTTTTTACTATTTAGCTGATAATCAAACAATTCTATTTATCTATAATCCAATTTATCCGTAAGATAAATAATCTATCAATCAGTCTGTCTGTCTGTCTGGCTGTCTATCTATCTGTCCATCCATCTATCTATTATATTTTTGACATATTTTTCTAGTCTGCATTTCTCTGTCTTTCTATATAATATATCTGTCTTTACATTTTGTGAGACAGTTACATAACTGCCTTTCATACATTGAATATGAAATTAAAATACCACGCGAAGCATGTGAACTCTCGGCTTGGGAAGTAACAGACCTATCTCATCCCTCCGGGTAATATTACAGTTAAATCTTGGCTGACATGATCAGTGCTTGCTTACTTAAACATGCCTTCTCTCAGCATCTCACTCACCCCAACTTTCCACCTATCCTTCTTTTTCTCGCCTGTCTTTCTGTGATGAGCATAGACCCTTCTGACTCCTCTTTCATTTCAAATTTCTACTTCATCTCAAAATCGGCACCAGGAGTGCATGCATATCTCAAGCCAGACATGAAATTCTTCTCTCAAATGTCTTCTCCTGCTTTTAATACTGCAACTACACCAGTAATACTTTGTCAACCTCTAAATCGCTACCAAAGGCTAATTATTTTACTATCTTTGCCCTTTTTAATGCATGTTCCCTTTAACCCATTTCATACCAAACTACTATTCATGAAGTTGCACTGCAGCACACCTGCTGCTCGACTCCAACATTACATTTTCATTCAGCTGCATCACAAAAATGCAAACTCTTCTTCTTTGTTGCTTTCTCTCATTTCCTCATTCAGTTGCTTTTTTCCCCATTGTAACCTACCTTTAACATACTTTATTAATGGGTAACTTCTAGTATTATCATATTACGGACCTGACCGGGGATATCACTAGGTCAGGTCCATAAAACCTGTTGTTCCATGACGCCAGTTTGATTGGCCAACAAGCCACCGGCATATTTTGATGTTTACCTCTGTGTAACAGGCAATATGGGAAACGTCATTGACTGATCAGTGAATATCACATGTGTTATTGACCTCCCGGGAAAAATATTTCCAAAAATAAAAAAATTATGAAAAAAAAAAATTCCAAAAAAATATATATATATATATTTCCCGGAAAAAAATTAATTTCTGAAAAACAAAAAACATATATATATATACAAAAATCCAAAAACATATTCAAACAAAATTTATCAACAAGGAAATTTCTGAAAAAATAATCATTCTGAAAAAAAAAGGTCATGGAGCAAAACAATTGTGGACTTCCGTTTCGGTAAATATCAGGATTTGCGGACCTGACCTAGGGCAGATTCCACGAAAAGCAGCAAAATGACTTACCACAAGTTACATTACCACAAAGATGGATAAGGCCAAACATAATTGATTTGTAGCTTCTCAGATTTTCTCAGGGTGCTTTGCCTAGGGATAGCTGGCAGGACAAAAAAAAACTGAAATCTAAATCTTTTACTGTGTCAAACCATTAAATAAAATCATGGGTAAACACTATTTGCTGTTGAATTGGTAGATCAGAATAACTAAAAATATGGCTAATGTAACAACGTTAAATGATGGAGGACGGAATTTGTTTATGCTGATACCACTACAATATAAATGAAAACACCAGCATGGTACCACCCCTGGCCTGCTCCTGGGAGACCTTGTTTTCAGTTCAGAAAAAATGTGAGATCAAATCATATGTTCCTTAACGTAATTAATATAGACAACTTTTGTTAATGTAACACTATGAAATGGACAGATGCGAAATTGAAGTTACATTAGCAATAAAAAAACAGCTATTGCACACAGCTGTTTATGTTTTTGGTGATGTATATAGGCAAATAAGACAGATTTTTCAATACAGGGTGAGGAAGCAAATTTTTCAAAATTTGGATTATTTCAAACTTCAGTCAAAATGAAAAATTTTGCTAAGTCATAACAAATTCATATTTTCAGGCTTTAGAAACAAGACACAAAGGATCCTTTCTGTGAAGTTTGACTTGTATTATCTCCAATCAAAAATTCAATATGGCCGTCTAAACTTGGTGATGCTTTGAAAAAAAGCACCTTCATATTTTGAGGCCGTGAGCCATGAAGACAGTAAGGAGGACAACAACATCGTGGTAACAGGTCTTGTTGACCAACTTTTCTAAGATGCCCCACACGGAAAAATAAGGGGAATTAAGCTGCCAAGAAGTCTCCGAAATTTCTTTAAGTGGAAATCCTGAACTTTCTTGGTCATAAGGCACGGGGAACCATAATGAGTCTGCCTATAGTTGCCATTGGGGTAATTCACATCCAGCCATGGCAAAACATGACATCACTGGACCTAGTAGTATGCATCAGGTCCGTCCCCCTTTACTCGCATGAAAAAGAAATAAAACATAATTTTTCTATCTGAAGTCATGACTCCCAAAACCATTGCCTGAGATGGATACTTTGCCCTGAATGTCCCATCGACATCTTCTATTGATTTTTATAAAGAATTTGCCATTTCTTTAGTTGACAATAGAATCCACAACCAAACGTTAATAGTTTGAAAAAAAAATTGAATATCGAGCCATTTTTTTTATTGCTTCCTAATGTAGCCCATCATTTTTTCACCATTTCTATCTTCTGTCCTTCATGGAATAGGCTGAATGGTGTCTTTGGGGTCCTGACATATGATTTCAGGCTAAAATCATTTTGCATAGCCGATCTGGCAGCCTTGAGGTCCACCTGAAGCTCATCAACCACGTTGCAGGTAACTTGTCAGTTTTGTCGTCAGTGACTCCAGGAATGCTCCATTCCTCTCTTAATTCTCTCCACAAACTCCCAGACTTCCCTCTTATTCCTTTCCCATCATTGATTGCCTTCATGATATCGTATTCCGGTTGTGAGATCACTCTGACTATGTCAGGGATTGTTTTTTAGTCCATGTGGCACTGAAGCAAATTTGACCACCTCTTCCTTTTTGTCTCCTGTGGAGTCATTTTTAATCACAGCTCATTCTAACCTTCCATAGGTATGGCTGATACCTTAATGATTATGCTGTATTGTTTTCACAATTTTCCTGTAGATGTGAGATGCTTTTTTAGCACAAGGAAGTTCATGGAAAATTTTGGTTCCCCACCCTGTAAAATTTTAGAATTTCACGTTAAATATTTGCAAGAGTAGCAAGAACACAGAAAAATTCCCATATAAAAGTTGCTAATGTAACCTCAGTTTCCTGTGATGGAATCGAGTAACATCAGCAGTCTTTTTTTATTTTTCATTTTTTTCAGGTTTTATGATGACCAAGACAATTAAAACTGGTTCCAAATGTTTTATCAATCACACATCATTACATTTTCCTGAATTGGTTTTAGCTGATTCCACAGAGTGCCTAAGTAAGCACGTCTGATCACCAGTAAGTTTGGTCGTCCAAAAATGTCCTCATGAGCGATAAAAAAATATCTTTTTAAGAGCAAAAAGCTACATGTTTTAGGATTATTTTAATGATATTTATTCATTAGCTCACAGATGTACTAAGTAATAGGTTTACTTGCTTCAGGAAGCAACAGAGAGATTACAAAAGGGTTGGAAAGTTTAAGGTACCCTCTGAGAGCACTTTTTGTGGAATCTGCCCTCGTGATATCACCCATCAGGTAAAACCTGATATTGACCTCAACCGTCCATAATTGTTCATTATAATATTGACCGAAAGTGAAGTCCACAATTGTTATGTTCCATGAGAATTTTTCTTTATAAGAATTTTTTTTTTGGATGATTTTTGCTTGGAATTTTTTTTTGGGTTTTTTTTTTGGAAATTTTTTTTTTTTGCGCTTAAGCACCTTCCATGGAGGTCAATAACACATGTGATATTGACTGATCAGTCAATAACGTTTCCCATATTGACCTGCCTGTCACACACAGGTGAAGATCACAATATGCAGGTGGCTTGTTGGCCAACCAGGAAGCTTGTTACACTAGTCCGGGCAACTGGTGGTCATATGGGGGGTAACCCACCACAAATTGCAATAGTTTTTAACCATATATTTTATGAATCCTAAACCACCCAGGGATAACATATCAAAAGTTTACCAAAAAATAATTAGTGGAAGGCACATTTCTGGATCATGGAGGTATCTTCGTTAAGCTCCGTGAGCATGTAAGTTCAGATAAAACGGAGCACATTATTGGTTTTAAATGACCTGATGTTTGATGGAACTCCACTGTAACTAAAGTTCTGAACACCCAACAGCATCAGAAACACTAAATGATACAGAAATGTAAAAAAAGTGGGCATAATTAGGAAAAATTACCCTAATTAGTCATATTTTCTTCTAACGAGGTCACATTCAATTTTGTTTTGTGCTAGAAGCCTGAGAAAGATGAAATTGAAAGAGATAACTTTGAAGAACAAGTATTTTTTTCACACCAAGTAGATTTTATGTCTATAGAGATTCATAAATACAGATGAGCAGACTTGTTTGCTAATCAAATGACGGTGACAGGCCTTTAGTGCAAGATTCCAAACCGCAATCTTGAGTATTGATGCATTTCAACTGATGAATATCCTTATCTGCACATTATAAAGACTTATTTTTTTGCTTGTGATACAAAATGATTATAACAATTGCAGGCCACTTATTTCTAAGGAGGGCATGAGAATGGATGCTATATTAGTTGTCAAAGGAACAATTTCCTGCTCGTCATGCCTCCTTCCATTTCCATTCCTCAGGAATTTATTCTTCTCTTCACTTGGTTAACCTGGATTTGCTGCTAAACACAAAAGTTAGTGGCTCTGATATAACAGAAGCTGTTGATGGAGGCAGTGATTGTGGTCAGTTCCTCCTTTTCTTCAAGACCTTATGATATTGTTGTCCTTTAAGATTATGATTCTCATTTCCATCGATAATGGAAGACGGAAGCTGGGATTTATGTTCAGTCTTTCTGTCTGGTTTCATGAATCTGTGTGCTGTCTCTCTGAATTACGATCTATTACCAATTTTGCATTGCATTTCTTTTTCCAATTCCACATATATCTGAGAAAAGGTGTCATAACAAAGAAAGGGCTGTCCGGCACTTCATCTAGCACATTGAATCTATTTTTCCTGGAGCTGCTTTGTAGCCATCTGTCATGTTCTGCCTGTTTGCATTTTCTCACTTATTACTAAGAATGTGCATGAACAAATAGTTTTCTTTTTTTTGCAATTGTTGAAGAGTTGAAGAGGAATCCTCCTTTCTTAGATTCAATAGGTTGATCAGCCATTGATTTTAGTGAAATCAACCTGAACATGCCTGATGTGCATTCCCTTGGTAGAAGAATATTCATTATAATTGTTAGATAGATCTATATATACTTTTGCCTTTGTCAATAACGGAGACATGTCCTCTTTATTCACCCTTTGTCCAGGAAATCCTTTGTGTAGAAGCACACATCCATTTATTAGCCACTGAACATATACTGTAACAGTCCAAACCTTCAGCTAAATTTTCAGATGATCTTAAAAGGACACTAAGAGGGCCGCGAGGAAGTTGCAAACTGCTTATCTGACTCACATATACGTCAGTCTTTGCGAAGATCCAAAATGCCATGCCGGACATTCGGTCCTGCATGTTGGCAACATTTGCCGGACCGAAAGGAATTCTGCCGGACCGAATAAATGTGTTTGCGGAAATGAAATTTTAAGTTTCCCTGTTTACAAACCACAACCAATAAAATTGCTTCAAAGACATTAATTATTTATTTAATATTAATTAATGGAGCCTAAATATATGTATCTCTATTGACCTTGTCAATTTTGGTGACTGATTAAAAGCCATAACCATGCTTATGAAGAATTGCTTAAAAAAACATGTAGGTCTATGTACAACTTTGCACCTAGGTAGGCCTAGATATTGGTTGTTGACAAGCCTGGTGGCTAAAATATGTGCAGAGGAACCACGAGGTTGATTCTTTTGAAATCCTCTTCTTTTTCTGATGCATCTAGATGTTTAAATCATTAGAATACGACAATTATTAAGAAATCTACAGCCAAAACCCACCTTGAACCCGCATTTTACGCATTTTTCCCGCAACCGCTAGCCCGCAATTGCTGCTCCGTATTTTAGATACGACGTAATGGCGGACGCTGTGGAAGCGTGGGCATGTGGATCGCAAAATAAAACGATTTTTGCTTGATATTTCTTTTATTTGGCCTTTTCATCCATCGGACATGAGGACCGGGTGTTCAGGAAGGTTTACCGGACCTTTCTATAAACTGCCGGACAGGTCCGGCGGACTGGCAATCTTCCCAAAGACTGATATACGTGAATTCAATAAATACAAATACAATATATGGGTAAGGCCACGAAGTTGGGTCATCTGAGCTGAAAAAAGCTGTCAAAAAGAATGTTCGGAATTTTGACAAGAAATTATGAAATCTATTTCAGATAATCATATGCCCATATGAAATCAGTATTCTTAATATTCTCTTTATTCACCCTTTGTCCAGGAAATCCTTTGTGTAGAAGCACACATCCATTTATTAGCCACTGAACATATACTGTAACAGTCCAAACCTTCAGCTAAATTTTCAGATGATCTTAAAAGGACACTAAGAGGGCCGCGAGGAAGTTGCAAACTGCTTATCTGACTCACATATACATGAATTCAATAAATACAAATACCATATATATATGTGTAGCTTGCTGACTGACAACAGGTAGATGAGCAAGCGTGGCTGCAGACTAACAAAATTCAAGTGAAATTGGGTGTCTACTAGGTCAGCCTCGGCAGAAGTCTGCAGAACTACGGTGGGCTGCTTCAGATTTGCATGCATTCGCGGACATGAAATACAGCAGCTCTAGTGAAATATTGTAGCCTGCTCCCTCCGCTCGCAACACAAGAAGGCTACTGTAGCCTATATATCTTGACTGTTAAGCCCCAATCTGCCAAGTATATTGTAAAAAGTGCTGATCTATCTCTCACATTAAAATTTGGTCTTTCCATTTTTCTCCAAACTGGAAGCATTCTTCCATTCAAAAATGTTCGCCTCACTGTTGAAGCGTAAAAAGCTATGACAATACAGTGAGTCAGCTGACTTCTTTGACTGGAATATATTTTGCAGTTGTCCCCTCCCCCAAGCTGATTTTCATAGTAGTTGTCCAATGCAAGCCAATTTGTTTGTTAAATTATATCATTATTTCGATAATTTGCAAGACCAAAACTGACAGGGAATTTGGTAAACACAGCCGAGCTGCTTCGGATGAGGAGTCATATATATCCTTGTCATCTTGTTGCTGTCTGGATCTCCTGAGTACATTGGGACTCCGGCTTCTTTAGCTACTTTTGTTGATGTTTTTGAAGAAATACTGAATTAAATGTAATCACACATTATTTGCCATCAACCTCTAATACTATATTGCATAGGAGCCATATTTTTATTGCCTAGGCCTTGGTCTCGGATGCCCAAACCTTTGTTGATGTTTTTGAACAAGTGCTGAAGCCATACAGTAATTCCTATTTAATGTGATCACAAATTCTTTGCCATTAACCGCTATTGTTCCATGACCCCTATGTAACAAGCCCCCTGATTGGCCAACAACCCACCTGCATAATGTGATGTTCACCTGTGTGCAGTGGTGTGTGACAGGCAGGTCAATAACAAAAGTGTTATTCACTGATCAGTGAATATAACATTTGTTATTGACCTCCCTGGAAAAAAATTTCCAAAAAAAAAAATTTCCAAAAAAAAAAAATTTCCGGAAAAAAAAATTTTGTGAAAAAAAAAAAATGTTCCGAAAAAAAAAAAAATTTCAGAAAAAAAAAAATTTTCAAAAAAAAAAAAAAATTCCGAAAAATGAAAATTCAATAAAAAGAAAAAAAATTCTTAAAAAAAAAAAAGATTTCCAGAAAAAAAAAAATTCCCCAAAAAAATTATCATGGAACAAAACAATTGTGGACTTCAGTTTCGGTCAATATCAGGTTTTACGGACCTGACCTAGTGATATTCACCTCGGCCTTCGGCCTCGGTGAATACCACCGGTCAGGTCCGTAAAACCTGATATTGACCTCAACCAAAGTCCATAATTGTATAATATCATATTGCTAGCGGAAATACTCCCTTCTCATTGGTCGACAGCCGTGCAATATTCTACGATATTGCACGCATTATATTGCACGCTCATTTTAACATGTGAAAGATTGGACGGACCTGAGAGGAAGCACCAGATTTTGATGCTGCTGCAGCCACAAGCTGAGAACAAGATTGTGTTTTCCAATTTCACTAAAAACTGCACTGCAGAGCAACGGAGGCAGTTAGAAAGCTGGTTTTTGCGGCAAAAGATGCGTCTATTAAAGGGCTATTAGGATATAAACTTTTTGTACTGATTATATTATTTGTTTTATCAGAATAAAGCAATAAGTTGCCGAAAAACGGCATTTTTGCCGATTTTTTGTTGATTTTATTGTGTTTAGACGTCAAAAGTCTGCTATAAAGTTTTTCAAAAAAATCGAAAATTAAATCTATCATCAAGAACATCATTTTTGGATTCCTATAGTGTGAATTTTTTTTTGGTGAGTGAAATATTCATCCATTTCTAGTGAGATGCATTTTAAGTATGTGGTTCAAAAGAAACACAAATTGAGTCTTGCAGCAGCAACAATTTCGTTGCTTGGTTTTAAATAGTTAAAGAAAGTCACTGCACAGCAATGGTTATAGATAGAACAAGAAATTCTTTAAAAAAAGAATTGTAGGGACCTGAGGTTTCCTCAAACACATATTTTATTTTCCAAATGTTCAAATAATGTTTTATGTATGTGTAGTTGCATCTATACCTCCAATGTACCACTGTGAGTGTGTGATATAACCAACCTAATACATGTTACATCATGATTAGGCATGCCTAATTACAGGTGTTATTAACATAGCCAGCAAACCAAGCAATGAGAAGCCCTTTTAAATTCTTTGTCATGAACATGAAATTTCTATTTCCATTACAACAAACTAATTGTGGCTTGCATAATATTTGGATTATTACACTTTTAGACTGGCCAGTTTGTGAGAAGTTGAATATCTAATGTTCTCATACAGTGTTTTCTTTTATCACTTGTCTTATGTTGTCTCAAATGTTTATACACTTAGGCTATATAATTTTTTGAAGGAAATCTCTATGGGATAATATAATGCTCCAGGTGTGCTTTGGATATGGTCCCCAATGTATTATGCTCCAGGTGTGCTTTGGATATGGTCCCCAATCGCTCAACCATGACAGCTCCCAAGGTCATGCAGTGAAGGAGCTACTGAGCATAAAGAGGGGCAAATATATACTTGATTTGTAAATTGTAGTCACAGTTACCTTTGCTGTAGCATGAGTATCCTCCTAATATTGGAGGTAAATTTGGAGGGTACTCCTGCTATAGGGAAAGTATATCTGCAAGGCCAACTTCCTAGTGGCCCCCTCCAGAAACTCAAGAAGCTCCACCACTGCAGTTTCCCATAAATTGATGACAAATAGCACTTGGCTGATTATTTTTGCCCCTTTAGTTAGGGACCTCCACTGTCAAATCTTTCCTCATTTGGAGGTTATAACACAGATCTGAGATGGTCCCTACAAAAATGATTGTGGTGGCCAAAAGATGCGTATATTAAAGGGCTAAGTAGATATCAACTTTTAGTACTGTGTATGTTATTTGTTTAATCAGAATAAAGCATTAAGTGGCCGAAAAACAATTTTTTTCTCCCATTTTTCAGTGACTTTGTTGAATCTAGAGGTCTTAATTAAGTCTGCCACAAAGTTTGAGGAAAAAAATTAAAGAAGACCAATCATCAAATATATCTTCTATGGATGCCAAAAGTGTGAATATTTTTTGTGAGTGAAATAGTTATTGATACTACATTTCAAACATGGTCAAAGAAACACAAAAAGAGTTTTGACATCAGAATTCCGGCCCTTTCCTTAGCATTTTCCCAAAAAAAAACCATATGATATAACAGTTATTGCACATCACCTCGTGCAATATCAGTTTTTATGGCACCTCGGTGACTAATATTGCACTCGGGCTGCGCCCTCGTGCAATATTAGTCACCTCGGTGCCATAAAAACTGATATTGCACTCGGTGCTGTGCGATAACTGTATAATATTGCATAGGAGTCTGTATTGGTGGTCTCAGGGCCATATTTTGATCGCCTCGGCCTTGGTCTTAGTCTCGGATGCCCAATCCTTGGCCTTGCCTCGGTCTCAGCTGTCTTTGGGCCTGTGTTGGAAGCCTCGATATTTGATGGCCTCTGTCTTGGTCTGGGTCTTTGAGGCTCGTGCCTTACTTCCGGCCTCGACTTAGGAGTTACCTAGCTGTGTGTCTGTAGCTCACAGTATGTATAATGAAGGATCTCCACCAGGGCCATGAAGCAACTTCTACATTTTGTTGATTATAGCCAAATTTTGGACAATTTTTTGGTTTGAATTCTCCTGGTTCCTGGGCTAGATAAAAGATTTCATGGATCTGGTATCCTCTGGACAAGTTCACAATGCAAATTTTAATGTGCACATATCTGCAGCAAGAGATCTCTAATATATAGTGCATGCCATTATCTAATAACATTGGCCACCCCATTCCACCAGGATGAAATTCTCTGACCATCATCAAGGGCAGGCATCATCAGGGTCAGATGCAGGAGCTTTGAAAGGGAGGTGTCAAATGTAAATGTAAATGTAAATGTAACAGGTTTAACGTCTGCGGTCCTCCTATGAGCTCGGCCGACTGTACAATTACATCCTTGACAGGCCTGATCAAGCTTGAATCTTTCTCAGCTCCCTGGGGAGCATACACCAGTGGGCAGCGAATTTCACTCGCTCCTTAGTTAAGCATTCCACAATTGCCATCTCTGCCTACTGCCAAGTTCCCATTTGCACTTGGGTCGAGTGAAGCAGTGGTTTAAGGCGGATCTGCTCAGTTCCTCCATGCCGAGACTGGGGTTCGAATCCGCAACGACCATGCGCGTGGCAGTCAAATGCCTTATGCACTAGGCCACGACATGTGTCAAGCACAATGAAAGCACAAATTCTGGCCTGCGGTGTCAGTGGCTTGGATGTTTAGTGTATAGATGGTGGTGAATTTATTACGATAAAATGTTTAATAGTCTTAGTATTTGCTTGCGGGAGATTGGAAAAACCAGCCATTTCAGTATGTCAAATTGTCAATGAAACAAGATAATGTGGTAGTGACACCATACAGATAATAGGCAGGCCCATAACTACACTAGATTGCACAGGATGTTACCAAAAAAAATCCCTGTACTGTACAGCTTCACAACAGTTTGCAATTAAAAGATAAAATCAATCAAGAAAAAAGTGACTAGGCTTTTATTCAAAATGGTCAACCGATTCCATTACTAATGTTTCTTGTTTTTACTGTCAATTTAAAATAAATGTATCTACCTATCTATCTTTATATCTACTTCCATACTAATATAGTAAACCAACAATGTCCAACATCACTGAGATATCTTAGAAACAGTTATTACTATTAGTAGGGCCAAATCGACATCAAGACTGATACGCTAATGGCTTATTCATTATGTCCCAAGACTCCAAGGGCCCATTGAACTATTCCAAAGTTTTTCTGATGTATTAATGTATGTCTGATCAAGGCCACGCTTCAAATTTTATTCATGTAATAACAGCTTACACAGCAGTAACAGACCAAATCGACATAGACTGATAATTTATATATTGCCTCATTTATTTCACAAACTTCTCTGGCCCCTGAAATACATTTTTCTGAGATACTAATTTTGCCTTCCTGAATTAGTCGCACCTCATTCATGCTGAAAGACTCCGGGTCCCCGTGAACTACTCTTATATTATATTTTTCAGATGCATAATTCTGCCTGCCTCACTTTTCGACTTACTTTGAAGGGCTCCCACTAATACCTCATTCATGGTGAAAGATTCTGTTGGCCCCCGAACTAATCCAACATTTTTCAGATATATAATTCTGCCTTCCTGACTTATAGACTTACTTTAAAGGGCCCCCACTAATACCTCATTCATGTTAAAAGACTCCAGGGTCGCCCCATATTGGGCCCATAACTATTCCAACATTTTCAGGTAGTTGAGCCACTCGGCCACCTCTTTCAATTTTTCTTTGATGCGTCCCTTCTTTTGAAAGAAAGCTTATATATTTTTTTAACTGTGGGGGCCCCTACAGGAATTCACCATTTTTTTTACCAATAATGTATTTTATACCACACCTGTGAGCCAGCAGCCAATCAGAAGCCTGTATTTGGCTGGTATATTTCATATATTCTTTGTTGTTCACTTATACGCCCATGGGAGTATATAGAATATATAAGCCTCATTGTTTAACAAAACTCAAAACACAAACAGCAAAACTGTACCAAACAGTGAATTACTAACAAAAATTAAACAAAAGTATTATAAAACAAAACGCCTGAGACAAATCCGTAAATCCTTAAATTTGACCCCCTTCAGATTTTAATGTCAAGAACACAACTAATAAGGATAAGGGGTCAACCATATTGGATCTCTAGGAGGAGGAGGAGGCTTAGATTTTTTTATAGATAATTTCTTGTCCAGTTTAGGTGAAATAAATAATTCCTATAGAGTCGTCTTGAATATATAAAATAGTTGTTGGTGGTGGAGGTATTTCTTAACATGGTTTTGTTTAATTCAAAAATAAATATTTTAGGACATCATTCACTAAAAATAAATAGGCCTCATTACTGCTGCTGTTATCATGAAATAAATGATTTCCTGTCAATTGGAAAATTAAAATTCCCAGCACCCCCCCCCCCTTTATATCTGATGGTGATCCCCAACTATCCAAATGCATATATTCTTCTGATTTTTTAACTTTTTTCCCTGTTAAATCTGTTTTTTAAATTCTTCCTCCCCCTAAATTTTCAAGAAAATCTTTTGTTCCAAACTTTTTTTTTACAACTCCCTCTCCCCCCCCCTTCCAAATTTTGTTTTCTGACTTTTTCTCAAAAATCCCCCCCCCCCAATTGCAAATTGTATAACCCATTTTTTTTTAGAATTTTTTTGTACCACTGTTTTTTTTTGGTCAAATTAATTTTCTTTCCAAACACCCCCCCCCCACATTTTCCGAGGGGGGGATTTTTTTTTCCACTTTTAAAAATTTTAACTGTTTCTTTTTAAATTTTCAATCCAAACATTTTTCATTATAATTTTGCAACTAATTAGCTTATTACAAACTATTGTCTTTATAATCAATCTTTTGGATCCAGGCAGCACGGTCTTCAAGCTTAGGTGTTTACACATGTATGTTATTTGAGCATATGTATTAAAGGTAGTAATTGGGAGATATCCCTGTATTTCAAGTAAGTAACACAATGTAAAGGTCCACAGTATTAAAATCAGTTGTTTTCTAAATTTATAACCAAATTCTAAAAATGTAAGGGATGTCTCTGTAGCTTTTTTAGTGCGTGATTGAAAATTTCAAATACCTTTCAGATGCATTAGCCTTGTATATCCAAGAAAATGATCAGAATATGTATAAATTTCATATCATATAATTGTCAACTGTGATTCCATTTGGATTTTTTTCTTCAACTGATACTTTCATGTAATTAGATTAATCCCACTTGGCAAATTGTTTGTAGCAGTTTTCTTCCTCTTTCCGTTAATCCTTTTTGTTTTATTTTCTTTTTAAAATCTCTTTGTTTTGTTTTATTTTGTTTTGTTTAAGGTTTAAGTTAGTTATATCCCTTGTTTTCGTGAATATGTGATAATCCTCGGCTACGCCTCGGATATATCACATATTCACTCAAACGCGGGATATAACTGGCACATATACTATAATTGTATCAAACCGACGTTAGAAAATTTAAAGGGCCCCAGGCCCCACTTCAGAGTTTTTGGTTACCTAGTTTTCTTATATTTGACATGTCCTTTCTTTAGAGATTAATGCTAATTCATCCATAATTGACCCCCAATGGCATGTAATAATTTTTTTTTTTTGCTTTTAATTTTTTTACCCCACTTTGGTAGTTGGGGCCTCCCTTGAGGGGTGGGGGCCCCCTGAGGGGTGGGGGCCCATAGGGCAGCCCTAGCCAGCCCCCATGGTAGTTGAGCCACTGACTAAATATATTTTGGTAAACTTTTGATATATTATAGAGGAAGATGTAAGCTTTCAAATGGTATATGACACAAAACTATTGCAATTTGTGGTGGGTCATTCCACCAGTTGCCCGGACTACAGTGGCATCATGGAACAATTAATTTATTGATTCCAATAAATTATCTGCAAACTGAGTCTGAAATGTATATTAATAACAAAGAAACAGCATTGTGATGTCATCACCAGTGCTGCCACCTGGATGATGTTAAAATAGGGCGTGTCAATTACAATTTTCATGAAAATTTAAGAAGCGCTAGTGCCTAAAATGTGCGTTAATTTTGACCTAGGGAATCCAAATCTGTTCTCGAAATGGCGATACGATACTTCTTACCTACTTAAATGTTTTTCACTGATAATTGCTATGATTCGCATCCTCCAAGTTCCAGAATAACCAAATAAAATACTTTTAAAATTTTTGACCATGGAAAATCCAGCTTTATAAGCTTGGAAGTTTTAATGCTACATTTTGTCAGAAGTATTGAAACAAATCAGGGAGGGGCTGTTATATTACATATTTTAATAAGAAACAAATCAGGGAGGGGCCGTTATATTTCATATTTTCATAAGAATTAAATATAGGACAACATCACTGGCACAATGAGTATGCTAAGAGTATTTTCTTTCATGTGGTACTAGTCATGTTGCCCTACAATAAATTCTGATGAAGATAGGATTAGACAGTCTGCTACTTTTTCATTTCTAAAAAGTGCAGACCAAAGAGCTAATGGTTGTCATGATATCATCCTAGACCATTGTTGGTGTGCAGAATGAGGGTCTTTTTGAGAGCTTTCCATCAGTGTCATTTAGAATGCTGTATGATACTATACCGACAAAGTTATAGAGAACCGCGGATTGGCGAAAAGGGCCGAAAACAAAAAAAACATTGTAACTCCGGCTCAAAATTTAAGTTGGTAAGAATTGTCGTATCGCCATTTCGAGAACAGATTTGGATTCTCCAGGTCAAAACGCACATTTTAGGCACTATTTCTTTTTGAATTTACGTAAAAATTGAAAATTGACACACCCTAATGTCACAATAGCTCAAACAATGGCATTGTGATGTCATTACTATTGTTGCTACATTGGAGATGTCATAAACTGTCCTCCGGTTGCAATTGTGATGTCATTGTTTATCCCATACACCTTGTCTAGTAATGACAGAAGGTTTCTCGGATGCAGAGTGACAGAATTGACTTGTGGTAGAAGAACTAGGCACCTGAGATGGATGAAATACAACCGCACGACATTTTCAGTAGAAAAGGTATGACAAATTTACAGGTATGGTTGCCAAAATAAAAGAGAAATTGCTGACGAAATGATCAAGGAAAAAAGTGACTGCATCGCAATAATAGTCTGGGGTCCACATCCCAAATTGGGAAAAAGTTTGCCCCCGATTTTTATATAAAGAAATTTGGTGTCGTTGGATAGGTAACAAGTTAAACTTTCAGAATCTGCTAGGTGTCGCTCTGAGACCATTCGCATAAGGTTGCTATGGCAACCAAAACATAATAAAAGTGGTTATTTTAGTATTTCATCAATATTTTGCAAAATATCAAATAACAGGACAACTTTTAATGCTACATACATCAAATTTTGGAAATATTTTCAGATTTTGGAGTTTTTTATGACTGCTTGGTTGTTTTGACAATAAATTTTAAAAACCTTCCATTTTTGGGTGAAATTAACCTTCAAATACCCCTTTTTCCACTATGTGCTATATTTCAAACTTTGCAGCTCAACCATATATTATTATATATTCAATTTTTGTTGTGCATTAGAATGCCCTGGAAGAGGGCTACACATTTGCCATATAATAGCCAAGCCAAGCCTTTGCATTTCTGTTGCCACGGCAACATAGCATTATAATTCAAAATTCAAAACGTCCAACTCGAAAGCATGAAATGTGACATAACTCAAAGACTAGGGCGCCTATCCTCATGAAATTTGGCAAATTTATGTAATAATCAATTGTCCATCAGGTAATATAACAATCTGAAAACTTTCTTTTTAAAAAGTTCCATTTTTAGGTGAATTAAACCCGTAAATACCTCTTTTTTCCACAATTTACTATATTTCCAACACTGCCGATCAAACAAATTTTGATTTTATGTTAAATTTTCATTGTGAATTAGGATGCCCTAAGACAAGGCTGAAATTCTGTTATATTATGGTCAAGCCAAGCTGTTGCATTTCTGTTGCCAAGGCAACATAACATTATAATTCAGAATTCAAAAGGTCCATCTCCAAAGTATAAATTCATTTGAAAGCTCTTTTTGCAAGGAATTCAAATATGTAGTCTGATTAAATATCAATTGAGACCTCACGAAAATATTGGAAACCGCGAAAATGCTACATTTTCTTCGACAGTTCTGACAAAATGGACCCTGACCACCCTAAAATTCCTAAGTTCAATTCACAAATCAATTGAAAAGGTTTCTTAGATCTGTAGAAGGAATAATTAGCACTGTTTTCATACAGTCAAACTATAGGCACTTCACAGAAAGCAGAAAAATGAGAAAATTAGCTGCCATTTTGGAAAATGGCTGCCATGGGTCAACAAGGTCAAATCTGAAGTGGCTCCCTATCTAAATATTTTCTTTAAGGTGTTTTTTAACTGTGTGCCGAGTTTCACGCTTCTATGTATAAATGCAATATTTCTTCCCTATTCATGACAAATCTGCCCCGCTATGAAAACCAACCAATCAGATCATATGTGAAATGCTAGAATCATTGACTGCTGAATTTGACAGTCCAAAACTGTTTATTGCCAAACAATGCTCAATGTTTCAACATTTTCCACAGTTTCAGTTGTGCTCTGTTTTGTTTTGCCAGCTTTATAACAAGGCCTATAGTAACAGAATCAAATAATTTGCTGACTTCTCAGCTTATTCTTTGGTCCGTCTGAACTGAATTTTACTAATATTTGTAGATTTCTCATCCATGTTGACATGCATGAATGCCCTCACTTCGATTTTTTAAACTCTTCTGTACACTTCTAAAGACATAAATTCAAGGTGAAAATTGGGTACCATAATAAACTTTTTGTTCTGCAACTTCAGAGTGAAAATTTATATTTGAGATGCAGCAATTAAATTGACATGTTTTTATCATTGTTTGTGTGGCTGTCTCAGCACTTAAACTTCCGTCCAGCTTGATGTGGAACTTGGATTTTAAATTGATTTTATGCCTAATTTTAATGTTTAAAGCAACTGTCAACACTACAACGTGTATTTTATACAAAGAAAATGTACTAAAGAAAGTTATGTAATCGACATCGGAATGTTTTCTTTGTGATAAATGTGAATTTAAAGGAATAATACCACTGACTTCATGTGAAGTCGTCTGCTTGAATTCTTGAGCTGTCATACCTTGTTATTACCTATAAGGAGTGGATGGTCTGGCTTTGTCAAAGCATACAAGAATCACCTTGTTTCTGCCTGTGCTATGATGAAGATATGACTCAAGTTCAACTGAAGTCATAAACTCAATTTTGGGCACAATTACGTTATGAACATAAATGCTTCAAACAAAACTCTTACCAGATCACTGGCTTTATGGAGATCTGTTCGGCAACTAAGAACCACAGTTTTTTCTGTGAGAGGCAATGCCATACTCAGGAACTTGCCCCAAGCCAGGGATCGACTTTCCCTCCCACCTGGGTAATTTTATCATTTTCAAAGTAAATTATCTTTTTTACCCAGAGAGATATAAACAGGAACTGACAATCGTTACAGTAGACGAAAACGAGTGTTAACAGAATTGGACTGAAATTTTCTGTGTGAGGTCAAAGCCCTATCCATGCCATGTTATTCTATATGAGTCATAAGCACTTTGTGAGTTCATAGCCTATACTTGCAATGCAATCAAAACGAGTGACCAAGTGAGTATCAATGAGGTAACAAATTGCTCAATGACATGTTGACAGCTTATTTCAATCTGTTTGACAGGGCCTGTTGAGAGCGCTGGCGCTTGAACCAAGGTCACAATGTCTATTTATATAATGTTTGTAAAAACTACAGTGAAACCCAAAGGCATAGGCTTTTAAAAGCCCCATTAAAAACCTACTAGAAAACCCGTTGCGAGCTGGTTTTTGACCCATTTAGGCTAGGATACCTGAATATGGCAGCGAAGGAGGACATGGTGGTGAAAATTGATAAGCATACATTGATAATATCCAACAGTGTGCTTAAAATGCAAATACAAAGGTTATAATATCTCTTCTTGATGCAAAATGTCCCGACTACAATTTTTTTTTCTCAAGTGCTTATTCTTCCAAGGTTCAGCAAAAAATAAATAAAAAATATACATAGCAATTTGTCAAAGTTATAGGCGTAAGGCATTTACTTCTGATTACTTAGGTAATCAAGTGGTTAATTGACATCGGGGCGTAATTGGCTTAATTGAACTTCAAGGGTCAAACTAGTATGAGGGTCATTCCATCTCATGTCAATGGTCCCCACCTCACTGTCTCCGATTTTTGTGAAACTCGCTACAAATTCAGAACACAATATGGAAGCAATCTGAGTGAAATGTCAAAGCTGTATCTAACAAGAAATTCTTAAAAAAAAAAAGAATTATAGGAACCTTTGTGTGAAATATGAGGTTTCTTCAAACACATATTTTATTTTCCAAATATTCAATTGATTTCCTATGTATGTGTAGTCACATCTATACCTCCAATGTACCTACTGTGATTTTACAAACCTACTGCATGTTACCTCATGACTGGACATGCCTAATTATAGTTGTTATAAATAATTTTTGTCATAAAAAAAAATTTCTATAACAACAAACTAATTCTTCCTTGCTTATTAGGATTATTACACTTTTCATAAAATGTGAAGATCATAGGAGTAATGAGAAGTTTAATATCTAATGTTTTCATACAGTGTGTTTGTACACTTCTATTATATGATCCCAAATCTTCATAAACGTAGGCTATATTTGACCAATTTCCTGAAGGAAATCTCTATGGGATATGATCCAGGTGTGCTTTGGAGATGGTCCCAAATCACCCAACCATGACCAGTTGACCCAATTGTCATGGTTGAGTGGCTGCTGCCTCTCTGGTGTAGCTACTGTGTATCAAGAGGGGGCAATATATACTTGATTTGTAAATTGTACTCACAGATACCTCCTCAGTGGCATGAGTACCCTCCTAATATTGAAGGTCAATTAGGAGGGTACTCCTGCTATAGGGAAAGTATCTCTGCAAGTCCAACTTGCCTGTGGCCCCCTCCAGAAACTTAAAGCTCCACCACTGCAGTACACAATAACTGATGACAAATTGCACTTGGCTGGGTATTTTTGTCCCTTTAGTTAGGGACCTTCAATGTTAAGTCTTTCATCATTTGGAGCTTTTAACATAGATCTGAGATGGTCCCTACAAAAAATTGAGGAAGTTGTGGCCAATTTAAGTTTTAAAATGTGGTCCGAAAATCGGAAATTGTCCATTTCTAAAAATCTATTATCTCACTTGTTCTTTTATATCACAATCTGACATAGCCAATGTAATGTACTTACACACGACCCAATCTTATTTTGTGATTCAAGAATTTTTAGCCCAGATGATTTTTCCACTCTTCCAGAATGGTTTTGAACTTGTATGATTTATCACACCAAAATCCAGATTTCAATAATTTTTTCCTCCCTCAAATTACTTTCAAAATGTAAAATATTCCGCACACTTGTTCTTTTGGGTGAGTAGAATTAGTAAATGTAAAATGGCCTTCTTGGGTATAGATGGCTATGATTTATACTCCACATAATTATGAAAAAAGTAAAATTTACCAATTTTTGGAGTAAAAGATCACCATGTGGGATAGGTAGCACAACCTGTTGGCGCATATCATAAGAAAGTGTATGAGTAGGGCTTTTGATTCATGTCAGCCATGTTTTGTGTATATGAATTCTTCATTGTGAAATTTCACTTTATATTTTAGTCGTTTACACCCTTGCCATATTATGTTTGGACTTCAAATGACAGCAAAATCATATGGGATGAGAAATATAAGTTAAAAAATTGGCTGTAATTAATATTTTGATCATGGTCTTCAATTAAATAACAAATCTGACCAGTGTATTTCCTCGTGTAACTCTCTGCTTAAGGAATTCTTTGGGCCCAAAGTTATCCAGAAAGAAAAATGCGGAAATTTTCAAAAGATCATGCGGGACAAGTAATATGACTTTCTCATTTGACTACATATTCGGTCCTCACAAAAAATAATTTTTAATTTTAGTTGAGAGTCACCTTAAAAGAATTTTTAATATTTTTTGAGGGTATCCTTTTAATTATTTGTGAAAATTCCATTTTACCAAGGGTAAAGACATACAGCTAACAAAATATATTAAAATCTTTGGCCTTGATCAAGGGCTTTGATTTGCTACTAAATGTAATTGGAAAACTTCATCGTACCGTATTTTATGCTTCTGCAATTTGTGGCCGTTGTTGTCTGTGTAACATAGATAACTTACTGGATTTGACAACCATAGAACACAATACACATGTCATATTTGGTTCTGAATTAAAGTCCATGGTCTGTACATAGTATGTATCCAGTTATTTCCATTATATCACATGTTACACATAGAATTAGCTGATTTTGAAATTTGTGCAAATTTGCCATTATTGTGTAAATATTTCAGAATTTGTTTACCAAAAGCAATACACTGGCAAAATTTGACACTTAATGAGAGCTGTTGGATAGAATATTAAATCAATTGTGTTTTCGTACTCGTATCTGCTGTCCCACGTGACTCCAGCTGAATTTGAAATTTGTGCAATTTTCCATTATTTTTCAATGTCACTCTAAAAGATAACGGTGCTTAAAAATGGACTACACTAGTCATATTTGGGTAATATAATTATGTAGACAATGTCTAGTGTAGCGGCGCACTGGGTTAGAGCCACAAATAAATGTAAATCTTTATTTGCCTAACATCTTACCAGTCTAAATAATACCCTTCATTCAAAATCAGTAATCATTCTCGGCTGTGCCTCGACAATTGCTGATGATTTACTACGAATGACACACTGACATGGTCCTGTCAAGACTGCTTATTTCCATTCACTGACTCATTCTACGACTCAATGATGAACATTTCAAATGGTGAATCGCTGTTAAATGGGTCAAGCTCAGGACCAACACCAGTTGACCCAGAACGAGCCCAACTTGCCAATGGACTCAAGAAATTCCAAGAAACAGGTGGGCTGAAGATCGCTCATATAAATGTAGGCAATGGCGGCCTACTACACCACCTCGAAGAACTGTCAAGCTTATGTCGTAAAATCAACCCTGATGTAATGGCAGTCACGGAAACCTGGCTGATGACAGACACCCCTGATAATTGTGTCTCCATAGAAGGATATGACTTTGCAAGGAGAGACAAACCTGACAACTTCATTGGAGCCCAAGGTGTCGGCATATACATCAAAAATGGAATATCTGCTACACCAAGACCTGACTTAGATCATGCTGAACTAATGAACATGGGGATCCAATTGAACTTTCCTAACAGGAAACCAGTCGTGGTTATTGTAGTGTATAGACACCCCAAATCCCCTGTCTCGTTCTTTGACAAGATAGAAGAAATTTTTGCATCCCAGGACTCCTGTCAAATACGAACTGTGATAACCGGTGACTTTAATATTAATTTCAAACCCGATGACACGGAGAACAGTAATGCGACAAGGATTAACGATATTTCCAAAGCCTATGGCTTCCAACAAACTATTAAGCTGCCCACGCGAATCACGGAAAACACTGCAACTTGTATAGACTTGACGTTTACAAATGCACTGGCATATACTGCTGGTGTAGGCATCATAAGTAGGGTGCTCCTTCTGCCCCCCAAAATTGAAATTTTTTCTGGATCCAACCTTACTTTTTTTTGGTGGTGAGGTTATCAATGTAGACCATTTTTCTGAAATTTCATGAAATTTGAAGAATTGCTAGGTGTAGCACATTGCAATTGAAATTTTGTCGTTTTTCGTAATTTCGAGAGAAAAGAAAACAAATAGCCAATCAAGAGATAACATGGTTTACATGATAAATCAGATTTAAACATACATAATGAAGTACAGAACCCATTTAGGAAAGATAGAGGTCAGCTAAGTACTACGTACCACTTGCCAGGGTCATCAATATGATAGGTGTACAACATCAAGTTTGCTCTGTTTTCTGTGATTTTGGCGATAATTCAGGAATTGTCGACCATACTTGTAGTTCATTTTGAAATCGATCTTCCTTTCTAGATCTTAATGATCTGCTTCCAATTTTACCCTCTTTCTGCACAGTCATTTGTAACCCTAAAGGCACTGGAGATCTTTTTCCCTGATATGCATCTGTCATCATATTGTCATTCAGAAGCTTCGGATGTGTACATCAATCTCCAAATAGGATGGTTCAAGCTTCATTAATGAAACAATGTGCATGCCATAAGTCTGCAACCACTAACCTACAGTTTCATATTTTCCCTCAATTCAGTAAAGGAATTTAAGGCTTTTGAAGTAGAACATTTTATGGTTGTTTTAATATTTCTTGCACTAACTTACTGTATGTGTTTTTCTCATCAGTACGCAAGTGATCATCAAACAGTGTCAAAGCGATCATGTCAGGAACAAGAAAACAGAGACAATGTTTCAGTACTTTCAGCTCAGCTTCCCAAATTGTGGAGTGAGTTGTAATAACTTGATATTATTGCAGAATACGAGGTCATTGCTTGGGTTGCAGTTGAATTCAACCAAGGTGCATACACAAATACCTCACATTTGACTAATCATTAAATTTTTTGAATACTGCGAGCGCAGGCAAAAGCCTGGAGTCTTGTCTTAATTGTCACTATTTATTTATAATTGTCAAATAAAGACAAGACTCTATTGAGGCAACAGTTAACTATAGAGTGCACTGCAGAATAAGCTTTGCCATCCAAGTTGCACCCTCCTTTTCAAGTCATTGCTAGTCGCAATTGAAGAGTAGAAATACAGCAAGACAAGATCAAGTATATATACATCATCATAATTAGGGTACCTTCTGAAGTTTTACAAAAGGTCTGCCACAATCTCTTTCAGCTCACTGAGGAAAGGCTGCAAACTGTAGTGATAGTGACACTATCAGCCATTGACAATGAATTTAAATTGCTGAATGACATTTTTTGGGGTACATTTTCTCCTAATTTTGACATATAATGGTGAACATATTCATGGTCCTGTGCCCAGCCACTGTAGCAGGAGTCTTTCCTCTCTTGATGTTTTATTTCAGTAACACTTTAAATTCCTCATAGCATTAAATATTTCCAAAGTCATCTTATTTGGGGCTGACAGGAAATATGTGCTCTCTCACAGAAAGATAAAACAAGTTCAGAGTATTTTTTTCCAAATATCTTCTCTATGAGCTATGAAGCTCAACAGGACCTGCTTCCTTTGGGAAGAATTGTAGACGCAGTTTCTTGTAAAACAAATACCTTGATCCTAGTGTCTTGACATGACTAAGAATGCTGCGCAAAAGGACTATCCCAAGGATCTGCTGAATTTGATGATTGACATCTTTGTTGGCCTTTAAAACTTCAGAAATGTCCTTCACACTTTTACCATGTGAGGTACTGTGCAGCTGGTCACATTACAAAACTTTAATTAAGTGACTACTAGTGTCACAAGTAAATGATTTGAAGGGTAAATTAAACAGTGCATCTTGAAACTCTTGGCAACTTCTTATTTTTCAACTCATTTAAATGATCGAAATTCTAGTTTCCATCAAGATACAGCCTTATTTTGATAAAGGCATTCAAAGAAGTGAAAAAGTTTGATTTTTAACAAAGAATACCATGTAATCAGGGGAAAAATAATTTTATTTGTTGTATGATATGCTATATATATATACTAAACCAGCCTTTTTATCAACAATTAATGATAATGTTATGACATTATGAGACGACGCAATCAGTGTTGCCACTTACAGTGCCTTCCTGAACCTAAGCTGAGCCTTTAATCTGATGTTAAATTTAGAAATGAGTAAGATATGGATGGAAAATGCTGTTTTGACACAGAAATCTTCTTAAACAATATTCAAGGCTTTGGAAAAAAATATGATAGATAACCTAGAAATTCACAAGAAATCGCACAATTTTAAGGATATTTGACAAATTTCAATCCAAATGTGCTACACCTAGGCATCAATAAAATTTCGTGAAATTTGGCATGATTACTTCTATTGACTAACCTCACCCACAAAAAAAAGTATACGGGATTCTGAGCAAGTTGGGGCAAAAGAAGCACCCTAATCATAAGCGTTGCAGACCACCTTATGAACTTTATAATACTGGGCAGATTGAATGTTCCACAACACCATCGTTATATTCTCTCAAGGAACTTTAAAAAAGTCAATGAGAAAAAGCTTGTTGATGATCTTCTTCAAGCGCCATGGCATGTCATTGAATGCTTTAATGACATAGAAGATGCCTGGTATGCATGGAAATGCTTATTTTCTGATATAGTTAACCAGCATGCGCCTGTGCGCAAATTCCGAGCCCCAAAAGCCCCAAAGATTCCTTGGTACAGTGACAACATCCACGCGATGAAAAAAGTGCGGGATCAATATCATCGCCGTGCCACAATGGGCAACCTCCCGGAAGATTGGATTCAATATCGGAAGGCAAGAAACAAAGTGACGCACCTCGTACGGCAGTCGAAAAAAGAATACTTCACCTGTACACTCTAAGAAAAAAAGGTGCGAGGGGTGGAGCAAAACACCTGCAAGGTGGATGTAAAAACCTTTGGGGTGCACAAGGTTCATCATCATCGTTTTGGTGCATCAAACAAGGGGTGCATGAAAAAAGGTGCATGACACATAATAGGGTGCATCACATGAGAGGTGTATCACACGTTAGAAGGTGCATGGGGTGCTTCACCATCCTTCCATGGTTTATGAAACTGGAAAATTACGAAATAATTGGGTAGCTGGATTATTGCATAAAAAATGCCAGGCAGTGCCTAACTGACAAGCTGGTCTGCTTTGGGAAGGTGAGGGTGGTGACCCAGGGCATACTAAGAAATGGCCTGGGGGGGGGGGCAGAGAGGTAGCATTACATGAGGTGAATGGGCAGAACTCAGGGTTTTTCCTATCTGATCTATGTCAACTTCAGGCCTTATGGGAAGGCCCCCTCCAGTCGCATATCCTAGTAAGTGTAACCATGCCAGCTTCAACGCAATGCTGCTGTGAGGAAGCTGATAGCAATATTTACACCAAGAGCTGCTCTCTTTCACATCTGCCTATTCATTGGTGGGCATTTCTACTGAATGAACACAGACGTAATAGGCTGCTCTCCCAGTTTCACCGTCTGCAACTATAGCCTATCTACTCTCACCTGCCTGTACAGCAGACTGACTTGTAAAGCGGGGCAATGCTACATTAATTGAGGAACCGCCAGAAACCAAATGCCACACTGATTTATCAGCAGTTCAGAAAATCATGACTAAGAGTGGTAAATGTACTATTTACCAGCCTCAGTGCAATGGGCAGCCCATGCTGATGCAATCCTGAGAAACTCAGCATCTTTAAACAAATTTGAATCAGGAATTTTGACTTGCTTGAGCAAACTTCAATTTCTTTGTCTGACTCTGGAAGTCTCGCGTACAGCAAATAAGATTGCATAATTGGTTATAATATACCGTTTAGGTTTATTGCACACCTTTATAGGGATTGTTTAATAAGGTAAGTAAAGTAATTGGGTTAATCTACATCACAATAGGTCTTTCATGAACTAGCTTGTGATAGTTTCTTACAAGGGACAAGTGGCGTCATCTATAATACAAAGCTTTTTGCAATAAATTCTCGATTGTTATGTATGTGGCCCCACCTATAACAGACGTGAACTCATGAAATTTGTTTTTGCATAATTTTAATATTATATAAACAAAATGTATCTTAATGTTTATTTGAATATGCACTACACTCTTGAAAGAACATTTTCAATTACAATGCATGTGGTTTAAAGCTCATGTGTAATTATTTCAGTCCTCTGAACATCAGACACATTTTGACCACAATAAAGCTAGCAGAATTTGTAGATATACAGAAATTCCAACTTACATGAGCATTCAATTATAAAATGCTGAGAAGGTGAAGACAACCTCCTTTGCTTCCCTCTCACAATTGTCATCAGTTATCTGAGGAGTTTTAATCTTCAGACTGATGACCAGCAGGACCCAATTCGGAAGACAGTGAAATTACATAACACCCACAAAACTGAATGAAAGCTATCAAAAGTTATCCACCTTTTGAGGTTTATAAGCATCCTTGCAAGAGCCTCCTTTGCACCCTAAATTTGGTCATGCCATGAACCCCCAAAGGATCTACAAACCAATCTACACTGAAGAACCTTGTAGGGTTCTTGTAAACTCCCCAGGGTTCTTTGACCTAGGGTGCTTCCCAAGCACCCTATGAAAAGGTGCTTCCAGGCACCCTTTGGGGAGCTGTATTTGTGACAAGGCGAAGCACCTTATTTGGTTGTTCTATAATCTTTTCGTTCTTAGAGTGTAGATTGACGAAAACAGAGGCGACTCGAAGTCTACATGGAAAATTTTGAACAGTCTTCTGCCTAAGTGGAATAACATCTCTAGAAGTGAATGGGACTATGATCACAGACTTTAAATCAATTTCAAACCTGTTTAATACATTCTTCACTGGCATTGGTAGTAAATTGGCAGCTACAATTGTAAATGTACAGGTTAATCCCATTGAGTATGTCAAAATGTGTTTCCCAAACCAAAACAAAGTTTTCAAATTTGAAAAAGTCAATGATGATGATGTGTTGAAGCTCATTAAGAGTATACCTAATGGCAAAGCCACAGGTGCCGATAATTTCCAAGTCAAACTAATTAAACTTTCTGGCCCAGCTATTTCTAAAAGTCTAGCATATGGGTCATTCTCAAATTTCGGGACAATTTGCCTCACTCTAGCTCCCTGACATTAATTTGAATGCGATTAATATCTGAAGCATCACTCTGTATCTGTTATTCATATTTCTATTTAGGACCACTGCATTTGGAACAAAAAGTCATTCATTAGACCTTTTTTTTGTGCATTATGTACAGGAATCCGTGCAAAATCAATGGTTTTTCCCTGTCACTGGACCTGACATGACAAAATCAAGTGTTTATTTTCTTCCTAATGTACCATTATATTCAAAGTTTCTTTGCACAATTCATGAAAATATAACTTTGAATTTATATTTAGTTCACATTCAAATTTTTTTGGGTCCTATTTCATTGATTAAATTGATACAATAAACGTGTTACTAATTTATGTCCATTTTTTTGTCCACTCCGTTACTTGCCATAGCTCGGTTCATTATTCTTTTTTATTAGTTTATTCAATTAATATCATCAGACGCATGTGCGCTTTAGTACCACTGCCTTGCAGACTTCATAAAACATGTATTCAATAAATTAAGACAAAATACTCATAGAAAATGTTTTTGGTCTCACCAAAATGTCCCCTCCGTTTCCTTCATTTCCAAGCTTACCAAATGATAGTTTTAAAGAGTGATTTCATGTATGTATTGCTGAGTGTGACAGCTTTTAATAGTCTGCAATTATTTTATCTTATCTCCAAAATAAAAAGCAGTAATGAGCGAAAAGCAAAAAATTGTTCTCCTCCGTTACTGTCCACTCCGTTACCGGATCAAAATAAGAAATCGACATTTGGGCCAAAAAATCTACTGATATGAGATGAAGTACTTCTGAAAATAATAGTAACACCAATATTTTATTGTTTTTCCTTTTGTTTTTGTTCCTGCAGTCAATTTTTTACATCAAAATTCCCCTCCGTTACCACATTGTCCCCTCCGTTACAGGACATTTTTGCTATACCCTTTGTCCCGAAATTTGAGAATGGCCCATATCTCTCACAGCGAGCTTGAACAAACTTTGGGGTTTAAAAAAATTGACCAAGAAAACGATTAGCGCAGTGATGTAGAGGAAGGTCAGGCGAACATTTTGATGTATCAAACGAAAAAATCTGTTGGGAATTTTTTGAGATATTTGAGTTTTAGATTTTTTATTTATCACACCCTATTCTTAGCATGGAATCTCCATACAAAAATTATCAAAACAGCCCATTTTTCCCGTTAATCATTATTCAGAAGTAAAAATATGCAGTCATTGTCTCTGCAGAAAGTATGTACCACATCATCCAGACTGACAGGGTGTGATAAACCTATAACAGTAAACATTTCTCAGAAAATTTATAAAATATGTTTATTTTCCAGCTTGTCCTCAGTTTCACCATTCTGATGAATATTTGTAGTAGAATCTACCTCACTTTTGAACTCTATGGTGTATTATTGGTGTTTTTAAAGAAATTTTACCTCTTTAAAACAAGCACTTTTGCAACCATGTAGAGTGTAAACCAATGTTGAGTGAATTATCAGAAAACGCATAGATAGAATGTTTGGAAGCATGTCGTTAAGTATGGAGTAAAATAATTTGACATTGCAGTCTTAATGTGCAATAGTAGTACCTGTTTGTATTAACTACATTTTCACATAATTTACTGAATTTATGCTGTTTTTGTTGTTCTATACAATTAAAGATTGGTTGATTTTGGATGCCAGATAACCTACATCAACATTTAACACCCAACATCCATTTGAAGTACTCAAAATACATTAATTATGAATATTGCTGTTTATTCATAGTTTTTAATCGTATTTTTGTCTTTTTGTCCAATTGCAAAGACTTTTCATGTAATATCAGGGGATTCAACTTCATAGTGAAGCAGATACTTCACACATTCTATATATGCATTTTCTGATGATTTACTCAACTTTGTCTATCCTTTCACATTGTTATGAAATGCTTGTTTCACGGTGGCAAAATTTGTGATAAAATGCACAAAAAAATCAACAAAGCCTGTTACAATGAGATGATGAGACCAAATTTGCTAAAATAATTTACCAGAATTATGTAACTAACACAACCTGGTATTGCAAACATTTTTCAGGCCTTTAGCCAGAAAAGTTAGCTGTTATAGGTTTATCACACCCCGTCAGTCTGAATGAAGTGGTACATACTTTCTGCAGAGACAATGACTGCATATTTTTACTTCTGAACAATGAATTTTATCTTAGATATTACCTAACGGGAAAAATGGACAGTTTTGATCTTTTTTTCATGGAGATTACATGCTAAGAATAGGGTGTGATAAATAAAAAATCTAAAACTCAAATATCTCAAAAAATTCCCAACAGATTTTTTGGTTTGATACATCAAAATGTTCGTCTGACCTTCCTCTACATCACTGCGCTAATCGTTTTCTTGGTCAATTTTTTTAACCCCAAAGTTTGTTCAAGCTCGCTGTGCTCTTTAACTTATCACTTACTACTGGTAAATTCCCCCGGGATTGGAAATTGGCAAGAATTGCGCCTATATTCAAAAAGGGGTCAAAAACCGACCCCGGAAATTATCGACCTGTGTCTGTGCTACCGGTAGTGACTAAATTTATGGAGCGTATTGTGTACAATAACTTTACAAATATTTGAATGTAAATAACCTATTATGTATACAACAATCAGGATTTAGAAAGTATCATTCATGTCAGACCAGTTTACATCGATTGCATGAACAAATTTACAATGAATTGTTTGTAGGCAAAGTAGTTGGGCTAGTTGCCCTAGATCTACGCAAAGCGTTTGATACGGTCAACCACAAAATCATGCTGGAAAAGATGTCATATTATGGTGTACAAGATACTGAATTCCAGTGGTTTAAATCATGTCTAGCGGATAGATTCCAGATTTGTACAGTTTTCAATAACATTTCTGATCCTCTAAGAATCACTTGCGGCGTGCCCCAGGGGTCCATTCTGGGTCCCCTGATGTTTTTGTTATATGTAAACGATATGCCTGCCTGCTTTGATAAATGTTACGTGAACTTATATGCAGATGACACTGCTTTTTACATTGCCGATACTGATATAAATATTGTCAATCAAATTTTACAAAATGAACTGACGCTGGCGTATAATTGGCTGTGCTGCAACAAGTTGAGTCTTCACACAGGGAAGACTAACAGTATGATAATCTGCAGCAGACAAAAGAGACTACACTTGAACGACCCCAAATGCGAACTCAGCCTTGATGATGAACAAATTGAACAAACCTCCAGCTTAAAATATCTGGGGGTGACTATTGACCAGGACCTGCGCTATGACCTATACATGAAAGACCTGATAAAGAAACTTAATCGTGCCCTTGGAATTTTACGCAGGGCATCTCACTATGTTAATCAGGCTACGAGAGTGACTCTCTTCAACACATTAGTGCTTCTGCACTTGGATTATTGCAGCACTGTATGGTGCAACAACATCTCTAAGTTGGACATCAAGAAGCTCCAACGCCTACAGAATGTCGGGATGAGAATCATCCTTGAATGCGACTTCGAAACAAGGACAAGGGATATGCTAGATGCCTTGCGCTGGCTAAGTGTCGAGCAACGGATTTATTTTAATATGTGCTGTTTGACTTGGAAACTTGTCAACAAAATGGTACCTGGTTACCTATGTGATATCGTTAGTTATTCTAACACTGTGCACAGCTACAATACAAGATCAGCATCAGGAAAAGACCTTCACAATAAACGTTGCCACACCAAATCACTGGAAAGGAATGCCAGTCGAACTTGGAATGATATCCCTCAGTCGATAAGAAACGTCAAGGATTTTTACAAATTTAAAAAAGAGCTGATAAAACATATCAGGGACAGTGGCCCTTAATACTATTTGTAATTTTTTATACATAATGTACTGTGATTTTAAAACTGTATGTGATTTTACCGTATGTGATTTTAATATGTGATTTTAAAATGTGATTATATATTTTATGTGCTCTAGTCTTGTTGAATGTTAACATGTTAATGCAGGCTCCAAGCCAAAACAGTTTTTGTACTGACATTGGATACCCAATAAAACTTCTCAAACTTCTCAAACTTCTGCTAACACATACTATTAAATTTTGGTCATGTATTTTTCAACTTATAGCGTGAAGGAGCCTAGTCTAATTTTTAATAGTTTTTATTTTGCTGAAACAATTCTTTGTGATGAAGCCAGCATCCCTAAATCATCAGATATCAAAGTCAGAACTACTAGTCTAAGAGCAGGGTGGATTTTCTGTAATACTCTAGCTATTTTTTTATCCATAAAAACTAATAATTTGAGTATTTTCATTAACATTTTAATGTAACTTCAATTGGCCCTACTGAAAAACTTTGTACGGATAGAACGCTTCTTTTTTGGCTGGATGTGTAGCATTTAGGCCCAGTAACATCATACTGCAATTTCATAAATATCGTAATACTTTTGGACTTTAAACGATCCAGTACTATGACTACATTACTTTATGGGCCGAAAATGCCAGTCTTATAAAGCAATAAATAGGCAATAATTCAAGTATTCCACTGATTGAAACTGTGGAAGGCATAAATGGTCCATTGATGTGCAATGACATCACAGTAACACAGGCAGTTCAAAGTAATCACTTCCACTTCCCTGACTGTATTCACTGATAGCATAGGGTGTCCACAAGTCCTTCAAAAGCCTGGAATTTGGTTTCTCAAAATCCAAGCATTGAAAAGCCGTGAAACAATTGCATTTATCACAAAAGGCTTGGAAAAGCCTAGAATTTAGTTCCTACCAATAAAAAAAATCACAGTAGAATATTTGGCAATTTCTTGTGACAGTCAGACAGAAGATACATCTTTATGATGAAAAAAGTTACTCTGCATTGGGTTTTTTTAATCAGTTCTCTGAAAGATTGGCCTTAGGCCTATTTTGAAAATTCGGGTTAGGAAAAGCCAGAAAAATCCTGTTATTTGATTTTAAAAATGCTGCAGACACCCTGCACTCATCACAATGAGAACTGCAATGCAAGAGGGACAATGAGTTTCTTCTAAAATTAAGTTTGAAAAATACAAAAACTTTTCTGCTTTCTGCTGTTAAGTCTACCTGTGTCCACCTGTCGATTTGTCATGGACCGACCATTGCACTTAATTATCTGCTGGCTTGGTATAGAGCGTATGCAGCTATGGTTGACATGACAAAAAAACTTCACTGGAGTGGTCATGTTAATTTTAATTGACTGGATTGCCTCTCCCAAAAAATAACGATTGCTATTGAGAATGTTCACTTTTACAATGGCCTGTACAAGGATGTGGGGCTTCTCAGAAGGTGTGAATTGCAATTTACTGTCACACAAGGTGTTGATGGCAAATTGGCTGATTGGTGAAGTCTTGATTGCAATATTGAATTGCCTGACATGGTGAATAGACTGCTTCACTTCTCAGTGCGTCCAGGGGACGCACAGGGTCTTTTAAAAGTGGGTCCTTCGCTAAAACAATGCATTACTTGGTAAAGGCCAAAAAAAAGCAAATCCGTCCTATTTATTTTATTCCAGGCATGTGACATTTTTTCATAAAATAATATTGTATTTACATTATTTCGATTTCAATAATTAACCTCCTACTAATAACATGTACATAAATGTTCTACCTCCAAAAGAAGCCGTTTACTAATATCCCCTATAAGAACCAGTCCACAACTCAATCAGAACGCTTTCCCTCAAGTAGAACGCTTTATGATTTTATCACCTGGTTGGCTGTGAATATCACTGGTTACAGTCAAAATATCAGGGCCTATGATATTGTAAAAAATACCACCCTTCAAGGGCGATATTTTTTAACAATGGTTATGACATCACCAGCATTTCAGATGCCCGATGACGTCACAAACAAAACAATGGCCAAAACAATTGGGTTGTGACGTCATGTCCATTCTTGCTCCATGGTGACGTCACATTTTTGTAATGGCAGAAAATAGTCTCTCTTTATAATTGAAAATTTGAGGTAAAACCAGGTGATAAAAACAAAACAACCACGCGTCAGAGCACTTCGTACAATATCACTCGCTGTTGTGTGAATTAATATCACTCTCGCCCTGCGGGCTCGAGTAATATTAATTCACACAACAGCTCGTGATATTGTTACTCAGTGACCCTGACTTGGGTTGTTTTGTTATATTATCACCTGGTTGGCTGTGAATATCACTGTTTACAGTCAAAATATCAGGGCCTATGATATTGTAAAAAATACCACCCTTCAAGGGCGATATTTTTTAACAATGGTTATGACATCACGGCATTTCAGATGCCTGATGACGTCACAAACCAAGCAATGGCCAAAACAATAGGATTGTGATGTCACCTCCATTGTTGCTCCATGGTGACGTCACATTTTTGTAATGGCAGAAAATAGTCCCTCTTTATAATTGAAAATTTGAGGTAAAACCAGGTGATAAAAACAAAACAACCACGCGTCAGGGCACTTCGTACAATATCACTCGCTGTTGTGTGAATTAATATCACTCTCGCCCTGCGGGCTCGAGTGATATTAATTCACACAACAGCTCGTGATATTGTTACTCAGTGACCCTGACTTGGGTTGTTTTGTTATAATATAATCCCTGTGATCAAACTGAAAGTGAAACTATTCCTGGCGTCACGGCCAGGTGACCGTGGCAACCTCACGAAGCGTGACGTCATAACAGGGTGCTAAAAATAAACGCCTCAAAAACATGAGTCAAATTTCTTGAGCAGGCAGGCTGAAGTGCTCAAGTGACTTTTCGCGCATATGCTGTAATGTACTAAAATAACACGTTGATTTGGCTTATACTTGTAAAAAAAATTACATGGTGTGGATAAATAAAAGAAATCTAATCTAATCTAATCTGTGAGCTTTGGAGCGTCGCACTGCGCGCGCCGCTATTATAACAAAACAACCCATGTCAGGGTCAGTGAGTAACAATATCACGAGCTGTTGTGTGAATTAATATCACTCGAGCCCGCAGGGCAAGAGTGATATTAATTCACACAACAGCGAGTGATATTTTACGAAGTGCCCTGACGCGTGGTTGTTTTGTTTTTATCACCTGGTTTTACCTCAAATTTTCGCTTATAAAGAGGGACTATTTTCTGCCATTACAAAAATGTGACATCACCATGGAGCAACAATGGACATGACGTCAGAATCCCATTATTCTGGCCCTTGTTTGGTTTGTGACATCATCAGGCAGCTGAAATGCTGGTGATGTCATAACCATTGTTAAAAAATATCGCCCTTGAAGGGTGGTATTTTTTACAATATCATAGCCCCTGATATTTTGACTGTAAACAGTGGTATTCATAGCCAACCAGGTGATAATAAGTTATATAGTGGACCAGCCAAGACATGATTCTGTACTGGTTGAGGCATTTTTTGTTAATGCAAGGAAAGCATGCCAGATAGATAGGTCATAGGTTAGAGAAAAAGATTAGGGTGGATGCCACCGTCACATTTGCATATTTATGTTAATTAGAGCTCGTTAAGGTCAAAACGAAGAAATTTCAGGTTTTTACCAATTTTTCAAAGTTAAAAAAATTCGATTCAACTTATGAAGACAGAATTGATAGCTGAAGGTCAAAATTGATATTTAAGCAACAAAAAAAAAATTTGTAAAGATAAAACTGACAATTAATGCCTTAATTAAGGTTTTTGGGTCATTTCTAGGTCAACTTAGAACGCACCCTTTTTTCAAATGTCAGACGAATATTTAGCAAAGCAAAATGACAACATGGATTCAGTTATGTTTTTTTAATTCCAAATCACAAAAAACATTAACACAATCATAAGTGATTTACAGGTAATTTGTTAATTAAATGCCAGGGTGCCCACCAAACATCGCACAAAATATTATAGGAATATAGGATTTTTCACCGTAAAATATAGGAAAATATAGGAGGTTTTCGCCTATTTTAATGAGACAATTTAGGAAATATTTGACAGCGAAACCATCGGCAAATCACAGGATTGCTTCCATCATAAGCCGCAAACTTCATGTCGTGGACAAAAACGCGTCTAAAGATTCATATATCTGTGGGGAAAAGACTCTTAAGCTTTTTATCGCGGACAAAAATGTGCATATACGCGCGAAATATCTTGAAAACTTGAAAAATATAGGAATTTATAGGAATTTTTCCAAAAATATAGGAAATTATAGGAGGCCTTAAAAAATATAGGAATTATAGGAAATATAGGAGGAGTGGGCACCCTGAAATGCATACAAAACACTGTTGTGGACCAGCCAATACATGATTCTGCACTGTTAGAGGCATTTCTTGTTAATGGTAGGAACCTACATATGCCAGTTTGATAGGTAATAGGTTAGAGAAAAGGACTAGGGTGGAAGCCACTTCCAGATTTGAATTTTAAGGTTAATTATTAACTAATAATTAGAGGTCGTTAAGGTCAAAACCAAGAAAATGCTGATTTTTCAGCAAAATTTGAAAATAAAATTAATCAAAATGACCTAAAGTGACTAAATAGCACAACCTTAGGCCAAAACTATACCTCAAAGTAATGAACTTTGCTATTTGATACTTAATTAATGCACTTCATCCTTAGTACATGGGAGAATTTTGTGTTTCAGAAGAGATTTTTGACACTGACAGCAACATTTATTTAGCGTTTGGAGGGTTGACAGTTGTAGTAACATGAAAACAAATATGCCAAATGAAAGCTGTCATTATGGGCTATCCATCCATATCCATTTTGGTGTGTTAAGAATGTCTAATATTGTGATTAGGATAGGTGGAATTGAAAATACATTGGAGAATTTTATGCTTCCGAGGAGATTTTTGACACTGACCAAAATATTTATTTAGCTTTTGGAGGGTTGACAGTTGTAGTAACAAGGAACAGAGGTGCCAAATGAAGGCTTTCATGAAGGGCTATTTATCCATATCCATTTTGACGGGTTAGAAAGGAGTTATATGGTGATTAGGACAGGCGGAATTGAAAATATATGGGAGAATTTTGTGTTTCCCAGGAGATTTTTGACACTTACCGCAACATTTATTTAGTTTTTAGAGGCAAAGACTGACGTATATGTGAGTCAGATAAGCAGTTTGTAGTAACAAGGAACCAAGGTGCCAAATGAAGGCTTACATCACAGGCTGTCCATCCACATTTGTTTTGTTGGGTTAGGAATGATTTATAAGGTGATTAGGACAGGTGGAATTGAAAATACATTTGATAATTTTGTGTTTCCGAGGAGATTTTTGACACTGACCGCAACATTTATTTAGCTTTTGGAGGGTTTACAACTGTATTAACAAGGAAACCAAGGTGCCAAATGAAAGCTTACACAAAGGGCTACTTATCCACATCCATTTTGATGGGTTAGAAAGGAGTTATATAGTGACTAGCAATGTACCCGTCTTACGACGGGTAGAGTGGTAATGGAAAATGAACTATCAATATTGTTTATTACCTCTGTCTGTGGTTATTGTATATTTTTTCGAGAAATGTGGGGATAAGTGTTGCCCTTTCTTGCCCAGCTCGCCTCTCTAATCTTGCCCCGTCTTATTCACACCTCATGTTGTTCCCCTTATCATTCATTCAATAATAATCATCAGCCTCTTTATATAACCTATTCCTTGGAATCACTTGGCCACTGCCAGCCCACTGAGCAGTGGCCTACAAGATTTAGATGCCCAACAGGTCAAGACATTGCCCAAAAATTTGCAAAGAATTTAATTAACATTGGACACGGTAGCAAAGTTTCCTGAGCGTTGATGGGCATTTCGAGTTCGACTGTCACAGTGCATTGAAAATCAAAATGTGCAATGCCAGCAATAGCCAAGGCTGGCCCTGGACCGCTGAGACAGGGGTCATGAATCCTCCCATTGCATAATCATGAGATTTGAAGGACATGATCTGGGAGAACTGAATTTTAAGGCATTTTCCATGTGCTTTCTTCTATTTTGTTCATGAATTCTAAAAGTATGTGTACCTTTTTTGCTGCTGACTGCACCTTGTTTCATCTAAAATAGTCGGAGAATAAATGTTTAATGGTCCTCTGAAACTGTGGAAGTGATTTTCATCCTTATACATTGAACAAATGGCCTCTTCTCATTGGTCCAAAAAGTGTGATGTCATAACAAACACTTATGACATCATAGGTAATTCTTGTGATGTCACAATTGTGACATCACACATCAAAGTGAGGCTGATGACTGTCTCTCACAATTTTTTTTTACATTTCTCACATTTAAATTTTTTTTAACATGCTAATCTTTGTTATGCTTTTAGAAGTAGTGCGGTCAGTAGTAAGGTACCTTAATCCAAATTTTTTTAACAATGGGCTCCAAAACACACAGAACATACATTAAAACCTCTTTACAATGCATGTCAGGTAGGCCATAGGCACATTAAAAAAAGCCATTGATGGGAAACTCAATTGTTTTTTTTGCAGGAAAATTAAACATGGTAAATTCAGTGCATTTAGCATTTAAGAGAGACTGTGACACGTCCTCCCTCACTGGTGGCTTGCACCCAACTGAAGAATATTGGACTTTGGACCACTTTTAGGCTCAGGGTATTACGTAATGCCATTGGCTTACCATATTTGCTTGATTGATAAACTCAGTCTGTTCCTGAAATGCTAAATTTTGAAAAGATAGATAATGTGGGCCTGACATCTGACAAAAAGTTGAACATTTTGGGCCTATCCATCTACAATGAATAAAATATGCAATAAATTATACATGCTGCACCATAGAGCTGGTCAGGTTACATAACCTCATGCAGTTCATACAACGTTGTCATGGAGTTGGGCCAAAGTGAGGTTCAATAGCAGCATGTCTGACATTAGTGTCATTGGGTTCACTTGCTATTTCATAATAAGTGTTGTTCAAGGAGAGAAACCAGTCAAATCATACTTTTGATGATGGCAAAACAAAGGAGACATATATAAAGAATGTGTGGCAGAGTTTCAGGCAAGTCAGGTAAGCCATAGCTGAGATCCTGCGTTACAGTTTATAGGCCTGGACAAATATAATGTATCCTAGATTAGGTCAGGCGGAATTGAAAATACATGGGAGAGTTTTGTTTTTCTGAAGAGATTTTTGACACTGACCGCAAAATTTATTTAGTTTTTGGAGGGTTGAAAACTGTAGTAACAAGGAAAGAAATGTGCCAAATTCAAGCTCACATCAAGGGCTATTTATCCATATCCATTTTGATGGGTTAGAAAGGAGTTATATGATGATTAGTACAGGCGGAATTGAAAAAACATGGGAGAGTTTTGTGTTTCGGAGGAGATTTTTGATACTGACCATAACATTTATTTAGCTTTAAGAGGGTTGAAAGTTGTAGTTACAAGGAACCAAGGTGCCAAATGAAGGCTTATATCAAGGGCTATGTATCCACATTTGTTTTGTTGGGTTAGGAATTATTTTTGTGGTGATTAGGACAGGTGGAATTGAAAATGCATGGGAGAGTTTTGTGTTTCCGAGGAGATTTTAACACTAACCGCAACATTTATTTAGCTTTTGGAGGGTTGAAAACTGTAGTAACAAGGAAACCAATGTGCCAAATGCAAGCTTACATCAAGGGCTATTTCTCCATATCAATTTTGATGGGTTAGGAATGAGTTATATGGTGATTAGGACAGGCGGAATTGAAAATACATGGGAGAGTTTTGTGTTTCCGTGGAGATTTTAACACTGACCGCAATATTTATTTAGCTTATGGAGGGTTGAAAACTGTGGTAACAAGGAAACCAATGTGCCAAATGCAAGCTTACATCAAGGGCTATTTATCCATTTTCATTTTGATGGGTTTAGAATGAGTTATATGGTGATTAGGACAGAGGGAATTGAAAATACATGGGAGAGTTTTGTGTTTCCGAAGAGATTTTAACACTGACCGCAACATTTATTTAGCTTTTGGAGGGTTGAAAACTGTAGTAACAAGGAAACCAATGTGCCAAATGCAAGCTTACATCAAGGGCTATTTATCCATATCCATTTTGATTGGTTAGGAATGAGTTATATGGTGATTAGGACAGAGGGAATTGAAAATACATGGGGGTATTTGGTGTTTCCGAGGAGATTTTCGACACTGACAATAACATTTATTTAGCTTTTAGAGGGTTGTAAGTTGTAGTAACAAGGAGACTAAGGTGTCAAATGAAAACTGACTTCAATGGCTATCCATCCACATATTTTTTGGTTGGTAAGGAATGAGTAATCTCGTGATTGTCATGTGATCTCTAGATTGGCAAGATGAGAACATACTGATTTTACATTTTCTCAATGTGAATATTAATGATGCTGGCAGGACAATAAATTTGAATTGTTAAGGATAATGATATCAAAATTAACATGATATAATTCCATCAGAAAAATGTGTATAACAGTCCCATTGAACAATGAATCATTAAGACTGTGAACATAGTAGTTGAACAGCCATATCATTTTCCAGGCTTTTGCAATTGTTGATCGTCTTCTTAACTTGTACGCATGGGGAACCCATATATTGTAGTACATATAAATCTTGTAATTTTCATAAAAACTATGGCAAAAACATATAAGATCACATATAAATACACTGTAGTGCCTAAACCAAGTAACTGATTAAATTTCAGTGATTTTTTCTTCCTCGTGGTACATGGACTGCTTGACGACCTTTGCTAATTGCAAAACAGTAATTATTGCCTAATTAATGATTTAAAGGGTACTGATATGGTCACAAGTGTGAAAGCCCAACCCCTTTGATCCTTTTGAAGCTATTCTGTGTACCATGGGCAACATTAACACTACTGAAAGAGAAAAAACATGAATTTTCAGTAAAATTGCCTTAATAACCTTTAACGACCCCAATTGACCTTAAAATTAGAAATTGACGCCGGCATCCACCCCTACCTTTAATCCCTTCCCCCATAGCCCACTTCTACCATGGTTGCCAAGTATTAACAAGAAATGCCGGAAAAATTTTTTCTAGAGGCTTTTTTGGACTGGTCCACTAATAATCCTAAGTCAAGTCAATGCCTGCATCCTATTTTCACAATCATTTGACTTGTCCCACATTATCTTTTGATCAGTTATTATCATCATTTCTACAACCTAAAAGACCATATCAAAAGCTTGAATATGACCAAGAAAAATTCATATACGCAAGACATGTCTTATATGAATCAAAAGCCCTTTGCATATACTGTCACGTGATGTGCATTCGTTTTTGCTATGAACTATCCCACATTGTGATTTTTTACTCTGAACATTGGTAAATTTGATTATTTTTAAATTTGAGCTAAGTCTGTATCACTGCAAACATCAGCCAGAAATATAAAATTAATATGACTTTTTCTTCTCACCCCAAAGAACGAATCTGTAAAATATATTGAACTTTTGAAGTTTTGTGACCGAGTGGAAAACTATTGAAATTTGAGTTCAAATATTTTGGGAAGTTATCTTGAGCAGTTAATAAATGAGAGCAATTTGAAAAATACAGTGCAAGCACTTAAACCGCGGTAGGTATAAGAAGGCCTACATTATTACATAACTAACATAAATGCATAAGTCATAAGGGGGCAACCACTTAATAATCATGGGGGGGGGGCTGGGAGTTTTCCTCAGCAGGAAATTATTCATTTCACGGTGACATTAACATTGGCCTTAATTATTTATTTGAAGTGTGCCAAGTCCCCAAATATTCGAGTGTCCAGACCTACAAATATTCATTCCTAACTGAAACATTGCCTTCGTAAGAAAAGCCCCCACCAGAAATAATTTACTTCAAGACTGGCCAGAAGGAATTCATTTATTTATTGAGCAAGAAATTATTTATTTAAAAAAATCCAAGCCCCACCCCCTTGAGATGAAATGGCGGCCCCCTAGGAGTGTATGGTCATATGATTTGGCAGTATTGGATCAATAAGCATTGACATGACTAGTTACGACAAGTTGACAAAGTCGTTTCAGTTCACTTCAGTGCAAGAAATAAATGAAATTAACTTTGAAACAGTGAAAAACACATATTATCACTCACGAACTTGAAATCTCATGCTTTTTCAGGAATGAAAAGCCTGACTTCCTTAAAAAACTACTTGGATGTTTCAGTCAGGAACCTTAGTTTCATATGCATCCATAATTCCACATGCATATCTTCTTTATTTAATGAATTTGACCTGAGAAATGTCAGCAAAGTGTTTTTTACGGCCGAAACAAACCACTAGGGGCTCTGATGGCGGTACAGTCAGCCCCCTCTAGTGGATTATATTTACATCCGGGCTATTCTGAATCAGATCAAAACATGCCGAGTAGGAGAAGGCAGACAAATTTTCGCAGCTCACGGAAAGCATCGTTCAGGATGTATCGGACCTTCGTAAAGGGCTTGAAACATCAGATACAGGTGCTTAGACGGAAATAAATGATTAGGCGAAGTTTGCATGTAAAAGGTTTCACAGAAATGAAGTTATGTGTGTTGAACCTGGAGTCCGCAGCCAGCAAAAATCATTTTGACAGACTCAGACTGCACAACAGTACCCGGTAGTCCCTACTGCGGTAAAAAGCAACGATTTTCAATTTTTGGACGACTTTTTTCAAACTTCAATCGGTCAGTACTTCCTCAAATTTTAAGTTACAGAACTGCAATTTTGCACACATTCCTCTCATATATATATCGTTCTTCAAACGTGACCAGTTTCATGAAAATCGGAGATGGTGAGGAGGGGCACTTTTCAAATTTAGGTTGCTTTCACATGGAATGACCCCTTAACAAATTCCAACTGACTTGTATCAATGGTGCTTTGACTGCAATGCAATCAATATTGCCGCTAAGATTGCTCCATAAGTTTATAGACCTGCCAACTTCTCATAATAGGGTATTTTGTGCATGTACAAACCACGGCTGTTGCAGGTCTTCAACGATCCCATAGCCCCTGCATCTCTCCTTGGGAGGTCAAGATTTATGATGAGCCCCTCTTTGAAGTCCAAAAAAGGCAATTCGTGATGTCATAATTTATGACTTCATAGGCGCGGATTAATATCTCTAAATAGCCAATCAGATTTTATCTTTTTAATGACGTCACGTCATGTGCTGTGAAAAAGTCCAATATGGCGGTGCATGTCAAGTTTGGAGACATTTTTTGTCACAAAATGTCATAAATAAAGAATACTCAGGAGCAGGTGACTTTCACAAGGTGTGTAATTTGTGTATTTAGGACCCAACTCTTGATTGAGATCATGTTGGGGAATGTCAACTATTCAGAATGTTTGAGGTCATCAAATGTCATTTTCTTGGCCACTTCACTTTGTGGTAAACATCAACTTCAAGCCAAAACAGAGAAATCAAGCTTTTCTTTGACTGGCCAGATACTCACACCTGACTCAGGTCCTTCAAACTTTCAGGACTTGCACTTCAGGGCATTTGTTATGAGCGTGGCCAGATAGTGGAATGAAATTGTGTCTTGTGTGGTCATATCAAGAGGTTAAAAACAGGGTGTACAGACAGTAATTTTGTCGTATTTCCCTTTATTTTAATAATATATAACAATCAAAATTGTTCAGAATTCCCAGTGGTTGTGAGGCCATTGTTGGCCACCAACAGCTTTTCTGTTAGCAATTTTTTTTTCGTGTACTGTAATGATGAGTAACGATGTTAGCTTTCATGTGACACCCCAAAAGTTGTTATGGTACTGTCACTCTAGTCCCAAGAAGAGAAAAATCTTAAATGAGTATCTACTTGTCCCAGTCTCCCCTACCGTCATTGAAAATGTTTTCTTTTGAGACTTCACAACTGCCATAATCAATATTTCTCACAAAATAAGGACCAAAAACTATACAGGGGCTTCAAATCATAACTCCTTTTCAAAAATTGTTATGATTTCAATATAATAGGCCTACCGTTGGAAATTCAATCAACCCAGTGGAAGTTCAACAAAGCTACTGAACCACCACGCATTGCAAAGACAGCAAAGTAAAGAATTTCAGTTGTGCAAAAGCAGTGTAACTCTCACCTTGCTAAGAATGTCATCTCTGCCAAGCACTGACTCAGAGCGATTCTTCATGAATGAGTCGTGCTGCTCCTGAGTCAGCAAGAACGGATCCTGTTCTGCCGCATCCATCAACGGATACTGGGCATCGATACGTTCCTTGAAGAATTCAAACACCTGGAAAAGAATATCAGTAAGAAAATTATGGTATTTTATTTGATTGAAATATTACAATGAGTAAGTTATTATGAGTTTATAGTGATGGTTTCTTGAAACCATACTTATGTGATGTAACGTAAACACTTACTGCCTGTGAAAAAGCTCCCTCCAAGCCACCAAGTTCAGGAACACTTGAATCAGGATTGATTCCCAAGAAGTCCACTTTGTAGTACTTAAGTCTTCTGTCCTATTTAAATAATGAATGCTATTTATTAGTAATAATCCATCAGCAATTCTGCATGCACAGTACAGTTGCGGACAAAAATATTCATACAGCTGAGTGTTCTGCACAAAACTGGTATTTACTCTTGATTCAGGGATGCGAGGAGAAAAATAGGGGGTATGGGTCAACCAACACAGATAAGGAGGTTATCCAAAGAAGCCACAGAAAGTTACAATTTATTTGGAACAGAAATTCAAGCTTTTGATGCACTTTATACCCAGCGTGTTCGAGCTGTATGAATACTTTTGTCATGCTGAAATTTTACATTGTGTGCCCCCAGAGCTTGAACACAGAGATATGCTTAAGTTTGCAGTGCTTGACAATGACAATTGATTAGGGCAATGACTTAAAAGTGAATTTTTTCTCCTCGCATCCCTGACTCAAGAGTAAATACCAGTTATGTGCAGAATACTCAGCTGTATGAATATCTTTGTCCGCAACTGTACAATTAAAAGCCTAAGGCCTGGTGCACCTAAGACGTGACATTTGGTTTTTTTTTTAAATTATACAAAGGGGTTGATTTTAACATTGCTTTATGGTAGAGAACTTAAATTTTAATATACCAAAGATTTTGTAGTGATATCTTCATTCGTCTCTGAGAAACTCACGGTTCTATTCAAGAGATAAGAACCTGAAAATTTAAATGGCTCTAACTTAAAAACCCACCATTGGCCTATTTATTAGTGTTGGAACTCCAAACTAACTTATTTTTGATAAATGGACGATGGCAAAATTCACACACTGGTTTCGGGTTAATTATAAGTTATTGGTGCATTGAAAAACAATTAATTTTGAACAAATGATAAAAAATAGAAAATTCTTCATTTATAATTCTTGCAGCAAGAAAATAATTAAGTTTTATCGCGCTTGAACCACGTAAATCTTTTGTTGAAATGCCACAGAATAATGTTGAAAAAGATTTTTTTCTTCATTGTGACAGAAACGAGAAAATTGACACAAAAATTCACTAAATTTCTCGACAGAAAATACTTGAAATCAGGTGAAAGTGTGTGAAACCATAGTTTCCTACCATTCATTCGAAAGCTATATTTCTGCTGATTTCAGAAATGTATATATTATTCATGTGGATTAATCAAAAATTTACCGAAATATAGCAAACCGCATATTCTAACAGTAATTGGTAATTAGAAAGTTCAGATTTTTTGATAGCCACATACATATCATTAGATCAAGCTAATATTCATCAAAATAAACTTATTATAATGAATGAGTCTTTCATAAGTTCTAATGTATATCCCACACAACCATGTCATTTACATTTCCCAGACCAAGAGATTTTGTAGGTATGCCTGGCAGTGAAAACTAATTAATTTAGGAAAATCGACTTTTCCTTTAAAACAGTTGAATGTATCATGTTTACAAAAGATTTGAACAGCATAACTAAATGAAAACACTGTTTTGTGATATAACAAAGGTCATCACCTCTCCCGTGCAAAATTTCAGGATCTTCAGAGTCAACCTGTTTTCAGTCTTTGACTGGATGATACCTTTTTCAAATGCCCAAATATAAGTATTATACTTGATCTACACATTTAGTATTGTATTTAAAAAGTTACCAGACCTTTTAAAACCACATCAAACTTATAGTAATAGCCATTTGGGTGAGGCGTTATGGTTGGGAAAAAACCGTGATGGTTGGCACACTTCTCTCTTTACAGTACTGTATGCCAAGTTTTCAGAGTATCTAAAAAAGCTGAAATGCAATGACCAGTGTATGGGTCAAGGAAACTCACCTGGGAAATATGGTTTTCCAAGACATTTATCAGCGAAGTAGGAACTGAGAATTCACCTTATAGTTTTGACCGTTATATGGTTAGGACACTTAAATATGGTGTTATAAAGTTGCATTTATAAGAATTTAAGTTAGTTAGAGGTGGTGAACGAGTATTATTTTATTAAAAGTAATAACTAAGCAGCGTTCATACACAGAAGTGGGCCTCATAGTGTCATAAATTTCTTCTTCACTTACAAGCCTACAATGACAACACTTGCAAAAAGTTGAATTTTGGCTTCATTTGTGTCATTCTGCAAAGTCTTTGTTTCCATGCTTATTTCCGAGTATCAAATAACCAAAATACCTCAGCATCCAAATAGATGTACTCATGGAATGATATAACATACAATATTGATGAAAAACTGAGGCATTATTTTTGTTTTCTTCATTATAAAAAGTTGTTTTTGAGTCACGCCAAAATCGTGCATTTTAAGCACATTTCCCTGAACGTTTTGTGTAATAGTCCAGGAGCAAATGGACTGAAAATGAACCCCATGGGACTTTGATGCAGAAATTATGAGCCATATACCATTTTGATTCTTAGAATCTCAGCTTTCATTTAAACCATGTTGGCAAGCTGGGAAAGGTGTCAGACCCGAGTTATAAAGGTTTTAGTAAAATGGTATTAATGCAACTATTTTTTTTAACTATCGAAAAAGTGATATTTTAGCTGAAACAAAGATTGGGGCCATATTATACAATGCATAATATACATTAAGTAGTAGTGGTATCACATACCATTGTATTCAGAACAATCACTGCTTTAATTTAAGCCATCTTGCAACTCTGGTAAATGAGCAGAGCAAGAGTTATAACCGCATAAAGTCAGTAGTAGTTCATCGATCTTTACAGATTTGTGAAAATATGCGTTTACCATACAACATGTATGAAAGGTAACAAAGGGCCATACAAATGATTAACAATTGACAAACCTGCATGCAATGATGTTCACTAAGCCTTCAGCTTTGATTTAAGCCATGTTGGCATTCAGAAAAATGGATCTGAAGAAAGTTAGAGGTGCTTAAATACATATACATGCGTTTTCATGTGTCATTTTTAGGTAAGGCTGTGTATCATTAATATGTTTTGCGATTTTAAACGAGCTGTCTCAGAGAAAATCATGCAGAGCTGTTCGGATGACGTTCTCGGAATGGCCTAAAATTTTGCATAGATACCAGACCACCTCTTAAACCAAGAAATGTGAAGTTGGAAATTCAAAACTCAAAATGCTTTTTTCACAGGGGGGGCTCAAAATAGGGGTGTCGGGAAGCCATTTTTCACAGAAATCCTCATTTCATCAACCAAAAAGTGGCCGATGTTCAGCCCTCTCTGGATGATAGAAAAAATTAACAAGAACTATCCAAACTGGGTTTGGATGAAGGCTAGCATTCTTTTTAACAATAAATCACCTCTACTTATTAATTTCATTAAAAAGGCTACTTTGGGGGGGTCACTCCGAAACTGCAGATTTTGTGTTTTTCAAAATTTGAAAAACATGCCATGTTTGGAGGGCAATTTCTCAATCTTGTGCGGGTCTAGGATTGACAATATTTGGTTAGAAAATTAGAAGAATACTTGGATTTTAGATATCTGGTGAGAAAACTGTGGGAAAATTTGAATTTTCAGAAAATTCAGTCATTTTAAAAACTGTAATTTTCCGAAATTTCCGTAAATAATCATGAAATTTCCATAGTCAAAAGGTCAAAGCAGTACTAACCCTATTATCATAATTTTGATTGAAATTAATGAAAATACCTTAATTCAGTAAATTAGTTAAGTTTCATCAGGAAAAAACAATTATTTTGTATCAAACAGCTAAATTTCAAAATTTAGTTTTTCACAAATTTTGATAAGGTTTGGGAAATGTATCGATTTTGTGGGCCTATGTCTGACATAGTAACACTTCCATGTTAAACAATTTCCATGATCATTCATGGAAAAACACCTATATTTAGTAAATCAGGTGAGATAATTGTGGGAAATGGAGAAATTTTGAAAATATGGATACTCCAGGGGGGTCACCCCGAACTGCAGATTTTGCTGTTTTTCAAAATTTGAAAAACATGCCATGTTAAGAGGGCAATTTCTCAAATTTGTGAGCTCTTACATAGACCATATTTGGTTAGAAAATTGGCAAAACACTTGGATTTTATATATCTGTTGAGAAATTTGTGTGAAAATGTGAATTTTCAGATATTCAGTCATTTCAAAAACTGTAATTTTCTGAATTTCCGTAAAAAAATCATGAAATTTCCATAGTCAAAAGGTCGAAGTACTACCGACCCTATTATCATAATTGTGATTGAAATTAATGAAAATTACCATTATTCAGTAAATTAGTTAAGTTTCATCTGGAAAACCAATTATTTTGTATTGCACCGATATTTTTTTCGTACATTTTGATAAGTTCCGGGAAATGTATTAATTTTGTGGGCCTATGTCTGACATAGTAACACTTCCATGTTAACCAATTCCCACGATCATTCATGGAAAAACACCTATATTTAGTAAATCAGGGGAGATAATTGTGGGTAATGAAGAAATTTTGAAAATATGGATACTCCAGGGGGGATCACTCTGAAACAGATTTTGCTGTTTTTTCAAAATTTGAAAAACGTGCCATGTTAAGAGGGCAATTTCTCAAATTGGTGAGCACTTATATTAACCATATTTGGTTAGAAAATTGGCAGAACACTTGGATTTTATATATCTGGTGAGAAAACTATGGGAAGATGTCAATTCTCAAAAACTGAAATTTTCCGAATTTTGTAAAAAAATCATGAAATTTCCATAGCCAGAAGGTCAAAGTAGTACTGACCGCATTTTCAAATTTTTTTCACAAACCGGAAATTCATCAGTTTTGTCTGACATAGTAATACTTCAGTTATCATTCATGTTAAAACACTTCTATTAAGTAAGGGCCAACCAGACAATAGTTTTGGGGGGGCTATGGATTTTTACTCCGTGACAAACTTTTTTTCGTTTGCAACGTCGACGAACAATTTTTTTTATGTTTTGGAGAGCAACAGACTTTTCTTTTTTCCCAAATGTAACATTACGGTATCCCAGGTAGTAGCTAGAGTTGGTAACAGAGTTGTTTTTTTTTCATGTGCTGAACAAACTTTTTTTTCAGCGTCGACTTGAAAACAAACTTTTTTTTCACCAAAAATCCAAAGCCCCTTAAACCAAAAGATCATCCGCTTCTCTTCTAAATAGGGAGGTAATTGTGGGAAATCATCAGATTTTCTTGAAGGTGGCAATATACCAAGGTCACAGAAATATGTCAGGCCTCATTCTGAGATTAGCCATTGAGCCTCATTCTGAGATTAGCAAGATGGCGGCCTGAGGACCCAGCAGGGTTGGCAGAAGGAGTGAGTTTAAATGAGGATGAATAAGAATAGATTAGAGAATGCGCTTTCTTGAATCTCCCCTTTCCAGTGCAATCACAATTTTGCTAAAAAATAATAATTTTGGACTGGCTAAATGCTATGTGGCAACAGGCCTGGGGTGGGTGAGTGACACCAACGCCATATCTGGTATATATCGGACATGCACATCAATGCACCGTTGCTGCTGATGCTCATCAAAACGCCATTTATTCCGCTGTTTCTGTCATCGTCAATGTGATGGTTTTTTGGGGTCATTTGATAGAACTTTTGCAAAGTGACCCTAGACAACAATAGGACTTTTAAAACAGGGTTACATAACATTTGGCAAATGTATGCTGTCAAGATTTAGGTGATTGTTTCGTGAGTGTAATTGGAAATACCCTAAATGATGAGATCATTTATTTTGAATGTAGATTCTCGATCTCCGGAGTCCGGATTCATAAGAGTGATGGATTTACCTTCAGGAGAATTGGTATAAATTGTCAGAATTTTTGGCAACTTCGTATCGTCTTCATCGTGAATGTGACAGAGGAATAGAGCTCGCATGATGAGATCATTTATTTTGAATGTAGATTCTCGATCTCCGGAGTCCGGATTCATTAGAGTGATGAATTTACCTTCAGGAGAATTGGTATAAATTGTCAGAATTTTTGGCAACTTCGTATCGTCTTCATCGTGAATGTGACAGAGGAATAGAGCTCGCATGATGACTCAGCCCCACAGCACATTCACTGATGAAGACGATGAGAAATCGCCGAAAATTCTGACAATTTATACAAATTCTCCTGAAGGTAAATTCATCACTATAATTATTTATTTGTTTCGTTAGCATTTCTTGATAGCTCCTCCCTGGATCAAGCAGTTCATGTCTGATGACGTCACAATGACCATTGTTATAAATATATTGTTACAAATTAACAATTTCTTACAGTGGTGATGATGTTATATAAGCTCACCTAGCAAAAGAACAGCTCATTCTGTTTGGTGCTCCGGTCTGGGGCAGCTGGGTGGCCAAGTGGCTGAGGTGCCTGCCTGCTCCGTTGAAGGTCTTGGCTTGCATGGGTTTGAACCCCAGGTAGGGAGCCTAAAATTTTCAGTGCACCTTCGTGAGCAAACTCCCAGCTGGATGTCATTTGGATGAGACGTTAAATTGTATCAGTATCTATGCTGGGCAAGTAAAAGATCCCTCACATGGGGTATGTGTGTAACATTTTAAGGACTCCTGCTCTCTCTCCAATCTCATCAATCAACCCTCGTGAGTGCCCAGAACGGTTTAGAGGGCTGTACTTACCATATCTATCTATCTATCTATCTACTGCGACTGCCTAAACACGAAGTGCCAGTAGTTGCTATAAAAAGTGGAACTCATATTTAAGTCACAGTTAAGTTTAGTTATTTATTTAAATACCTAAAATACCTTCCAAAATAGCCTTGAAATTTCGGTCTTGTCTATAGCAACCTCTAATGACACATTTCAGGGATTTAAATCGACATATAAATGTATCCAACATTGAAAATAACCATTTCCATACCCCCTGATTGTAAAAAGTGAATAAAAATTAAAAGTTAATGACTGAAACGGATCACCCAAGTAAGAAATCATGACAACTCTTTGTTGATAATCAAAATTGGATAAAAAATAAGAGTGATAAGCAAATTTGGTGGGAAATGAAGTGTTACTATATCAGACTTAGGCTCACAAAGTTGAAGCATTATTGGAACTCAATAACACTTCTGAACATTTTATTTATAGAATTAGACCAGTGATACAAAATGATCATTTTTGTAGACAAAACTTTGACCTTTTAACTATGGATATTTCATGAATTTTTACGGAAATTTGGAAAATTACAGTTTTTGAAATGGCTGAATTTTTGAAAATTCAAATTTTCCCACAAATTTCTCACCAGATATATGAAATCAAAGTATTCTGCCAATTTTCTGAACAAATATAGTCAATATGAGTGCTCACCAATTTGAGAAATTGCCCTCTAAACATGGGATGTTTTTCAAATTTTGAAAAACAGCAAAATCTGCTGTGTCGGAGTGACCCCCCTGGAGTATCCATATTTTCAAAATATCAGCATTTCCCACAATTTTCTCACCTGATTTACTAAATATAGGTGTTTTTTCATGAATGATCATGAGAAATGGCTAAAATGGAAGTGTTAGGATGTCGACTTGGGCCCACAAAATTGATACATTTCCGCCAACTTATCAAAATTAGTGAAAAATTAAATTTTGAAAATAAGCCCTATGATACAAATGAATTATTTTTTCAGATGAAACTATGACTAATTTACTGTATAATCGTATTTTTTATTAATAAAAATCAAATTATGAAAATAGGGTTGGTACTACATTGACCTTTTGACTGTGGGAATTTCATGATTATTTACAGAAATTCGGAAAATTACAGTTTTTTAAATGACTGAATATCTGAAAATTCACATTTTCACACAAATTTCTCAACAGATATATAAAATCCAAGTGTTTTACAAATTTTTTAACCAAATATGGTCAATATAAGTGCTCACAAATTTGAGAAATTGCCCTCTTAACATGGCATGTTTTTCAAATTTTGAAAAACAGCAAAATCTGCAGCTTCGGAGTGACCCCCCTGGAGCGCCCGTATTTTCAAAATTCCTTTATTTCCCACAATTATCTCCCCTGATTTACTAAATATAGGTGTTTTTCCATGAATGGTCATGGAAATTGTTTAACATGGAAGTGTTTACTAAGTCAGACATAGGACCACAAAATTGATACATTTCCCATAACTTATCAAAATTTGTGAAAAATAGGTTTTGAAAATTAGCCGTGTAATACAAAATAATTTTTTTTCCAGATGAAACTTAACTAATTTACTGAATAATTGTGATTTTCATTAATTTCAATCAAAATTATGATAATAGGGTTGGTACTACTTTGACCTTTTGACTATGGAAATTTCATGATTTTTTACGGAAATTCGGAAAATTACAGTTTTTGAAATGGCTGAATTTTCTGAAAATTCAAATTTTCCCACGGTTTTCTCACCAGATATCTAAAATCCAAGTATTCTACTAATTTTCTAACCAAATATTGTCAATCCTAGACCCGCACAAGATTGAGAAATTGCCTTCCAAAAAACTGATGACTGCCTTTGAATTGGAGGATGTTTTCAGAAGGAGACATCCCCTGAAAAGGAGTTACAACTGGAGAGCCAGAGACAAAGGCTCCCGAATTGATTATTGGCTGATTTCAAGTGCAATTGATCACAAAGTAAAGTGTGTTGACGTGAAAATATGTCCATTCTCCGATCATAATGTAATTTATATGAAAATGCAAACTACATCAACAGTACACGGTAAGGGATTGTGGAAGCAAAATACAGAATTGTTGGAGTACCCAAACTTTATCGAAGATTTTAGATTTCAATGGAATTTATGGAGAAAGGAAGGAGACAGGTTAGAGAACAAGAGAATTTGGTGGGATATCACAAAGAAAAGAGTGAAGAAGTTAGCCATAAATAATTCAGTTGAGAAGCAAACTGCTTTGAAAGAGGAAGAAAAAAACCTTGTAACTAAGACCATTGAGCGTTTAGAACAGAAAAGAGATGAAGGTGAAAAGGTAGATGACGAGTTGTATGAGAGGAATCAGGAACTGAAGAAGGTTTTTGAGGAGAAAGCAAAGGGTGCCTATATTAGATCAAGAGCTCAATGGAGGGAAGAGGGTGAAACTTCGAGCAGGTATTTACATAGCTTGGAGAAATATAGATCAAGAGATAAGATGTAGGAGACCATACTCGATGACGAGGGGAATGAGCAAGAAGGCATTAATAACATTTTGGAAATACAACGAAAATTCTATGAAAATCTCTACAGGAGCCAAATCTACACATCAGATCCTAAATCTGGTTTCATTAATGTAGACAACAGATTGAGCGTTGAAAGCAAGATGCTGTTAGACAAAAAAGTTGATATAATTGAGTTAAAAGAGGCCATATTCAAGATGAAGAATAATAAAACACCTGGCCCTGATGGATTGAGTGTAGAGTTCTACAAGACTTTCTTTAATGAATTATCTGAAGAACTCTTGAACTTATACAATCAAAACTTTGAAGATGGAGAATTATGTTACACTCAATATCTGGCAGTGATAAGACTGATATACAAAGACGGGGATAGGCGAGATTTAAAAAATTGGCGTCCTATTTCCCTACAAAATGTGGATATGAAAATCATATCAAAAATGTTGGCTGAGCGAATGAAGCTGGTATTACATGAGATTATACATGTTGACCAGCAGGGATGCATCCCAGGTCGATATATAGGGAAGAACATACGTTTAATACAAGACATAATTAACGAGAAAGACGATGATTCGATTATCCTCCTGCTTGACCAGGAGAAAGCCTTTGACCGTGTTAAATGGAATTGGCTTTACCAAGTTTTTAGAAAATTTTGGTTTTGGTCCAAACTTCATTAAATGGATTAAGACTATGTATAAATGCCCAAAAAGCTCAGCGCTGACAAATGGTTACATGTCTTCTCATTTTGATATAACTCGAGGCATACGACAAGGGGATGCCCTTTCGGCCCTATTATATATAGTACAAGCCGAGCCTCTTGCTGAGAATATAAGACGTGACAATGACATAAAGGGCATAGAAATTGTGGATTCCGCAGAAAATGTGGTAGAAGTAAAGATAAGTCAGTTTGTAGACGATATTGCAATTTATCTTAGGAATCATAATATGATTCCTAAGGTTGTTAAAAAGATAGAACAATATGGTCTATTTTCTGGGCAAGATTGAATGCAAAAAAATGCAAAGCATTGGTACTCAATGAAAATAATTTAAAATGCAGAGATGATATACAAATGACTTTGGGACCCGAAAAAGTGATTGGCATATATGTAGGCAAAGCTGTTGGTCAAAATATCATATGGCACGATAAAATAGACAAACTTGAAAGGCTGTTGTCACTATGGAAATCTAGACACTTATCATTCCTGGGGAAAGTCTATGTAGCAAAAAGTATAGGGCTGTCATCAATTCTTTTTAACTTAGAAATGTGCGAAATGAACAGTAGTATGTTGAAAAGGATCGAAAAGGCACTTTTTGACTTCTTGTGGCGGGGTAAACCATTAGTTAGGCGTGAAATATGCTGCATACCAAAGGAAAGTGGAGGTCTAGGTATGTTTGACCTCGCAACAATTATTAAGACAAAACGGATTAAATTCATGTTGAGAATATTTGATGGCAATCCCACTGAACATTGGAAAATCATTCCCCTTAAAATCCTAAAATGTCGTGATGATTCATTTCATATTGATAACTTTATTTTAAAAACAACAGACTCTGGGAATTTATTCCAGTCACTGAAAGTACCAAATTTTTACAAGGAATGCATACAGAGTTTTCATGAATTCTCTCGAACAACAGGGATTTTTAAGTTAATGGATGAAATAGTATGGTGTAATGATGATCTAAGATTCAGAGGAAGACCTCTTGAATTTAGACATTGGTCGAAAGTAGGTTTAAAAACAATAAGTCAAATCATAAAACCAAACGGAGGATTGGCTATTGCAAAAATAAGACAGGCATTCACTTTAAACCCTGGCTTGTTTTTTGAAATTTCAAAGTTGAATTGTAGTATTCCAGATGATTGGAAAAATGAAAATACCTATCACACTATGATCAGGGTTGATGAAATGTCATTGACAGAAATATTGACTATTGAAATTGAGTTGGATGACTCAGGAAAAACTAAACAGTTAGGCCCATTAACCAGCAAAGAGATATACAATCTCTTCATGAGGAAAAAGAAGGTCAAAATGAAAAGCGCTGTTTATTGGGAAAATTATTGTACATACAACATTACAGGTGATTTCATAAGTACGCGATTCTCAGGTTCTTGGCCACAAAATACATAGCATTTTTGGTTAATCTGATTGGTTTTGAAGCAATAGAACGTCAAACATCTCATTTATCAAACGTAGTAAGTGCCTGTTTAGCCTTGATTCCTCACTATCAAGTGTGAATGACCAGAATCGCGTGCTAATGAAATCACCTGTAATTGGAATGCTTATTTCCAATTGAAATTACCCTCCAAGCATGGCATGTTTTTCAAATTTTGAAAGACACAAAATCTGCAGTTTCAGGGTGACCCCCCCCAAATTAGCCTTTTTAGTGAAATTAATAAATAGAGGTGATTTATTGTTAAAAAGAATGCTAGCCTTCATCCAAACCCAGTTTGGATAGTTCTTGTTAATTTTTTCTATCATCCAGAGAGGGCTGAACATCGACCACTTTTTTGTTGAAGAAATGAGGATTTCTGTAAAAAATGGCTTCCTGACACCCCTATTTTGAGGCCCCCCTGTGAGAAAAGTATTCTGAGTTTTGAAGTTCCAACTTCACATTTCTTGGTTTAAGAGGTGGTCTGGCCACTACGTAAAATTTTAGGCCATTCCGAGAACGTCATCCGAACCAATTCCCTGATATTGCATGATTTTCTCTGAGACAGCTCAATAAAACTGAACTAGTGGCTAAACAATTTGTCAATTAATTATAATTAAGTTGAACAGAGGACTAATTGCTTTAATCCAAGTAATTTTGCCACTGTATTAAACTACAATCAGCTAACATTTCCGTAACATCACCAGTTTCTGAGCAGGGTAATGTCACTAATGTGACACTGATGATATTCTTATAATGTTATATTAACCTGACCAGGATCTTAAGGAAGTGTTAAAAATAAGATGATTTGTACAATATTCTGGTAATATTAGCATAACATTATCAGTGCTAAGTGACAATAATATTAGTGGCTAAGCATTAGCATAACCTTCTCCAGGAAACTTCTCGCTGTATTTCACAATGTTACCATATGACATAACATCATGATGAGGAGGCAAGGTTAGGATAATGTTATAACATAACATTAGCAGGTAATGTTAGCATAACGTTTCTGAGGAAACTTCCCATTTCCTTGTCAGAATATTAGCATATTAATGTTACTGTATAATGAAGAGGTAAGGTTGAGATACACTGTAATATTGAAGGCACTGATTCAGCTCAATTGATTGAGGGAGATGGTTGCCCAATTAAGTTGATTGAGCTAACACAGATTTATGTTTTGAGTTTAGATAACTCAAAATACTGAGTTGTGCTGACTTAGGCTTTGAAGCTGAGAAAACTCAAAATATTGAGTTGTTGTGATTTATTTTAAGTTGCTTGTGGTTTTTATTTGTGATATCCCTCTTATAAAGTTACTATGAATGTGGGTAATAATCCCAAAATATTGCTGTGATCTTTCAAGGGGATCCATCTGATCCAGTGTGCTTCATTTTAGCACATCCCAGACAGGCCCAAGATGCATTCGAACGAAGAGTGAAGTTGTAAATCTTTTGAGATCCACGGATAATCAACAGCCAGGTGGCTGTTCCACATCCTTGCTTTCAACACAGGCCATTGCATCACAAGGAAAATTTAGAAATTAATATCTTGTAAAGAAATCCCAATGGCCTGAGGCTTATCTGAGTTGGTATGGTATGTTATATGCCTATATTTGAACATAGTCTGACTTGGAAATTTTGGTTGACGTGTGTGAAAGCATGCATCTAATTACTCTCCCACAAATTACTCTGAGACAGATGAAAATGAAAAATGATCACCTGAAGTGGTGCGTTACTCAATTTTCTCAGGGATAGTGCAATATAAATGTTCTATTTTCTTTTAAGTAAATAATTATTTAGAACTTAATGTAGTACTATGAGACATGTTTGTTATAGATGGCGCTACATGTGGCATGGCTGAGATATCAAGATTGATTGATTCATTCATTCATTTATTCGGAATCACACACAGTCTTACATTCGCATTCTGTAACAACTGAAACTTTCATGTTTTAACAGCTTGATGTTATGACTCGCTTGGACAACTTATAGCAGTTAGCCATCGCAGCTGGAAAATTGTAAGCATTCTAAGACAGCTCAAAATATTGCTGTAACACAGTTTTCAAATTTCACAGTGTACCAGTTGATATGGAGTCGTCATTGTGTTGAAGTGTCAATTTATAGATGGAGCCACATGGCCTGCGCTCAGCACTTGCTCCATGCTCAGTCCAAATGTTTACCATAATCGAGTGTAAAACGTATAATTAATTAAAAGATAACAAATTTACTGAATTTTTTATTGCATCATGCCTACGAACTAGGTAAATATGTCAATTGATGTTGATATCAATTGCTTGAAGTGTGTAAGAAAAAATCCATGGCAGCCAGAAGCTAAGAGAGACATGTTCTTCCTTGACCACAAAGATTGATCCTGGAAATGCATGACACCCTCCAAGGTGAGTGTATCATCATCACCAGAGAGACTTGGGCTGTTCTGTAAAAAGGACAAGCTGATAATTTTGGTCACCTGGCAATTTGCTAGGCCTGGTCTCTCACTTTTTATTTTCGTTTCTCTGTTATTACTAACTCACTAATCCTTTATGTAATCTGTATTTTTATCTGTTTGTTGGTGACTTCTTCTTACAACTTTTTACCTTTTCAATTCCAGACAGGGATTCCGCATCTTCATTTACCTAGCTGCAGTTACCGTGGACAGTGAGCGGCAGAAACCCCTGGCCAGTTCCAAGCATTACATTGGCTGGACATGGAAGTCCATGCTTGGAGGACCTCTGGAAACAGCACAATTACGATGGGCTGCACAGAAGCCCATCCAGCTCATTCTGGCTCGTGGGAAAGTTCCTCAGTAGGTCCAGTGCCGTGAGTTGGTAAAATTTCAGTTTTGGGCCAATATGCACTTACATTTTGGGTCATAACTCAGCCCCATAAAGGAATATATGCCAGTATTATGGATCGAATGATAGGCAAAAATATCTCCTTTGATGTAAATAGCAGCAATTGAATCCATATGTCACTGGTCTTGAGATAATGAGAGATACATGATTGCAGTGAGGGAAATTTTTGGTGTCCCGCCGGGACACTGCATGTAAAATTTCTGCATACAACTTTCAAATACAAGAAAAGGGATGGATTTAGGATGAAAATTGCAATGCATTACTGTTCCCTGATTAGGTGGGCATCTTGTGAATCCAGAAAAATGGCAATTGGATGTTTCTATATTTTTTTAATACACCTTTTGTAATCTTCAGTTGGTGTGTCCCGGGTGAAGCTTAAAAGTGCAATGTGATTTTTGATGCCACAGATAAACCACTGATCGAAACATTTTTGGAAAATTTGATATACCAATGCATTGCTCATGACCTTGTCTGTCAGGAATGTATCATTTAAAGAGGCTAAGGCTGTTGTGCCAAAAGCTGTGATGGCTTGAGTAAGACTGACAACAGCGCGACGCTCTTATATTCTGCAAACATTCTGTGGGACTTCTCTTGTTCGGGTACTTCCTGATGAAGGCTTGTTGCTGGAATTCTTGCATTCTTGGTATTATTGTCATGCTCATGAGCCTGGCTTTGTATTAGTGTATAGAATAGAGTAGAAAGTCCAACCCATAATGGCATTAGAGCCCTATCTTTGAGACTGACAAAAAATGCGACGCTCTCACATTTTGTAAAATTTATGAGGACCTTTCTTCTTTACGCGCTCCTTGATTAAGGCTAGTGGAAGGAAAGTTACCTTTTCTGATATTATTTTGTTGCTCATGAGCCCAGGTTTCTATCGGTCTATAGAACGCTGTTGTACATGTAACCTATCATGGTATTAGTGGCCTGTCTTTGTCACTGACAACAAATGTGGCACTCTTACACTTTGTAAAAATGTATGTTCAGACATGTCTTGTTCAAATGCTTTGTGATAAAGACTCTTTGCTGGAATTTTCACTTGTTTTGATATTGTGTTGTTACACTTGAGCTTAGCTTTCCATTGGTATATACAATATGGTTTTTAGTCAAACCTATCATGGTATAATAGCCCTGTGTTTATGGCTGACAAAAAGTGCAAAGCTTGCTTTCGACATTACCTGCTAATTACGCCATAGAAGGTATGAGAAAGCAAAAAATGAAAAATCAGTTTTTTGTTTGTTTTAAGAATATTATTCAACAAAACATGTGAAAGTTTCATAGTGATATCTTAAAAAGTCTTTGCTGCAGAAGTATTTGAAGAAACAAAGTTTCGTTTTGAATAAACTGCATTTTGAGTTAGTATTTTCTTCACATTCATGTTTAAATTTACTGGCATAATGTGCCATAGACGTCCCAAAAACACACATACAACCTCAAATTTTTGGATTTGGAATCTAATAATACTTAGGAAGCATATCAGTGATTATTGACTTTTAGGCCAATTTCATCAGAAATCCCTAATTTTACCAACTTGTGGCATTGGTCCAGTAGAGCTTTTTTTCTGAGGTGATTATGAGCTGTAATCTCTCAAAAGTGCGACTATGGCTCCTAAAAGGATTACTGTCCATTTAGAAAAACAGTGCTAAACAAGAAAACACTCCCAACAGTTTGATTTGTATTAACTGTGAAGATTCAAGAAGGAATCAATTGTCTTCACCATGACTCTCTTGCCTTTAATCTATCTCATGAAAAACAATCAGTAAAGTTATTTACAGAGTATAATCAATGAATTCCAAACTGTGAGTGGTGGACACAATCTCAGTGGCTCCTTATTGCTGAGACAATAACTTTCTTATTCAATTGAGTGTATGGGACTGGCAAAAACACACTGTAAGTCGCCACTGGTGTGATTATACAAGTTTAAATCAATTGGGTGTCTTAGAGGCGACGAGGGAGATCATGAATAATACAGGTGACATAAAAAAGTGTGGCACTACTTTCACGGTCCATTTTTTGGGTGTATTTTTTTACCAGGATGGATGGATGATTGGGGCTTCAAGTCCTATATGTATGCAATTGATTGGCTACTTGAGACAGACATGGAGATGACACGGCAATGAGGAAAAGGATGATAGTGTAATGATTGAACAAGTGTCCAAGTGACCCAGCAAGAGGTAGATTCAAACCCAAGACCATCGATTGGCAGCCTGTGCAACATGTGTTATTCATATTCATAGTCGTCTCACAGTCACTTGCTTATTCTCAGTCTCAGTCTCAATAAATGATATATATAGTCGTCAAGAGGTATATTATTAGCTGTAATCACCCAAAATTGTGACAGTGGATACTAAGTTAGGTCCCTGAAACATTGTTCCAGTTTGGCTCACGTTGAAGTGATTGTCACTTCTATGATGGTATACATTATCATCATAAAAATGACAATCACTTCAGCTTAATCACTCCAGTCTACTCCACATTGAGGAAAGTGCTTCTGCCATTCATGTAATCTCACCTCAGTCGCCTGGTTACTTAACAATTGCTTCATCAGTGTCAATCCCACAGTCGCCAACAGGTATCATGAGTTGTAATCTCTCAAAATTGGACACTTAGGGGATCATTGGCCACTGAGGAAAAACTGTTTTATACAAGCACAGTGCCACAACAATCTCAGTCTCTGCGTTGCCTAAGTCAAAGTTTCCATGTATTCTCAGTTTTGGGTGATTACAGCTCATACTACCCATGGGCGACTGAGATTGATATTAAGCAAGTCACTGGCAGGTGACTGTGAATTGCATTAAAGATTCTTAAATTTTGAGATCAAAGTTTACAGAAAAAACCTGGATAGTGAACATAATGCCACAATATTTCCGTCATCTGTCTGTACACTTTAGTAAGAAAGTTATAATCACAGCACATAGCCGATATGGAGACTGAAATCACACAAGTGATTGAGGTTGTATACATGGATTAACCTTGAATTGAAAAAGCCCGCTTTTAATGCAAAATGATGTAAAACAGTGACAAAAAAAATAACTGACTGAACATTAGCTGACTTGATGTGCCTCAAAGGCCCCTTGGTGATTGAAACATGTATAATCTTCCCATTGGCGACTTATAGTATGTTTTTGCCAGTCCTACACACTTGAGTAAGAAATTTATAATCACAGCGGGGGATCATAATGACAGGCCACTTGAAAACGTGTTATACAAGCAAACAGTGCCACAGTTCAATTTTTAATAAATGTGAAGACTCAGATTTCAATGGACCCCAAAACCAACCATGACATTGTTAAAATGAGCAGATCAGAAAAATTCCACATTCGTATATTGTTTGCTGGCAACATAATATGATTGTAGGCCTACCTCAAATCATGAAAGCTGTTTACACAAATATTAGTCACAAGTTTGCTTTATCTCAGTCTCAGTTCCATAGTCGCCTTTTATGTGTTGAGATGATGATTGATAAATTTTCTCCCTCTCCTGCGTGTTTTTCATTGTTTCATTTTCTTTTGCACTGGTACCAGTCTTTCTCAATACAAAATTATCCATGGGCAACTGTATGCCTTTAGGAAGATTTATTATGTCAGAGCTATGTCGAGATTGGGCGTAGACAATGATATTATTGTGATGTTTTTTAATGCAACTGTTATGCCAACACTTACTTACGCAATTATCGCTTTCTATAATTTTCTGAGAGAAGATCTGAAACGTAAATTAACAAAACCGAGGAAAGTATGTAAAAAAATCCTCAGGGGCAACGATATTAATTTGAATAGTATTGAGGAAATACACTCTAAAGATGTTATAAAAACAGCAACAAAAATAACGTGCAAGCACTTTAACAGCTGCTTGTAGATAGATTATCTATGTGTCTATCCATGCGGCTATCTATGTGTCTATCTAAGTATCTATCTAAGTATCTATCTATGTGTCTATCTATGTGTCTATCTATGTTTCTATCTATGTATCTATCTATGTGTCTATCTATGTGTCTATCCATCTATCTATCTATTTATCTATCTGCCTACATGTATACCCTCCCTCCCTCCTTCCACCCCCCTCCCTTTTCCTTCCTACTTTCCTTCCCTTTTGCTTCTTTTTTTCATTTTCCTTCCTTCATAACCTTCCTTCACCCCCTTCCTTCCTTCATCCCTTCCTTCCTTCATCCCTTCCTTCATTCTTTCATTGAATCTTTAGACACTGGATTTGACTGCTGCTGTTGATGCTGGTTTCACTGCAGCTGGTCATTTGAAATTCGCGCCAAAAACGAGCATTTTAGCTTCGTAAATAAAAAGTTTAATGTCACAGAAGTTTACCAAAAGTTGATGGAAGCAAGATAAAATTATATTGAGACTTTATACTACGTTTCAATGTGATTGATGAAATAGTGCGGCCTCCTGTATGGTCAGAACCTTACCAAAAATGTCTAGTGTAATACAGGCTGCAAGCAGCTGTAAAAATTGTCAGAGACGAACTACATCCTCTTAACACTGAACTGTCCCGTACCCCTAGTGGAAGAAGATGGCGTGTACTGCCTATGAGAACGTCTAGATTTAAAAATTCCTTTGTTCCCAGTGCCATTATTTTACTTAATCAAAATCATATTATTATATAAACTAATTCTGATTTTTTTTTTTTTTTTGATATGATGATAATTAATATTCCAAACTGTAATTTAACTGAGTGTACCATTTCAATGACCAGCCAAAATTTCACATGTACTGTGCTACTACGTGACCAATAAAACTTCTTATTCTTATTCTTATGAAACAGAACTACCAGCTTAAAAACTGTCATAAACTATGTTTTGGGCGACTTCAGTCTTTCTGTAGATTACAGAGATTACAGTTTATAATCACCTCAGAAAAAAAGCTCTACTTGAAGCCAACTGATTGTGTGATATAATTGCTATCTCTCTGTGCATATGCTGTATAAAATATTTTTTAAGTGCGCAATCTGTGTCTCATCTGTAATATTTCTGTGATGTCAGGGTCAGTATGAACAGAACTTTGCATGTGAACTGTTATGATTATGACAATATCAGTTAAATATTACCTGTGTATGTCATCCAGTAACACCAGGAAATCATCTTAAAACCAATTACCACTCCATATCAACCAGTATCTCAACCTTACACCCTTATTATCAAGTAAATTGAAGTAATATTATATGCTAATATTCTGAGAAGGAAATGGGAAGTTTCTTCAGAAACGTTATGCTAACATTACATGCCAATGTTATGTTATAACTTTATCCTAACCTTACCTTCTGATTATGAGGTAATGTCATATGCTAACATTGTGACATAAATAGGGAAGTTTCCTGGAAAAGGTGATCCTAAGATTGGCAACTAATATTATCGTAACTTAACGGCTAATATTGGCATAACCTTAGAGTCACATGAAATTGTTTAGTAGGTATACCCAAGGCCCAAAGGGCTGTGTCTGCGTTGACATCCAGGACAGGGGCAATGCTCAGTGTCAATAGTTTTAGCTTTCGGGACACTTTGCTGCCTTAGGTTGTCTCTGGTCGACTTCTTAATGGCCCATTGTCTTCATTGAGCTTCTTCAGTCTGTAACAGATCATCGGTGGTGCATTAAAAAAAGCCAATCTGGCTATTCTCTCTAGCTCCACTGTCTCTTCCCTGGATATCGTGAGATGGCATGGGCCTATTAAGAGCTCTAACCTGATAGCTTCTGGCATAATATCCTCGGTCAAGTTGTATGTAGCTTCTTGAAGTCTATTGATGTATGCCATTCTTACGTCATCTTGCAGGGCACATTTTAGGACTTTGAATGTGCAATTGTTTCAGGCTCGTTGCAGTTGCAGTATGTTCAACTGCCAGTTTGATGTTTCCATGAGCAGCTTTGGCCAGTCAGGGGGTACCATTCTGTGAGTATCTGGACCCTGACAGCCGCCACCGGCACCTGTCTTGGATTAGTCCCTGTTTCTCAGACTTGATGGCCACTACTGATGCAGCACATCCTCAGGTTGAGGAATTGTTGGCTCTTCATGACTTCTGAATCATATTTTAGCATCTTCTGCCAGTCTGTATTGTCTTCATTTTCATCTCTCGTTCAAGTTCTTCTTTTCCTGGGGCATTTTTTAGCATCTGCGGAGCTGGCGAAAGTCTATACAAGTGTAATATCTCTCCAACTTGCAGTGTCTTACAGTGGGATCTCGGATCCTTTATCATTAGCTGTTTTAGCAGGACTTCATGCTCAGGTGAGGTTGTGCAATCTTTCTGTGGGGACGGCAGTTACTGGTATGCATCCACTCATGACATATACTGCTGGGGTAGCTGGGCTTGTAGGTAGGGACTGTAGCATCTTTAGAAGACCACTGTGGTATGACTCTATGTCCTCTCGTTCTTTTGTTTTGTGCGAAGAGTTGTTATGTGAAGTGTTGTTAAGGGAAGTGTTTTTATGCGAAGAGTATTTGTGCCATCATCATAGCCAAGAAGGGTACAGTTTAGAGCGGCTGGTGACTTGGGGTTTATTTTGCCAAGTGGGTAGAATTATAAAACTGACATGCTACTGTGTGGTGAGGATGGCTGCCCTCAGCTTTGATTTAAGCCACCTTCTTGAAAACTCACTATGGAATGCTCAGCACCAGCTACTAATGGCCAAGCACAATGCCCACAGAGACTGAAATACTTTGGCTCCTCAAAATCAACGATGGTGTTCCAACAGACTAGGGATATAAAGCAAAAGATCCCACTGACTTTCAATGGCAGCACGATCCAGTATTCTGATAAAGAGATAAGACACATCTCGACCTGGTCTGCTCTCATCGTGGCACAAGCATACATCTGCAGATGCTGAATAAAAGGGCTGGAACAAATTACTCGAAATGTAAGGGTTAAAATTAATTGCCCGAGGCAACGGTGTATGGATTGCAAGCTATTTTTTGTTTCCTGTCAGATTGGTTATTAAAATAAAATAGTATTTATTGATCAGATTAAGAAAAACATGAAATTTGTGTTCCCAGCTTGACATATAATAATCCATGACAACTGGCAATTGCAACATATGATCTACAGCACCTCAGATTTATATAAACAGCAAAGCAATGTGAGCACCGGCCTGCTTGCACTGAACCCACTTGTCCTGCCTTGTCTTATCCCTCCTCTTCAGGAGCACCCTGTATAGGTTACAGGTAATACCATATTAGATAGATGATTAAAAAAGTTTGTATTAACATTGGTGATGGGTTCTAACTGTAGTTGGTTCATGGATTCTTTATGGCTACTATTTACATTAGATCTGCACATCTACTTTTATATTGCTTCAAACATGGTACATGTGGCGCCACCTATAACATAGCGTAGCATAGTTTGTTATAAAACTTAATTTATAATTTATCTAAAAGTAAGGGGACGTCCTAATTTATATGATCTTATAGATATACTCTCAATGCAAAAGTTGCAGGTGTTTCATTATCTATATTAATGATTTGGCATTCTCAACAGATTTTTTCAAATTTATTAGCTATGCAGATGATACAACACTCTTAGTGTCAATAAATGCTAGAAACTATGATCAGAAAGATATGACACAACAGCTGAATGAACATTTGAATGAAGTTACCAAATGGCTCAGGCTCAATAAACTCTCGCTGAATGTAAAGAAAACTAAATGCATGGCATTTCATAAACCAAACAAGCAAGTAATATTTCCAAATATCACCATTTGCGGGGAACAAGTACAATATGTTGATCAATTCAACTTCTTAGGTATTGTGTTAGATAGCAATTTATCCTGGAACAGCCACAAAAACCATGTACGAAACAAAATTTGTAAAACTATTGGAATTATGCAAAAACTGAGAAATACTCTACCACCTTACATTCTAAAAACAATTTATGACAGCCTGATTCATTCGAATTTGAACCATGGTGTTTTGTGTTGGGGATACAATAGCAACAGTATATTCAACCTGCAAAAAAAGGCAATACACATTATAACAAAAAGTAAATACAACTCACACACTGATTTTTTATTCAAATCACTATTCACCTTAAAACTGGAAGATATAATAACTCGAAAAATATATAAATTTTACTTTAGAATTCAGCATGGTCAAGTTCCATTATATTTCTCAAATACTGGTTTCATTAGTAGGCTTGAACATGTTGGGGAACACTGCCTAAGATATAAACTACCTCTTCTACTTAATAAGGGAATATCACAAATTACAGACAAAATCTTCACACACTCTGAATTCGGCTTCTTACTGTATATAAAGAAATATCTAATAAATAACTATAAAATTGATTGTACAATATCAAATTGCTATGTTTGTGGACGAGTGTTTATTGTTTTTTGTTCTTTTTTTCTAGTTGGGTAGTACATGTAAATAAACATGTAAATAAACTCCATGAATTTCTACAATCATATGCGTGTAAGGCTTTCTCTCATCATATTATCTCATATTTCATAACCTCATCTCCTCTAAACTGCTTATACTTCTTCTCAAAACCATAACTTTATTTTATCTCATGTATGTCTACTTACTAAGTAATATTTGCATTGTAATTCTGACAAGGGGGCACCCACGATAGCGTCAGCCAACTGACATAGCGAGTGCCACCTTGGCCACTAGATAATCTATTTGATATTTATGAACTTATAATGTAGTATGTACAAATGGCCAAATAAAAATGTTTGTCTGTCTGAATGTCTGTCAACATGATAAATAGGGGAGACCGGGGTAAGTTGAATCGCCAATTTTTTGTTGCGTTCTACTGAGCTTATAGTAGTAGATACAGGTACAATATTTCAGCAAGCGCTAGCTATAATATTCACCTCAACATACCATGGAACAACTTTGTTAAAAATATTGACAAGTTCTCACTATTAGCTTGAAAGTACCACGAGATCAAGTGTTTCAACTAACCCCGGGGCCGGGGTTAGTTGAAACACCGCATGGGGTTAGTTGAATCATAAAGAATAAACTAGCAAAAATAATATTTACTGATAAAAATTTGTTCAATAAACATTTATAATACAACAACTGATTCCTAAATGGCAATTAGGTTTAACATTAGGAATTATGTATTTCAGAATTTAATACAAAACGTATAAAAAGCAGCAATATAAAACTTGACAGAAAGTTTTGAAATCTTTGGAAATAATGAGATGGTTGTGAAGTATGAAAAGTAATTCAGACAGTGATGTTTAATGAGAAGAAAGATCTTTGTAAGGAGACAAGTCAATGGGGAAATGGCTTTTTGTATGCTGTCTCTTTCCAGCATTGTATTAAGGTGTGAACGCTTCATTACAATGTCAGCAAATGGCCGGCTCGGCTTCTGGTAATAACTTGGTTATTGAAATGACCAGTGCAAAAGCCTCTCTTTTTCTGCTTTAAGACACTGATATTGTATAAATAAATAATATATTGTTGCCTGAAGAATATAACACTCTTGGGCTACTGTTCAACATTATCGTTTAGCATTTAAGTCTTCTTCAAGGGCTGCCTGGGTATTTCAGCAGGCACTCATCCTATTTCCTTTTTTCAGATGTATGTTATTTCAGCAAAAAACACCAATAGCATCAAACTATACAATGCAGTAATGATTATTTATTTTGCTGTTAATAACGAGACTATGCTTAGCATTGCTTCAGCGTTTCAACTAACCCCACGGAAAATGATTCAACTAGCCCCAACCCACCATGTGGTTTAGGTCACCCATTATAGCACTTTAATCAAAGGTTTACCAAAAAATGTCTTTGCCTGTTGATTTGTAATACCAAAGGCTTCCAACTTGTCGTAAAAGATATAGCATTAAATAGTTCAAATAGCATACAGGTCAAAATTACTTCAACTCAAAATATTTACTTCAGGAGCACAAAAATCAACTTAACAGCCTAGTGAAGTACACAATTCGAAATATGGCTCATGTAGGAAGTGATGTCATGCCTTGACGAATAAATAATCTGCCAGAAGTCAAATTTGGGTAAAAAAATTCAACCCCGGAGAATAAGAGTGAATATTCAACTAAGCCCGCGATTCAACTAGCCCCGGTCTCCCCTAGTTATTGCAAGTCTTAAGATATGTTCCAAAGAATGGCCAATTTCAAAACAAAATTTCCGATTCACAATCTGTATTAATAGAGCAGACAAGCTTGGTACCAGTACCTGGAAAATCCTGAAATCACAAGTTGGATGAGCTGATATTAATAGCCATTTCTAGCGTCCAAAGGGAAAACCTAGTAAGTCACATTTAGGACATTCTGAGAAAATTGACTTTTAAATTTAAATTTCTGTGCAGTTAGAGATAGACTTACTGGGATTTGCCAGTGTCATTCTGGGGTAATGGGCCACTTCTCGAAAATCTAAACTTAATAGATATATAGAACAGGCTTGGGGTCAAGTACAATCAATTGTACTTGAGTCCAAGTACAAGTACATTGGCATTTGGCAAGTACAAGTACAAGTACAAGTGCAAGTGCAAGTACAAGTACAAGTACAAGTACAACTTTTTAACAGAGTACTTGAGTCCAAGTACAAGTACTTTAGCTCAAGTACAAGTCCAAGTACAAGTACATTCCTGGTTATGCAGAAGTTAAACTAATTCGAAGTTCCAAAAATGTTATGAAATTAATATTATTATTGAACGTGAATTGGAATTGAATTGGTTTTCGCAAAAGATTCATTCAGTGTACTTCAAGTAGGCCTAACTGTAAAATGACCAAGTTTCAGGTATATATGACTATGTTAAGAGGGAATTCTCCTCAGTCCTTAACAGACAGCCATTTTGCAATGATTCTTCCTGTCTGAGAATTATGGTTTCATTACAAAACGAAAAACTTTTCTCATACTGGTCTCATGCCGAATTCAGAATATTTATTATTCATAAACACAGATAGAGATGATAATTGAGTAAAGGATTGTTAACTGCTTCTTCTAGTCTTGTTGGAAAGGCTTCATAGGCGTATTCTTGCTTATTTAATCAAGCAATAAACCCATAAGTCAATCTCTCAATCAACGAATTAATTTACCAATCAATCAGTTACTTAATCGATCAATTTAACAATACCTATGTGCCTATTTGCCAATCTATCTATCTATCTATCTATCTATCTATCTATCCATCAATAATATTATATCCAACCATCTATAATATTATATCTGTCCCTCGATAATGTTATATCAATATATTCATATGCCTGTCTACCTTTCTTTAATAACAATTAAAAATATAAATAAATCAATATATCCAATTTGCATATTTTTTCTTTAATAACAGCTAAAAGAAATATGAAAAATGTCAAACCATACTTTTGAAATAATGCAGAGTATTGGAGGTGTGATGTATATAATTAGCATATTAGCAAACTAGAGCCAAAATAATACAGGTACACTGTTGTACAAACAGGGTGAAAAACAATAGGGGCATGAAACAATAGGGGCGTTGAAACAATAGGAGTACAACAAAAGCATAATAATAGACAAAAGACCTGTTTCTGCTCTTTTTGAATTTATATAAAATCAGAAATGAACTAATAATGTCCAAATAACAATTATGTCTACCTAACTTAGTAGAATAATTTAACTTTATGGAATTTCAAATCTGCTGATTAACAACATATGGAATATAGAAAAAACAATAACTCAGATATACAAATTTTGTATAGGTTATACAACGAATTTGAGGTTTGTTTACAACTAACATTTCAGGTGGTTATTTACCGAGGGCTTTAGCCCGAGGTAAATAACCCCTGAAATGTTAGTTATACACCGAAAATGAGTTGTATAAGCGACTTATACTCCATATATGAATCCTGAAAGATTTTTAACTGAATTTTTTGGCTTTGTTGTCATTTTTAGGTGCGTTGTTTGCAGAAAAAACAGTACAATAGGCTAACTTAATCCCCAACAGTGGTATAACTAACAAATCTGTTGGTTATACCATGGCAAAAGACAATAGAAAACTGTCTTGGTGGAGTATAATAATAAGTTATTCCATGTACATAGAACTTCCATTGATAGAAATACAAAGTTAGAAGTTGTTTTTTTTTTCATTGCTGTATTTTATGTAATATATTCAGCATTGAATGATTTCGGTTATGTGCACTTCGTTTCCACTTGAAAAGATGTACATATTAAAACATATTTACACAGAGGTTTAAATACTTTAATCCAGGGTATCACACCTGCTCCAAGCTGCATTTCTATTAATTGCAATTTAGATATGTTCATGCATATCATTTTTCAATTGCAATTAACTGCCTAATTCAGCTCTTAATTCACATGCATTAACATTTGCATTTTAAACATTTGTCTGTGTCAACATGAAGTTATGAAGATAATTAATCTTCATTTCAGATTTGAAATACAGATATATAGGAAATCACAGTAATTTGTACATATATCTTTTGTCAAACTTCCAGATCTATGAAAATTTTGATTGACTTTGCAATTTGGCCTGCATTTTTTTTAAAGTACTTGCATGATGTACTTACAAAGTACTTCAAGTACTTTGGATTCAAGTACAAGTCCAAGTACAAGTACTTCATTTTTAGAAGTTACGAGTCCAAGTACAAGTCCAAGTACAGAATACTTGTACTTGAGTCCAAGTACTGCATCCAAGTACAGTACTTGACCCCAAGCCTGATATAGAAACATGTCTCAGAAGTCCTATTTTGACCTTAACTCAATTTGACCCCAATTGTGACTTCTGGGGTCGGTCTTCCTTAAGGCCGAATAACCGGACCCAGCCTGAGGGTCAATTTTTTGGCCGAACTGATTACCGATTCCAGATTCGGTACACCCCTACCCAATCTATGTTTTAGCTAAAATATCACATTATATTATCGATAGTTAAAAATAGTTGTATTAATACCATTTTACTAAAACCTTTATATATCGATGCTTAACTGCTCTCAATGACATTGGGAAAGCGTAGAGACCTAAGATTTTTGGCTTCGAAAAAAAAAGGCACAAGGTGCACCAGGCCCTAAAAGAATGACTTCCAGACATAAATACACATTCAACAAATTCAGAAATTATAACAAATGTGAAAAAGATCCACCAAATGAAAAAAAATAACTTTTTTGTTATAGAAAAGGACACCCAGAAGGCAAGTCCCAGTTCACCTCGCAATTAAACTCACAGGAAATCTGTCCTTGATCATTTTCCGGAGTATCTTGAGCTTTGCAGGACCAATGGGATTACTCTCCACAAACGTTTTCTTGAGTTCCTCTGGCGTGTTCTCTAAAAAGCTGGAATCTCGAAGCAAAAATAACGCTGGAATAAAAAAAAAATTCAGAGGATACAATAAACCTCAAAATTCATAAAGAAAAGAATTAAATATTCCATATCGTATTGGTAAAGTTCCGAACCAGTGAACTGACATCTTTAAGGCGGGTGCGGGGCGGGTGCGGGGCTGGAGTTGCTGTGGGGCAGGCCGGGTTTGGGCTGCATAATGTGCGGGCTCTATGAGGGTGCGGCTTGCAGTGCTCGATGTTGGCCCGCAGGCAGCCCACATTTTGGCCCACAGTTGTAACATACAGTATTTTGCATATTTCGAAATGTCATGGAGTTATTATTACCTTCACTCTTACAACTCCTAAGTTTACAAAACATCTTCCTTACTGATTTCCTGCACTTGTGTTTAAAGATTCCTGACATTAATGGTCAATTTTAGAGTGTTTTTTTTCTTTGCTGAAGTGAATGCAGTTTGAGACATTTACAAGGCAACATGAAACCAATAGCTGAACTTTTTAGTACTAAAATGAAAGGAAGATGAACAAATTTTGAAAATTGCAATCAATCAATCAATCAAGCAATCAAATAATATACATGTGCCTATCTGACAAGGTAGCTATCAAGCTATCTACTATACTATCCCATGTCTAGGCACATTTTCTACCCGATACTGTGTTTTTTCCTGGGCAATACAGCAGGGAAAAAGTCAGCATAGGGGAGAAAAAGCAGTATATGGTCACCTGACCTGTATACAACGTTTTTTCCTTGTAATTACAGGGAATATACTGAAAACAACCAATCAGAGAGAAGCATTCAGACACACCCCCACAAATATGGTATAGCGTCACCATCTCTGCTGCTGCTGCTCAGCATCTTTGCTTGTAGTTTTGAAGACACAAAAAAATTAACAGTCTTTTCCATTTTTAGAAGGATCTATTAGGGCTAGAGACTAGCGGTTTGAAGCATTAGATCCAGAAGAAAAAAATGCATCAGACTGGTGCAGTTTTGACTTTCTATTTGGTATAGAAAATTTTCCAAAGCAATTTTCGGGAAATTCGTTAAGTTTTTCCAAAATGACTTTATTGTACAAATACTGATTTATAAAAAAATCCATCGTGACGAGGACCCCTTTTTAAGCCAAGATTTTCTTCTAGTATTTGTTTTCTTTACATTTTAATGTATCTCTGCTAGTTAAAAAGATCGTCAGACCCTGAAAAATTCATGTTTTCAGTCAAGATTTCATCATTTTACATTTTTTTGGCAAAGAAGTCAGTCATCAAAAAATTTGGTTATTTTTGGAGATATGGTCCTAACACATTTACAGTATTTTGGGCAATTTCAAGTCTCTGCTTCAAACCGTTTGCCTTTGGGAGCAAATTGAAGTTCAAAACTTTATATTTTCCGAGTCAATTTTTTGGTGAAATTTCATATTTATACCATTATTTCAATCAGCTCTATCTCTGGTTCTAATAAAGCTACATGAATGATACAAGCAGTGTCTGAAAGCTCAGATTCTCCTCTCATTCTAATTAATGTACATTTTGTTGTAGCATCAACAGGTAAAAAGATCAGTCAACCCTGAAAAAAATTATCTTTTCCTCACCTCACCAATTGAGTGTGTATGCAGACTGGAACAACAGCTATTACTCAAATTTACGAACTGCCTCATACACTGATATACATGAGTAGACGGACATGCATGATCTTTTATGTTTGTAATGGCTAAATACACCACTTCTGATGTCGCCAGCCACTATATCTATGATGCTTAGTGTATGAATGCTTGTATCAGTTATCTTTTTTGTCAAGTTGTCAATAAACTAATTTTAAACTGAACTAAATTAACAATATACCTTAAATAAATATGGTTACATGTAATTGTTTTAAATACTATTTTGTATATGCTTGCTTATATACTTGTTATATACTTGTTTATGTACTTGTTGATATACTTGAATATACACTTGTTTATATACCTGTTTATATATGATTTATTATATATTGTATAAATGGTAAATAAGAATGGGGAAATTTATAAAAAATGAAATTGAAAGAAAACGGGACAAATAGGAAGAGTTTCATCAGATTTCTCCACAATTTCCCCATTTTTCTGGCCCCGCATCCAAGTACAGTACAGTGGTAAAATACCACAAAAATTTCCAAAAGGTTAGAGTGGGTCGGGGCAAGAAGCCCGGGTTAGGTGAGAGGCCCCCCCAGGGTTATATCTAAACTTACATTTTTGGTGCTTTTTTTTATTGATAGGATTGAAGCTAGAGGTTTTTTAGGTGACGTCACAAATTTTCAGGGCAAACAGCACCAAACCATATGTAGATGTAATTAAAGAAACAAAAAAAGGTGCATGGTTTTTGTAACTTTGATTAATTCTTTGAAAGTGGTTGTCAGAAATAACTTTGGACATTTTTAAAAGTACAATGGATAACTGAATTGCTTCACTTTATGACCATTACATAAATATGATTTGGATCATATTTTTAGCGTTTTAGCTCAAAATATAAAGGTCAAATTAAAATATGTGAGTTTGCGGCGAGAGGCCCCACATGGTATGGGGCATGACGCCCCCCTTCACTGAGGCCTCGAAGCTGCTTTTGGAACTTTCAAGCTGAATGCGCTCGGAAAAAAAAATTGCCATAGGATTATAAAAGGGGAGCTTCTTGCCCGATGGGTGGGGTAAGAAGGCCATTTTATATTTTTTACAAAAAGGGCCATAACTCCTTTATTAAAATTGGTAGACATTTGTTTCACTAGTTATAAGTATAGTCAAGTGATCCCTTCCTGAAAACATAAGCATTTAAATAATGACCACAAAAAGTAGGTCAAATGGCACCTCGAAGTTAAGGGGGCTGCATGCCCCGTGCTACTCTACCAATGTTTATGAATGTATAATCAATGGAAATCTTCGAAGTATTCATTGACCAAAATTCATGAGCACTGATTTTCTATTCTTAGTTTCTGCCTTGTGCTAGGCCTAAGGGATAATTTTTGAAAATCAAAATATGAATATTGAACCAAATTTCTTTGATTTTGGTTTTGAATTTTCATAAAATTGCATCTTATTCCCTTAAATTTTATTTTAAATTTCCCAAAATTTCTCATAAACTTCAACAGAAAGGTTATCTCCAAAATGAAATTTTCTCCCAAATTTTTGTTGTAATATGTCTCAGAGCTGAGAGGAAAATTCTCAAGAGCTTTCATTTGTAATGTTGTGTGACATGTTTATATCTCAGTTTTCCCCCTATAGACTTATGATCCTATTTATTTATTTAATTCAACCCCAAAAATGAGGAAAAACGATTGTATAGAGCACAATAAAAAAAATACAATAAAAATACATTTCACTGAATCACCAACCAAGCAAATACTTTTGTTAGCTCTTTTTTTAAACATTTCTTAACTTTTTAACATTTTCAGCATTTTATTGAGCCATTTTCAGCATATTATTCAGATATATAATAAATTTATCATTAATTAAAATAGAAAAATTATTTAAATCTGATACAAAATCAGCATGGCGAGGTCTAAGAGTCTTAACTGGTATGAATAAGAACAAATCTGTACCTGACGTTGAAAATATTGATATTTTCTGTAATGAGTTGAATGTTTTCTACGCAAGATTCGACAAACAAGATTTTTCAACGGTACGAATGTGTATTGTAAACTTTCTTAAGAGCAGAGATCCAGAGCCCATCACTGTAACAGAACAAGAAGTACTAAAATGTCTTAACTCAGTTAAGATAGGCAAAGCAGCGGGTCCAGACGGCATTGGTTCCAGTGTTGTAAAACTTTGCAGAGAACCACTGGCCCCTGTATTGCGTAACATCTTTGAAAAATCCCTAGAGGAAACATTCATACCAAAAATATGGAAAACCTCCGAATTGATCCCTGCTCCTAAGAAAAACCCTCCAACATGTCAAAATGATTATCGTCCAATTGCCTTAACCGCAATTATGATGAAATGTCTGGAGAAGATCGTAAAGAACATACTTACAGATCAGGTCAAGCCATATGTCGACAACTATCAATTCGCTTATACTGCTAAGAGATGTGTGGAGGATGCAACTCTCTCACTAACTGATTACATCCTTAGTCATGTTGATCATCCAAATACAGCCAGTAAAAAGTTGTATTCTAGAATATTGTATGTCGATTTTTCGAGCGCTTTTAATACCATTCAACCACACATTATGATGCAGAAATTAATTAATATGAATGTCAACACTCGATTAATATTGTGGATAAATGAATTTCTTACAAATAGATTGCAGTATGTCAAATTTCTAGATTGCACATCAAGTATGATTGTTACAAACACTGGCATCCCAACAAGGGTGTGTGCTCTCACCACTTCTCTTTACTTTGTATACCAGTGACTGCAAATGTAATCATGATTCATGCCAATTGTTTAAATATGCCGATGATACTGCATTAGTTGCGAAATGTACAAATAATGACAAACTATACAGAGAAAATGTTGAACTCTTCACTGAATGGTGTGTAAATAATTTCCTTGAGCTAAATGTAAAGAAGACAAAAGAGATGATTGTCGATTTTAGAAGATCTGTGTATGAACATCCACCGCTGTATATAAATGATGAACTTGAGTGTGTTACCAAATACAAGTACCTCGGGACAATAATCGATCACCAACTTACTTTTAATGACAATGCTGATACTGTATACAAAAAGGCAAACTCAAGAATGTACTTTGTGAGACAACTTAGCAAACTTAAAATAGATAATAAGATCCTAGATCTCTTTTACACATCTATTGTACAGTCAGTGATAGCTTTCTCGATTATCTGTTGGTATGGTAACTGCAGTGCAACATCTAAGCACAAACTTGAACGGATCGTAAAAAACTGTAGCAAATTTGGCATCGAAGTAACAAGTCTTGAGAACATCTACAAAAAATGTGTTGTACAAAGATGTAAGGTTATCACGAGTGACAATATGCATCCACTGCATAGCCATTATCAGAATTTACCATCAGGCAGAAGATTTAGATCAATTAGGGCCAGAACAGCAAGATATGCCAAGTCCTTTGTGCCATCAAGCGTACGTCTGCTCAATGAGCAATAACTTTAATCATTAATCATTTATTATACATTTCTGTGAATGAATGTTTTTTGTGATGAATGACTGATGTGTGTAAGTTGTCTTGAATGAATGTCTCTGTCATTGGATTGTACACCACAAGTTTCATGTTATATGATTAATAAAGTATTTATTATTATTATTTTTATTATTAATTTAGAAAACAACAACAGTAATGAGGTTCTGAAAGAATTTCTGAACATTGTGATACAATGCGCGACACGTGACCTTGCTTTGGAAACGAAAACAATTTTGGGGAAATGCCTTGGTGGTTTACCCCCCCCCCCCCACAAAAAAAATCCTGGCTACGCCACTGATCTAAATAAGACCTTACATTTTTCAATAAAATTTTATAATTTCATATTTAGGTAAATTTGCCTAGATAGCAAGAACACCGAGAAATTGCGATGTAAAAGTTGCTAATGTAACATCAGTGTCCGCTGAGACAGAATGGAGTTACATTAGCAGTCTCTCTTATTTTTCGTTTTAAAAAATAGTTTATAGCTATGAAGACAATTACAAATAGTTCCAAAGAAGTATTTTAAATGTATTTTATCAATCACATATTTTCATGCTTTGCTAGAGTGTTTTCTGTTGATTCTACAAAGTGCCAAAGTCGGCATGCCAGATGACCAGTAAGTTTTGCCGTCCATTATTGTCCTTATGAGAGATTCTAAAAAGCATTTTTTAAGAGCAAAAAGCTGCACATTGGTGGATTCTTTGATGGATATTTAGGGGGAACCGGGGCACATTGGGACACAGGGCACTGTGGGACTGTGGGGTTTGTTTGGATCCTGGCAAGTTATATGATATGGTAGTGCCATCATATCTTGTAACTTCACATCCTGATGTTTCCATGGTTTCATAGACAAATTACAGCCACATGCAGAAGTATAGCGAGGAAAAGTTTGTTTTCCTACTACTAAAGTAAACATGGACGGGTTCAATTCTAACTATTCTGTGGACAAACCATGAACAATGAGGCTTTCTCAGTGCTTGTATGAATTTTATATATTGTAACGTACAGTTATGAATTGCTATCGTGATAAACACACTCACTGGTGCCTGAGAAATTAGGATTTTGGTGTAAAAGTCATATCGGGGCTCATTGGGACAGTGAATTCGGGGCACATTGGGATGCACCTCATATGGCAGAATTTAAATGTCCAAGACAACTGAATGACCTGGGACAGCACACAACAGGTATTCAGGCCTCAGTGAATAGAGGTATAGTGGATTACCATGCTCTATGAACAAATTTGTCGCAAAGCACTGTGTGTTACTTGCATAGATGTCCGCACCCAGGACAGTTTATGTTAAATGTTTAAAATGTTTAAAGTTATTAACTATTTGCACAACAAGGTGTTAATGCACTGTATATTGTCTTGCGCAATACTTATATGTAATATCTATTGCACATGGAGTGTTGAAATGATTTTTTTAATTGATGTCCCAATGTGCCCCGGCTGATGTCCCGATGTGCCACACCGGGACAGTCATTTTTATGACTTACATTTTGCTCTCTGGCTGCAAAAGGGTAGTTGCAGTCTAGTTTATTATGCCGTATATTTAAGCTCAATAGTATTGGTGATATTCATGCAAACTTCTGAGTTGTTCGGTACTTTCAGCATTGAGCAAAATTAGTAGACGTTAAAAGTGTCCCAATGTGCCCCGGTTCCCCCTATTCTTTAGCTTACTGATTTACTTGGTAATGGGTTCACATGCTTCAGGAAGCACCAGATAGATAATCTTCCACAGGGTGGGGGGGGGGGGGCTGACGTACTAATCTCCATGGGAACCAATTTTTTATCTGAATCTATTTATCATTTGAGTTTTTTCTCTATCAAAATTTATCTTAGACAATAAGTTAATCATACCATGTAGTTGTCTACCAATTATAAGATGTTTAAAAAGCCATTTCCATTTTGCCATGATTTTCACAGCTGATATACATTGTATGTTTATTTTCATAAAAATATACTTTAAAAACTCCTGATAATCATTATAGTATTGAGTGTTTAGCCATTTTTACTCTTGACCCTCAGAGGGTGCAGACGTGTCAAGGGAGCTCCTGCATGTGCACTGAACTTGGAATGCATTAATTTATCATGATGGATTTGATATGCATGGATTTATTTAAGTGTGTACCGCAGACTGAGGACAATCTTATGGAAAAATAATGAATATATATCAACATAATTAGCAATTTTAGTTGGATTATAGCCATTTTATTAAGAAACTCGGATTTCTAGAGCTGGAGTGACCAACACTTCAAAGGGAGGATTATCTGCACCCCTGCTGAGAGACCAACATCCCCTAGCCTTTGAACAATGGAGGGTGAAAAGAGACGTACACTGCCTGGGCAGCAAATTCAAAGTTGAGGAATTGAAAGATAACCAAGTTCAAATGATTGAAATGCTTAAAAAGATTTCAACACAGTTGCATACTGAATCACAATTGAGGATTAAAACCCAAGAGGAATTGGCTGCAACAAGGTCTCAGTTGACTGAGCTCTCGAAACAATTGGACAATCAGCAGACACAGCTGCATGAACTCAAGCAAGCCCCACCCCCTGACCCCCCTCAGCTGACCCCCACTGCCCCTCCCATGCCCAGCCTGCTGCTTGGTACAAGCGTGCTGAGGAACGTGGATCCCAAGAAGGTCAAAAATTGGGACATCATTGCCAAGGGGGGAGCAAAGATCAGCGATCTGCAAAAGGAAATCGAAGCACTGTCTGAGGAAAAGTCATTTACTGAAGTGATAATCGTTGCTGGGTCCATTGACCTTGAAGAAAAAAGTGAGTCTGACATTGTTTTGGATTATTAATCTTTATGTGTATCGGCTTCCCTCAGATCAAACAAAATCAAAGATCTCCAGTGTTGTGCCCAGAACTGATAAAGACTTTAAAACAAAAACAAAGGACTCAAATCAAAGCCATGTGTGACAAGGTTGGCTTCACCTTTGTGGACAGTGATCCCTAGGGTGGTCCACATTCCAATGGGAAAAATCAAATCTCCTAAAACGCCCAATTTGAAAGTGGAAATTGATGACCACATAAGTAAAACAAACACATGCAAAATTTCAACCAAATCGGTTAATATTCAGAGGTGGCACAAAGCCCTAGAAGTTTATAATGTAATTCCTCATTCGCGCAACTGAAAAATTGGTCCATTTCCCAGATCTTTCTCAGAAGTGAATATTTTTTCCTGATTTTTTAGTACATTATAAAATTGGCATGGCAAAGTAATATCTGGGGATGATCTTTTATTTACTGTTCGTAGTAAGTGAAATATTTGCCTGTTTTTATGAAAAAAGGCTTGATAATTAACCTATGTAAATCTATGCTGACCTGCTATGAAGCTTTATAAGTCAGACAGAATATCAGGACAGCATTGGGCATCCTGTACATACTAACAAAAAAGATACTTGATCAAAATAATATGCTGTTATAGCAAGATTTGCAAATACCGATGATTTTGAGGTCTGCCGATGGGCAATCCAATGTTAAACTTCAACGGCTTTGTGCCACCTCTAAATATCAATTGATTTTGCTGAAATTTTTACACAATACCTTCTATCCATATGACATCACAATTCAAGATTCAAATCCGAGAAATTCAGAAGAAAGTGTTTTTGGACCACCCTAGTGATCCCTCCTTTCATCTAATGACTGGTGAGGTATATGATGCAAATCTGACAATTGATGGGCTTCATCTGACTAAGAGAGGGATAGACTGCTTAATGAAAAATTGTGGAGTGCTGGAAAGCGGATCAGCCTTCACACCTACCAGGTACCCTAAGTCAGATGGACTCAAAAGAAAAAGAAAGTTATGGAGGATCTAATTAAAGAAAAAATCCGTGTCCGTGAAGATGCTCGAAAAGCCCTGATGGAAACCGGATCCAAAGAGATTAATTACCCTGATTTAGACACTTTTCACAACTACCTTAAAAAACAATCTCTTCCACCTGAACGTGATTATTTTGACAATGAAAACATGACTCATGTAAACAATATCGTACAAACTTCTGAGTATAGCTGTTGTAATGACATTGCTAGTCAGATTTGTGATAATGTAACAACTGAGGAAGAGGTTGCCTTGCATTTTAAGAGACTTAAAAATAATAAAGCAGCGGGTATGGATGGTATACCAGCAGAATTCTATAAATACGCCAGTGAGAAACTTATAAATGCCATTTTGCGCTGTATTCAACCACATTTTTGATAGCGGGGGAATATCTCTCTCAGTGGTCTGAAGGACTCATCAATGCCTTAGAGAAGGTCGGGGCCTTAGAGAAGGTCGAAGCCTTAACTTCGAGGTGCGATTTGACCTACTTTTTATGGCCGATTATTTGAATGCTTATGCAGTCAGGAAGGGATCACTTGACTCTACTAATAACTAGTGAAACAAATGTCTGCCAATTTTAATAAAGGAGTTACAGCCATTTTTGTAAAAAATTTAAAATGGCCTTTTTACCCCACCCATCGGGCAAGAAGCCCCCCTATTATAATCCTATGGCAATTTTTTTGCGAGCGCATTCAGCCTAAAAGTTATTTCTTAGGGTTCTTCTATCATTTTTAAGGCATTCTAATCACTTTTTTTGAATTTCAGAATTTTTCTGTTCATACTTTTATCTTTTGATATTTTTTGCCCTGTTTCAATTTCAGGCCAAAATTTTTCTATTTTAATTAGCTATTCTATCAAGATTTAAGGTAAAGTACACAATATTAAATGTTTCCTGAATTAGCTTCGACCCCCAGTGAAGGGGGCCTCATGCCCCATATCATGTGGGGGTGGGGCCTCTCGCCCCAAACCTACATATTTTAATTTTGACCTCAATATTTTGAACTAAAATGCAAAAAAAACAATCCAAATCATATTTATGTGATGGTCATAAAGTGAAGCAATGCAGATATCCATTATACTTTTAAATATTGCCAAAGTTATTTCTGACAACCCCTTTCAAAGAATCACAGTTACAAAAACCATGCACATTTTTTTTGTTTCTTTAATTTCTACTATGGTTTGGTGCTGTTTGCCCTGAAAATTTGTGACATCACCTAAAACGCCTCTAGCTTCAATCCTATCAATAGACAAACACACCAAAAATGTAAGTTTGGATATAACCCTGGGGGGGCCTCTCACCTAACCCAGGCTTCTTGCCCCGACCTACTCTATATAAAAAGGGAAGTCGTTCGGATCCTGATAACTACAGAAAAATAACCATTAATGTTGTAATGGCTAAAATTTTTGATTCTATCCTAAATAGTCGGTTTTATTTCAAAACTGACGCTCTGAATCTAGACGAGCCTTGTCAATTTCGTTTCACTCCTGTGTTTTGATTCTAGATACAGTTATAAGTTATCAGCAAGCAAAGCGAAAACCAGTTTATTTGAGTTTTATTGATTTTACAAAAGCATTTGATTATATTAATAGGAATGCACTGTACTTCAAATTAATATGGCAGAAAATTTGTCAAAAAATGCTCAAAATTATAATTAGCATGTTTGATAAAGCAAAAGCCAGAGTCCACCACAGTGGGAATACTGGTGATGCTATTGACAGCATATGTGGGGTCTTACAAGGCGGGATTCTTTGCCCAAAACTATTTAACAAATTCATGTCTGATCTACCCCAGTATCTTGATAAGGCAGATGGAATAACACTGAACAATTTTACTGTAAGTGAGTGAGTGAGTTTGTGTTTTACGCCCCATCACCACCAGTGTGGGCTATTTAGAGGTAACAATTTTACTGTAACATACATAATGTACGCAGATGATATTGTACTTGTATCAGATTCTGCGAAATGCCTACAGAATAGCATTGATTCAGTACAGGAATTTTGCAAAAAATGACACCTTATTGTAAATATAGGTAAAACCAAAGTGATGCAGTTATTATAACAAATCAGTTAATTCTTTCTTCTGCAATGGTAATGAGCTAGAAAATGTAGATAACTTTAAATACTTTGGTCATATGCTTACCAATAAACATAAAATACATAGCAAAATGACTGAATACCTTTCAACACAAGCACATAAAGCACTTTTTGCCCTGCACGCTGATTCTAAGCAAGTGTTGGGACAAATGGATCCAACTGTCTCTTTACACATGTTTGATACTTATGCTTTGCCAATTCTGGAATATAATAGTGAAATATGGAGTAGTGATAAACCTGTATTGGAATTAGAAACTCTGCAACTTGGATTTCTAAAAAATATGCTAGGCGTAGTGTTGGAAAATTGTCTTAGAATACGTACAAATCTGTAAAACTGAAAGAATTCAAGTGGTCAAAAATGTTATGTCACTTTTTTTAGTGAAAAAATGCTTGTTTTTCAATGTAAGTGGACTCAATAACTATTAGCCAGAATGTCGTGAAATTTTCAGGAAATTTGCACAAGAATGTACTTAAAGCAATGGTGTACCTTTAAGTTGTCACATACAGCCATTCTCATATTTCTCATATTTTGAGACCCCTATAGAAAATATGCAGTGTGGCTTCATTATTTTTGAACTAGGGCAGATTCCACGAAAAGTGCTCTCAGAGGGTACCTTAAACTTTCAAACCCTTTTGTTATCTCTCTGTTGCTTCCTGAAGCAAGTAAACCTATTACTTAGTACATCTGTGAGCTAATGAATAAATATCATTAAAATAATCCTCAAACATGTAGCGTTTTGCTCTTAAAAAGATATTTTTTTATCCCTCATGAGGACATTTTTGGATGACCGAACTTACTGGTGATCAGACATGCTTACTTTGGCACTCTGTGGAATCAGCTAAAACCAATTCAGGAAAATGTAATGATGTGTGATTGATAAAAAACATCTTGAAAATTTATTTGGAACCAGTTTTAATTGTGTTGGTCATCATAAAACCTGAAAAAAATGAAAAATAAAAAAAGACTGCTAATGTAACTCAATTCCGTCACAGGACACTGAGGTTACATTAGCAACTTTTTCATGGGAATTTTTCTGTGTTCTTGCTACTTTTGCAAATTTCGAACGTGAAATTCTAATATTTTATTGAAAAACCTGTCTTATTTGCCTATATACATCACCAAAAACATAAACAGCTGTGTGCAATAGCTGTTTTTTTATTGCTAATGTAACTGCAATTTCGCATCTGTCCATTTCATAGTGTTACATTAGCAAAATTTGTTTATATTAATTATGTTAAGGAACACATGATTTGATCTCAAATTTTTTCTGAATTGAAAAGCAGGTCTCCCAGGAGCAGGCCAGGGGTGGTACCATGCTGGTGTTTTCATTGATATTGCAGTGGTATCAGCATAAACAAATTCCGTCCTCCATCATTTAATGTTGTTACATTTACATTAGCACAAGGCCATATTTTTAGTTATTTTGATCTACCAATTCAACAGCAAATAGTGTTTACCCATGATTTTATGTAATGGTTTGACACAGTAAAAGATTTAGATTTCAGTTTTTTTTTGTCCTGCCAGCTATCCCTAGGCAAAGCACCCTGAGAAAATCTGAGAAGCTACAAATCAATTACGTCTGGCCTTATCCGTCTTTGTGCTAGTGTAACTTGTGGTAAGTCATTTTGCTGCTTTTCGTGGAATCTGCCCTAGCCTCTACCTATCAAAACCATTGCCTGTTATGTCATTACAATCAAACATTTTTTTTACTCTACATGCATCTCATATTCATTACCCCCAAACGTAGGAGTTGTGGCAATAGACCTGTCAAAAGCTTTCATTGTATGCCCATGGACTTCTTTTGGCAAAACTGTCAGCTTATGGATTCAGTGCTGATGCATGCGAAATGTTGAAATCTTATGTAATGAAAAGAGAACAAAGGGTGAAAATAGGAGATATGTATCCGGAATGGGTTCAGAACATCAAAGGAGTCCCACAGGGCTCAATTCTTGGTCCCCTGTTATTCAACATTTTTATCAATGATTCTTATTCTCAGACTTTAAAAGTGAAATTCACAACTATGCAGATGATAACACCTTAAGCTGTGCAGATGGTAAGTTAAATTCATTATGTGACAAGTTAACCCAAGACTGTATAAAATCAATGGAATGGTTTGAAGTTAATAATATGAAAGCAAATGCAAGCAAATTCAAAGTCATGTTTTTCACTTGGAACAATAGCCAAAACATAGAGTCATTAAAAGTAAATGACACCGAACTGAAAACTGCAACCTCCGTAAATGTGCTGGGAGTAGAGATAGAGAACTGAAGTTAAAACAACACATAAATGATACATGTAGCAAAATTGCAAAGCAAATAAATGAAGTCAAAAGGATAAAGAACTTTCTAGATACGAAAGCAAAGTCTACAATCTATAATAGCTATATGAAATGTAATCTGAACTATTGTTCTGTTGTATGGAGGTTTGCTAACTAAACAGAAATTGAGAAATTAGAGAGAGCAAATAAAAGAGCGCTCAGAATGGTAGCAAACAAGTGTCATTTGAGTTATGAAGCCTTATGCAAGGAAGAAAAGCATTTGAATGTTTTTAATAAGTGTGTAAAGTCAGCTGCCATACTGATGTACAAGATAAAGAAACATATTGCCCCTATATACGTTAATGAGATGTTCCGTGTACAGGAATCCCATTATAAAATGAGAGATGACAATAAGTTCTCCCTTCCGCCCTTCCAATCAATAAGCTATGGAAGGAATAGCTTTAGATACTATGGGGCTGAGCTGTGGAATAACATCCCATTAGAAATTAAGAATAAGAACTCACTCAACACCTTCAAATCAGCCATCATGCAATGGTTGTTAAATAATGACTTATCTACATTGAGATAAAGCTATAGCCATAAATGTTTCTTTATTTCAGAAATAGAGAAAAGAAGACATCTGCCACAATGGATTACTGATGTTCATTAATATCTGGAACTGTTATATGCATTGGCCCAGATATAGGATTACCGACTATTGGACAATATGGACTTTTTATGACTATTGGAAATTTATTTTGTGGCATATTATGGACTTGAAATTTTATGAATTTGGACTATATGGAGATGTTCCATTGTTTCTTTTTTGCTTTTTTTATTTTTTTATTACTTATTTTCTATTTCATTTGTCGTACAGAAGTTGTAAACTTGATTTAGACGACTTTTAAATAAACCATTACATACATACATTAGGAAAGAATTAATGTAAAATAAAAAAATACCATGCAAAGCATGTAAAGCATCAGCTGTAGAAATAAAAATTGCTTAAAATGTAAATGATCTGATATGCTAATTTGTTAAATAAAATGATAGAGGAGTATCACTATCAATGTGGTAAGATACTCAGGAATTTCAATTGTATGCACTGTCACCAAATCTGCTAAGCAGATTGACATAGGCTGGAGAAGTGAAGGGCCTAAAAATGAGATGGCTTGTGCCCAAGTGGGTCTTCTCTGGTGTTGCAAGCAAGAAGAAGAAGAAGGAAAACAACAACTAAATAGTCCCCAGAAAACAGATATTCACCTGAGCTTTCGAAAATGGGGTCTGTCATTTCTGTAAACCTAACAGGTGTATCACTATGGTCATTTGACCGCATTGATTGAGTTTCCAGATGATTTACGCACTTTTTACCGCGACCGCTACAGTGCATTTTCGCGATCTACGCGTGAGCGATATTATAGAACAATGACAAATCAAGGCTGAATAGACCCAAAGTTGCTTTGAAAGAGTATTTTTCTATGGTAAAATGTCAATTACGCCTAACTTCATAACTTTAAATACCTGACAGTCACGCATACGGCCATATATTATCAATCCAGCTGAAAGTTGTCAGCAAACATGAATTGTTGTTCCTCTCGTCCACCATATTGGAATCCCAGAGAAATGCCGTGACCTGATTGGCTGATCAATTTTTTAAATAATTTTTTAATAAATGACAGCAAATTATGAAAACAGGAGTGTAAATAGGTTTTAATGGTGGTTTTAGTATACTTTGGCAACAAGGAAATATTTAAAATCGGAAAATGAGAATAGCAAGAAATAGCATTTGATACTTCGGGTGTTTTCGTCAGACGCCGAAGTTGGCCGACATCCAGTTGAGAAGAAATGGCGGACGAAGAAGGTCGTGCGCGTTGGGGAGTGAAATAAAATGACTTGAATCAGAAGAAATAGGCACTCTGTATGTCTGAAATATAACCCTGTCTCGTGGTTAGGCTCTAATAAAGACTCGGGAGGAGTTTGGTAGGTTTACTTGGTAGATTAACAGAGAAATCATCGGTGATAGGTAAAAACTGCCTGCCGGCATGGAAACGCACGATTGTAAGAAGCGATCAGCTGTAGTAGCTGATGCTTAATGACAATTTGCAAAATAAAGTAGATGTTAAATAATAAAAGGAGATTTTAGAAAATTATATTTTGAAAGCATTTTTCTTCATTAAAATATCTCCATAATTTCATGACTGCTGTTTTTGATATGTTCTGCATATTAGCCAACCACTTAACTACCAACTGTGACTGACATAAGATTATGTAACAATTACACAATGCAGAGACATGGAGCAGCCAAGCCTGATATCCACTGAAGGCTTTACCCCAGTGATCTTGGCTTCAGTCATTGAAAGGATTAACAGGGAAGACAATGATAGGGGGGGGGGACTTGATCCTACTTTTGTATGTATGCCGGCTCAAAATGTGCCATTAGGTGAGTTATGAACGTTTTAAAAGAAATTTTGAAAATCGGAGCACCGCTACCCCCTGATATAGGCCTTGGAAGTTTTCAGGATATATTACGCTTCCACAAAGTCGCGGTTTGCGATATATTCAGCCCTTTCAAAGATAGAAGAATGGGGATAACATATTTTGATTCTCTGGAAAATTTCCTTCAAAATGAATACCAGGAAGCTATATATCCGATAAACTAAAGTCGATGCCATTCCGAACAATATTTAATGTCAAACACTTCTGGCACTCCTATTTCATAAGCAGACGTTACCAATTATATACATTTTCTTTTCAGACAGGAACCTTGCCAAGAGTTTTGGTCTTAAAAAATAAATTGATTTACATATTTTGTGATTAATATATATACATTTAGGAATGGAAATTATAATTTACTTGGAATTTCTTTTTTCTGTAAATGTTATGGTCGACATTCCATAAAGCGTTTGTATGGCACTGAAAACAAGACAAGTAAGAATGACATCAACTGTTAATAAAGCTTCCCATGTGTGGTTGAAGGGCCTTAACCTATTTATATAAAGCCTGGCCCTTCTGGCTCACAAGAAAATTGGTCTGAGACTCCCATTATAAAATGAGAGATGACAATAAGTTCTCCCTTCCGCCCTTCCAATCAATAAGCTATGGAAGGAATAGCTTTAGATACTATGGGGCTGAGCTGTGGAATAACATCCCATTAGAAATTAAGAATAAGAACTCACTCAACACCTTCAAATCAGCCATCACGCAATGGTTGTTAAATAATGACTTATCTACATTGAGATAAAGCTATAGCCATAAATGTTTCTTTATTTCAGAAATAGAGAAAAGAAGACACCTGCCACAATGGATTACTGATGTTCATTAATATCTGGAACTGTTATATGCATTGGCCCAGATATAGGATTACCGACTATTGGACAATATGGACTTTTTATGACTATTGGAAATTTATTTTGTGGCATATTATGGACTTGAAATTTTATGAATTTGGACTATATGGAGATGTTCCATTGTTTCTTTTTTGCTTTTTTTATTTTTTTATTACTTATTTTCTATTTCATTTGTCGTACAGAAGTTGTAAACTTGATTTAGACGACTTTTACATAAACCATTACATACATACATTAGGAAAGAAAAATAATGTAAAATAAAATGACAATTTGCAAAATAAAGTAGATGTTAAATAATAAAAGGAGATTTTAGAAAATTATATTTTGAAAGCATTTTTCTTGATTAAAATATCTCCATAATTTCATGACTGCTGTTTTTGATGTGTTCTGCATATTAGCCAACCACTTAACCACCAACTGTGACTGACATAAGATTATGTAACAATTACACAATGCAGAGACATGGAGCAGCCAAGCCTGATATCCACTGAAGGCTTTACCCCAGTGATCTTGGCTTCAGTCATTGAAAGGATTAACAGGGAAGACAATGATAGGGGGGGGGGACTTGATCCTACTTTTGTATGTATACCGGCTCAAAATGTGCCATTAGGTGAGTTATGAATGTTTTAAAAGAAATTTTGAAAATCGGAGCACCCCTACCCCCTGACATAGGCCTTGGAAGTTTTCAGGATATATTACGCTTCCGCAAAGTCGCGGTTTGCGATATATTCAGCCCTTTCAAAGATAGAAGAATGGGGATAACATATTTTGATTCTCTGGAAAATTTCCTTCAAAATGAATACCAGGAAGCTATATATCCGATAAACTAAAGTCGATGCCATTCCGAACAATATTTAATGTCAAACACTTCTGGCACTCATATTTCATAAGCAGACGTTACCAATTATATACATTTTCTTTTCAGACAGGAACCTTGCCAAGAGTTTTGGTCTTAAAAAATAAATTGATTTAGGGGAAGCTTGGGAGAGTTGGGCCACTTTTTACATTCTTGCACCTCCTGCTAAGAGTAATGATTATATAAACATGCTTAATGCATGTAATGTATCTTGAAATAATTCAGGAAAATATCTTTAGGTTTGCATTGATATTTGCCCAAGAACATATGAGCTACAGCCCTATGAAAATTGGAAAAAATTTGGCCCAACTCTCCCCATCAAGTGGGAGACTTGGGCCATTCAGCGGGGAGACTTGGGCCATTGCAATATATCAGGTTCGGTAAAGCTGTACTTGAGGCCATAATATTTTTAACCTGTAGTGTGGTGGTCATAGAAGTCATATACCTGAATTGAGGCCTCTTGCAACTCTAGTTTGCTGCCAGACTTAAGCCTCGGCCTGATGGCCCAACTCTCCCCATCTAGATTTCCTGATATCTAATTTTATTATACCATGAATAATTATTAAGGCCTAAAAATATTCAATCTCTGTTGAAAATTGCTCTAGACAAGTTCTTCTGTCCTAATAAAAATAAATCTGGGTAAATGCAACACATGTGGGGAGAGTATTGGCACTGTCCCAACTCTCCCCCATTCCACCATTTTTCTCTAAATCCCAATTATGACAAAACCGGTTGTCTGATAATTTTCCAAAATATGTTAAGAACAACTGAATAGTCAAGCTTAGATTAATAAGAAATAGATCGGACACTCCTGTACTTCAAAGGTACACACTGCGTTTTGGTGGGGGCCTAATGACAATTTAATTACTTTGAAATAAGAGAAGTAATTAGCCCAATTCACGGCTGAAGAACCCAAAGATGCAATGGATTTTATATGAAAATAGTGTACTTTAAACATTCAACATAACTTTGGATAAGAAAGTAAAATTAGTTTTAGAAGTAGCTCTTTGAGTGTTTTATTTCTAATTTGTTTTAATACACTGGTTATATTCTTAAACCAATGATATACTAGATCTTTTTTAATTTGTTTTTTCTGGGTCATTAAAAGCTATAATACACATGTTTACCATTCGTAGAATAATAGGGAATAGTCTAAATTTTCCAAAATGGGGTCTATCAATTCTGTAGGTCCAACAATAGTGAAGTTATGATCAATCAAAGTCCTTCTGATCTTCAACCAATTATACCTGTCTGCTAAAAAGTGGGTACTTTTAAAAATGCATGCAGTCCAATTCGAAGAAATTCGAAGATTATACCTTCATAACCACTGTTAAGACAAAATTCTTGGCTTTCTAATGAATGTAGTCTCATATACGGCTTCAAATGGATTCGGGGGTTTATTTGAATTTAAAAAATGTGTCTTTTTCCTAATATGCGAACCTTTTGGTCCATAACTCAACTTATTACAGGGCTATGACTAAAAGAAAAACATGTTCAGAAAAGGCTCAATCAGCTTAATACATCAGTCTTAGTTGTAGGTATATATGACAAAAAATGAGAAAGATGGATTTGCAGCCACTTTCTTTAAAAGGGGTGAAGATGAGGATACTGAGTGCTCACTGAAGCGCAGTGTGTACATCAAAGAAAATATCTCATTAACAATTCGTTATTTTTGAGCCAGCTCTGGCCAAATTTGAAACTTGGCTAATCACCGTGTAATGATAACTGTTTTATGACTTAATGGAGTTTCCCATCTATTTCTTATTCTCTAAGAGTCAAGCCTACCAAGCATGCCATAGAAAATTTTCTCAGTCCTTGTTGTCTGACAGACAATAAAAAACTCGTAACATGGCTCAGTTTTTCCTTTTTTGGTCAAAATTTGAATTTTCTTCTCTCTAAAGATCGTGACAAGCAAATTAGCCAGAAATGTTACATCCATTGAAAGATTTTAATTTTTATAAAATTTTGGTAGCTGCAGCTTTCTAAAAAATTTTTTAGTTTCCTCAAAAATCAGGGTGGCCCAACCCTCCCTGCGGCCCAACTCTCCCAAGCTTCCCCTACATATTTTGTGATTAATATATATACATTTAGGAATGGAAATTATAATTTACTTGGAATTTCTTTTTTCTGTAAATGTTATGGTCGACATTCCATAAAGCGTTTGCATGGTACTGAAAACAAGACAAGTAAGAATTACATCAACTGTTAATAAAGCTTCCCATGTGTGGTTGAAGGGTCTTAACCTATTCATATAAAGCCTGGCCCTTCTGGCTCACAAGAAAATTGGTCTGAGACTCCCAAGTACAAACAATTTGATAAATTAATGATATTCCACAAATCATTGAAATACTAGTATCATTAGCTGTATTGTGCCTTTCACAAAGTTTAATTGTTATGAAGCCAAATGCTTCCAGGCAAAGAATAAGCTCACATGGACTTTGTACAATAATAAAATAATGCTGATTGCATAGGCCTACTGCACTAAATAGAAGCCATGGATAATTATTAATATTAGGTAATGAAAAATAAGTTCAAAATTTCATCTACATGGGTAGAAGGAAGTACACAAATCATATATACAAATCATATATATCATGTACGTACATGAAACTGTATGCATAGTATACTTCCAAGAGAGATCCATGATAATTTATTTATTACTTCGGTTTCAGTGTCAACTGCCAATTCATATGTCATGGAAGATTAGTAATATAACGTTGACTAAGTAATTCCATCCATTGATATTTAACCATTTAGTTGATTTTGGATGAAAGATTTGAAGCGTTAGTTCAGAGGTATTTCCAAGTCTATTGAATAATTATACAATTTTGCAAAATGTACATCCTACTTAAATTACTTGTCCTAATTTCTGGGCAAGGGATGTCTGACCTCCTGACACAACAAGCATAAATGTTTTCAGACATCCAAATTTCCTGTTTATTGAATATTGATATTTATAGTATCCTCATTATCAGGGCTACATTACCTGTCAGAATGTAAGTCTCAATCAGAGTAGGCAATGATATCTTGCTCATTCTTGGATGGCTTGATCTTGAAATAACTATGCTGTCATTCACAAGAATATATTATTCTGCAAATAAGTCATGGAACATATCATTTCTCGTAACTTCAATATTCCTGAACCGATTGCCTGACATTGCAGTGTATATATTTATTATACTTTCAGATTATTAAATTAATTGCAGGACAATAATTATTAAAATTAATTGTGTTAGGCTATTTTTCTGTCAGCATACCTCAAAGAAATCATTTCCATGAATTGCATAAAATCATTATGAGTGTAAGTGAATGAATCAGCAATATTGTGTTGTGCGAATAAAAGCAATAGTATTTCTGAATAAAGCAATGACAAGTTTTGGAATAGTTAACCCGTAAAATAATTATGTTCAGATGCCAAATCGAGATTCAAAAACAGTTGTGCTTGGTATTAGATTTATTAGATTTATTTCACTAAAACACTTGAACTTTCTAATTTATCAAAATCATCTGAACTTCATCTAGTTAAGTTGACGGTGCCACTCGCTGCAATATACAGTAATATTTCCTAATAACTGTGACAACAAATATCATAGTAGACCCATCATGTTGGTACTCATTTTAAAGCTCTTGACTAGAGGAATCCAATGGTACTATTTGTTTTGTCATATGTCTAATAATAACTAAACGCGTTAGATGTAAACGTTCTCGCGAACTTTTAAATCACAAAAACTTCAAGGCATATGTCAAGGGGGGTAGCACTTGTCAGATTTTAAAAAAAACAGGTTTTTTGTTAATGGGGGACCCAATGGCACAAATTGGGCTGGTATACATATTGAATTTCCCAAAAAGGCAAATTAAGTCCCACCCCTAACAATGACCTTGTGACATAATATTACATAATCAAGACTTCTCCATTGCTACATTCAACAACAGCCAGTCTGTCTGATTCATTCACATTTAATTTTCATGTAAATAACTACATAAAAGGGGCTGACATTGCTTTATCTTCTAAAATTTACATCACTGAGGTTAGATACTAGCCAATAGCCATAAAGTTATAATAATTGGGAGTTCAAGATTTAGTGTTAACATTTAGAAAATATTAACAAACAATGCACGTTTTTGAATATGCTTAATGCTTTGAAAGTGCACATATTTATATATATTTCCTATTGATAATATTTGATGTGGAGTGGTTCAAAAAGTAAAAATTTAGACATTATTGTGGCAAATTTGATTGACCAGGGCCAAATATTGACTGATATTTGATTATCTGAAAATCCTTAATATTTATTATAAATGGGGAGTAAATAGACATTTTAACAATTTTTTGCATTTTAAATCATAAATGTCAATGGAAAAATTTGCTATAAGTCATGCAATGGCTGTGAATATTAGTTCATAGTCTGTCTAACTACAATAAGCTTTAAATTTAAATAATTTAACCATTACCATTTCGGTTTTTCACTTAGAAATGTCGGTAAATTGGGATTTTTTCCTAATTTTTGGGTTTTTATAAAAATTCACAGGACCAACATTCCAACTGAGTTGAGACGTTTAAAGAGATATAATTTAGACACCTAAATGGGAAATTTCATAGATTTAACTCCAAAATTGACTGATTGATGCAAGTCTGAAATAATTTTTTTTTTCATATTTTTGTAAATTTTCGTCAGTTCAACTTTCTCAGAGCATTTAGACCCCCAAAAAACACATTTTGAGTATTTTATGCATGCAATATGCAAATGTTATTGTCAAAAGTACATCAGCTTGTTAGATCTGTCCCAGAAACAAAAACAAAAGGAACAATTTTTCACATTTTTCAATGATTGTGAGAAAAGTATTGATGTCATGGGATTAGACATATAAAAGGCTCAACTGTGATAAAAGATACCATAGCTACCCAAAAATGATAAATATACATGCCATAGTTTTGGCTTGATGCCCAATACACAAAAAAATATTTTTTCACATTTGTTGATAATTGTGAGAAAAGTATTAATCTCAAGTAGATTAAACCCCTAAAAGACACAACTAGGATAAAATATACAATAAGGTCAGAAAAATAAAAAGTATACATCCCATAGTTTTGACATTACTCCCCAAGTCCCCATACACAAGCGGGACACCCGTTATCCGGACAAACCCGCCCGCCCGCCGGACGGACAAATTTTCCCAAAGTAACTACAATACCCGTCGGCAATACATTGCCGAGGGTAAAAAGTGGGACAGTTCAAGATAGGCCTACGGCCTACTGTTTGAGCATATTTTGTGAAATCTGCCCAAGGGCATCGTCCATCTCCCCTGAGGGCATCACAGCATAGTGATGCCCTCAGGGCACTTCAGATTAGGGCTGGCAGGCCCTCGGAATAGCGAGCCTCTAGAGACGATCGTAAGGGGTGCCCAGAGGGCACCTCAGACTAAAGATGCCCCGAGGGCAACTCGGAGTGGCGGACCCTCGGAGAGACTGGCCTTCGGGCTCGTGGGCCCCTTAACTGTCTCAATGGGAATTCTCCTATCTAACCCTATGATTTGATACTAGGTTGCTTTCCATGTCTTAATGATGAGCTTACATGTTGAATTGAGTTGATTACATAGATATAATTTCATAGTCCCTTAATTTGAAAGCTCTGAAAAAAGGAGCAAAATCGCCAAATTTGTCAAAAACATCATATTTTCAAGGCCCTGTAGAGATGTAAAGACACAAATAGTAGGTCATTTTTTTTCACATGAAGTTGATCTTTGCATATTGTGGTTGACTTTTAACATTATATTATATTTACTGGATCCAATCATATATGGTAAGTCTCTTAATATTCGCGCATGCGAAACGGCCGCGAAGCGAAATTGAGCACAGGAGAGGACTTAAATATCTGTGCAGTGATGGTCTCAACATCAACAGTCCACAGTTGGAAATAAGGTCAAGTAGGTCCAGCTTCTTATCAATGATTTAGTTTCGAATATAAAAAAATAACATATATCCCTGTCAGCATGCCTCGGCAGTCCAACGTCGGCCCAGCGTCAGTCCGATGTCAGTAGCATCGGACCAGCATCGGGCCGACGTTGGACCGCCGAGGCACGCTGATAGGGTATAATTCATCTTCAAAAGTGTCTTTAAAACACAATTTTCTCCTATAATATTCCTTATACCCATAATTTTTATGGAATAGGTAATTATTAGCCTTGACAAGCTAAATTGAATTATTAACACATGATTCATTTAATTTAAAAACAGACAACAAGAAAACATAACAAAATTAAAGTTGCATAATCATTATAAACTGATGATTATGTAACAGTGAGCAATTAATCTACATGCAAATCATGTTGTTGTTTTTTATTATTATTATGCTATTATGTAATAATTGTAAACAATCCAACCTAGACTTAAATTTGGCAGCCTTCAGTATTGTCTGCCTTCTACCATTGAGATGATTATTGATCTGCCTACCAATATTAGGCCTATTTATCTATTTAATATTTCTATCTATCTATCTATCTATCTATCTATCTATCTATCTATCTATCTATCTATCTATCTATCTATCTATCTATCTATCTATCTATCAATCTATCTATCTATCTATCTATTTATCTATCTATTTATCTATGTTTCACCTGTACTGTGAAGCACTTGTACCAAGTCTACTTTTCAGTCACAAATTGATTGATCATTGATTCCTACTTACTCCTTTGGTCAGTCACTAATTGACTTATCCTTGATCCTAACTTACTCATTTGGTCAAACACAAATTGATTGATCCTCGACTCTAACTAACTCCCAGCCAACCTGCCTAACAAACTAACTTGCTTGCGCTGCCTGTACGTAGCACTTGCGAACTGAGCCAACCTGCCTAACAAACTTGCCTAACAAACTAACTTGCTTGTGTTGCCCGTATGTAGCACTTGCGAACTGAGCCAACTTGTCTGACAAACTTGCCTAACAAACTAACTTGCTTGTGTTGCCCGTACGTAGCACTTGCGAACTGAGCCAATTTGCCAGACAAACTTGCCTAACAAACTAACTTGCATGTGTTGCCTGTACGTAGCACTTGCGAACTGAGCCAACTTGCCTGACAAACTTGCTTAACACACTAACTTGCTTGTGTTGCCCGTACGTAGCACTTGCGAACTGAGCCAACTTGCCTGACAAACTTGCCTAACAAACTAACTTGCTTGTGTTGCCCGTACGTAGCACTTGCGAACTGAGCCAACTTGCCTGACAAACTTGCATAACAAACTAACTTGCTTGTGTTACCTGTACGTAGCACTCTGAACTGATCCAACTTGCCTGACAAACTTGCCCAACAAATTAACTTGCTGGTATTGCCCGTACTTGTGTCTACACCCGTACTGTGTAACACTTGTGCCAAAAAAAAAATCCATACCAGACTTCTCTCTCTCTGTCTACACCCGTACTGTGTAGCACCTGTACCAATTCTCCATACAAAACTCTCTGTGTCTACACCTGTACTCTGAAACACTTGTGCCAATTCTCCATACCAGACTTCTCTCTCTTTGTCTACACCCGTAATGTGTAGCACTTGTATCAATTCTCCATACCAGACTTCTCTCTCTGTGTCTACACCCGTACTGTGTAGCACTTGTATCAATTCTCCATACCAGACTTCTCTCTCTCTGTCCGTCTACACCCGTACTGTGTAGCACTTGTACCAATTCTCCTTACACAACTCTCTTGGTCTACACCCGTACTGGGTAGTACTTGCACCAATTCTCCATACAAAACTCTCTCTGTCTACACCCGTACTGTGTAGCACTTGTACCAATTCTCCATACAAGGCTCTCTCTGTGCCTGCACCTGTACTGTGTAGCATCTCATCTCCCCTGCCTTCGTGACTACACCCGTGCTGTGTAGCATTTGTACCAGTTCTGTGACTTGTCGTCTGCGTCTGTACTGTGTAGTATACACTCCATCTCTATACCAAATAACAAATACCAATAACAACTCTTCTATAAATTACAACCAAAAGCTCAAACGTAGTACACTGTTGCTCATAAATATGGAATATACCGAAATAACCACGATCCATGTTTTATTTTTTACCCTTGTTTTGGGTGAGTCCAGATTCAGAAAATTTACTTCAAAGTGCTGAGAAGAGGCTCAACTAGGCCGATATGAATGGCTGGAGTGGATTTTTCATATTTTGAGGTTTTCATGAACAATGGTGATAAACCAACCTTGTTTATTGTGATAAACTCTTAATTGCTTGCAGTCAAAATAATATCTATTTGAAATTATAGTACATTTTGGTAGAGCACACATAGGGTGTATAAACCTATATCAATAAAACGTTCCTGGTTATCATGTAGTCTTGAAGTTTGAAAATGTAAAAAACTGTTCCATTGGACCCAGCATAAATATGACCCATTTTGTCTGTGCTGTGATTATTTGTCTCGGAGATTCCACATGCTAATGACCATTGAATTGACTCATTTAAAGGTTAATCTTTCCTTTGATGCCAGCAACTTTCACAAATAAACAATTTTTGATGGATTTCTAACCCTAAACAAAATTCATATTTTGACTTTTTTGCATCGTTTTTTCAATTTCCTCCAGCCTCCCAAATTTTCAAAAAATTAACCAAATACTAAAGTGAGGCCTTCAAATAACTCTTCAGGTATCCACTTAAGTTCCTTAAAGTGCGATTTTAACCATAGGATTAAAATGGGATAGCCACAATTCAATGATAGTTTTCGTGTTTTCCTATATTCCGTATTTATGAGCAAGAGTGTATGAAGCTTTATTCTGACATCTTGCGCATTGGTCTAAATAGTCTCAAAAGTAGATCGTCATATAAGCCTGACTCTCGACCACATGTCCAAAACAGAACCAATGACACTGAATCGCTTAAAGTCAAAAACAGATTTGATATTTTGATGGACTCAAACAAGCCTGATGACATCCCTGGCACAACCGGCAAAACTGACAACCACCTCTTAAAAGCCTGCGTATGGAATGCTCAAAGTTTAAAGCAAAAGAATTTCAGAGATGAATTTGATCTTCACCTGTTTCTTTTCACAGAAACTTGGTTAAAAGCAGATGATATAGTAGAAATTGGTGACCTGGAAAGAAACGGAGAATTTTTCTACATTGGCACACCTCGTGAAGGTAGACCTGGGGGTGGTGTGGGTTGCATTTTAAAGTCTGGCATAAAAGCGACAAAAATCAGTAGCATAAAAACCCAAACTTTTGAACATATGGAAATTCAATACATTTGAGTGGAAAAACTATCACAGTTCTTCTTGTGTACCGGCCTGAACCCTCACACAAGAATAAATACAAGTTATTGGAGTTTTTCACAGAATTCACACAATTCTTAGCTCATTACCATGCAGATAACAATGAAATTATTGTAACTGGTGATTTTAACTTCCACATGAATAAACCTGATGATGCGAAAGTGAGGCAGTTTAACAGCATCCTTGACATGTATGGTCTTGACCAGCATGTGTCTTCTCCGACTCACAAAGATGGGAACACGTTGGATTTGGTCATTACACAAAAAAATTCAAATGTGAAAGATTGTACTGTCAGTGACCTGCTCTCGGACCATAACTGTGTCCTTTTCAATATGGCGATTAGCAAGGGAAAGGGTGGGCACCCGGGGGGGGGGGGGGTACTTCGCGGACTTTTGCATACGGAAGCGCCACGGCAATTTTGAAAACCAGAACCATTTTTAATCCAGAAACTGCGCCAAAACCACAAACCATTTTAATCCTTCACTAAAATTTTTTGCAAACCAATTTAATCTTCATGGTTTCTAAACCATTTTAATCCTCTTTTAAAGCCGATTCTAACGGTACCAAACATGTTGGGGTTGCGAAAACCAGAACCAAATTAATCAGAATTGTCAAAAAACCAAAACCATTTTAATCCAAGAAGGCCAAAAAACCATTACCATCCAGCGGCGCCTCTATATACACCCTTATAGAGTGAGTACCCCCCCCCCCCCGGGGGTGGGCAGAAGAAAATATCTTTCAGAAAGACACGTGATATCAATCTGGTAAAATACAAAGACGACATAAGCAAGCTCTTGTCACAGAAAATGCAAAAGGAAAAATCTTCGGAATACAGGTCTGTCAAAACTTGTCTCACTCTACAATGCCTCAAAGAAAGTTCTGGACAAACATGCCCCGGTTATTACTAAAATGGTGACACTACGCAAACCAACCCCGTTTACAAATGCCAATATCAAAAATCTTAAAACTGCGAAAAGAAAAGCAGAACAATCATGGAGAAGAACAGGAATGGAAAAAGATTGGCAAGACTTCCAGTTGCAACGGAATGCTTTTAATGATCACCTAAATCAGCTGAAATCTGATGATTTGAAAGCAAGAGGGGTGGCTAATAGATTAATCTGCAGTTATTTGGATAACAGAAAACAGTTTGTATCTTTTGATGGAAATTACTCAGAACTGATGTCCATAAATTGTGGTGTCCCTCAGGGATCAATTTTGGGCCCTCTATTATTTATATTATACATTAATGACATTTATTTAGTTTCAAATAGCGATATGCCAATCTTGTTTGCTGATGATAGCAGCTTATTTGTTCAAGGTAAAAATGTTACAGTTATGACAGATATCTTGAATGATGAATTAAGCCATGTGTATAATTGGGTTAATGCTAACAAACTATCCCTCAATGTAAATAAAACAAATTGCATGTTATTTAAATCCAATCGAAAAAATGTTTCTGGTGACTTTCAAATTAAGATCGCTAACAAAGAAATTTGTCATGTTGAGTCTACTAAATTCCTTGGTGTTATTATTGACTCGAAACTTGCTTGGGTTGACCATATAAATTTCATAAGAAAGAAGATAGCTAAGGCCATAGGCATAATATTAAAGGCCAGACATCAGCTCAATTCACATTCATTGCTCAGTCTTTACAATTCTCTTGTCTATCCATACCTTAATTATGCCATTGAGGTATGGGGTTCAGTGCCCGCTACAAACTTGGCTCCAATTCATAAACTTCAAAAAAGAACTTTAAGGATTATATCGTTTTCACCTCTTAGAACGCCATCTATTCCCCTCTTCCTGAAATATGGAGTTTTAGATATTTTCAAAATCTATGTTCTCAAGGTTGCCTTGTTTATGTTTAAATTGCAGAAAGGAGATAGCCCTGACATTTTTAATGACATGTTTCTTTCTAATTCCCAGTATCATGCTCATAATACTATATTACGCGATAAGTTACACTTGCCCATTTTTAGAAGTAGTTTTTGTCAAAGATGTTTGAGATATAAGGGAGTCATTGTGTGGAATTTTCTTTCTGACGTTATAATGAGTAATCTTACATTATCCACTATAAAAAAACACCTGAAGAAGTACCTCCTTGTTAATGATTTAGATTTTTGTAATAACCAAGGATGATTTTATTAATTCTATTTTTTATTTTTCTTGATTTTAATTTTTTAATTTTTTTATGTATATTAAGATTATTATTATTTTGTTTTCAGTATATGTTATAATTTAGTTTGTTAGAAGTTCTTACCAATGTAACATAACAAGAAAATTTTTTCAAAAAAAAATAGAGGCAATTTTTAAAGCAAATTCAGCTTGTTCCGCAAATTAGACCTCATCTGCATGTTTTTTTACGCCGATCCCGCAAAAAGCGTGCCGTCCCGCACCTGCGAATCCGCGTTTTATTGCGAAATCCCGCCGTTCCGCAAGTTTGGCCCGCCCGCATTTTACTACGACGCTGGCCATCAGTTCTGCCAGCAGGCTGATGACGAAGTTTCACAGACTGATTCTTCAATCTTAGAAAAAGCCTCCTGTCGGGAGGCCTGTGGCCATCTATACAGAGGCGAGTGGCTATATACAGAATCACTAAGACTATATCAGCGATGGGCTGATGCATCGCCTCTAAAAATTATTTGTATTATTAACTATACGTCAATATATTCATTTTTTTTGTATCTTGACTAAGGAAAATTTGATTGTTTATAATTGTACATGATTTATGTATTTTGCTAAATAATTATTTTACAATAAAGAACTTGAACTTGAACTTGAACTTGAAAGATCGAGAGCACTAAGGGAAATTCTAAGGGGATGTTCAAGGTACTTAATTCTAACCTGAACAGGAAACAGGAATTGCCTTTGCCAAATCACGAAAACAGCAAAGACTTAGTAAATGACTTCAACACATTTTTTGATCATAGAAATGTACTACGTGAATACCAACTCCCGTTTTTCCGCCAGGATCGCCACTGCATGTTATGTCAAGGAGAGCGCCCCCTCCGGTTTACATATATATAAATTTTTATTATGACAAACCGAATATCAAAAAAGATACATGTGTCATCAATATCACAATACAAAGCAAAATCAAAGTCTACAATAGTCTACAGAAAGCTAAAAACAAGGTTAAGTACAATGTTATTATTACAATACTGGTCCCAGTTCTAGTGATTAAACTTGTAAATGTCCGGTGTTTTTTTTTTTTAAGAGTGTCCAATATCAGTTTAGATTTTCAAGTAAAAGATAATTTTAAAAATGTCCATATAAATTTAATATAAGTCCTTAAAACATTATACAAAAATATATCGGATGGACCAGCAGCAACTGCTTAAAGGCCCTCCAACATAGAAATGAGTGCTGTTGATATTCCTAAACAAAAACTACATCTAGTTAGCAACTTACATATCATTCACACATTATAATAAGGTATACAACTGTTAGTAAAAATTTAATATATATACTCTGAAGAAAATTCCCACACATATCTAGCATTCAAACATGTATTTAGTATAGAGATTCACTTTGCAAACTTAAACTTGGAATGAAGAGTCAGTTGTCCAAAATTGGGTTCGGAAAATTGCTAGTCACTGTAGGGAGGCGCAGCTAGACAGCTAAAAATACACAGAATGGTATTGAGTTATCATTAATTTTTTAGTAACACTTACATTACTTTGTTTAGGTAAGAGCCTATAGCCTGTATTACATCCGGTCTTTTATCTGACATCAGTGCCATGAATTTTTCACTTTCATCAAGACTACTTAAGTTGGGCATAAGGCTACTAACTCTGTCAAAAAGCTCTGATCTGGGGGCATCGTTATTAGTACAAATTAAGAGGCAATGAATCTCGTCTTCTATATCGTCAGTATTACATTTGTCACATTTTCTCTCTTCTATCGGAATTTTGGGTATGTTATGTCTACCTGTTTCAATTTTTAGATTATGAGAGCTTACTCTGAATCTGGCAATGTTGCTGTATGTTTTCTTTGAGAGGTTTAGATTTAGATATGGTTCTAGACAATAATTTGTCTTAAACATTTTATATGTGCGCAGTTTGGGAAATTTATCCGAGTTATTAATCTCATTCAAAATTCTGGACTGTTCCTCTGAATATAGTTTAAGTTTGATTTCCTTTAAAATTTTGTCAGGCTCATTGGTTTGCCAGGCAATGTTAGCATTTGCCATTATTTGTGCTATCTTACTGTACCAATTTTTCTGACCAGCATTGTGATTAATTATCTGTATATTTAGGCATTTATGTAAGATATCATCAATTGGGAGATTTTTAATTTTAGCCCAGTAGCTTACTCCAGTTAGTTGTTGCCTTATCTTCCTGTTTCTGCATACATAGCTAGTGTTGGGGTTTGCCGTCTCACATTGAGAACATGTTTAAGAAAGCTAATTTGTATCTTCTTGATTTGGGGGATTTCTGCCGCGCCAGACCAAAAGGCGCTGTTATATTCAAGGATTGGAAGTACATAACTATCAAACATTTTTAAAGCAAGTGACGGGGATATGTGGCCTAGGGAAGGTTTTATGCGCCCATACAGTGTAAAGAGTGCTTTTTGGGCTTGCGTCGCTATGTAATCTGCCATCTTTTTATGTATGTTTCTTTGATTACAAATTGTATGTCCTAAGTATTTAAATACTTCGACATTTTCGATTTGCTCACTGTTATACTGGAAATGCTTTTGACTTTTTACCCCAATTTGCATAACTTTAGTCTTTAATGTGTTTACGATTAGATGCCATTTGGCACAAAATATATGAAGAGAGTCTATGCTATTTTGCAGGCCTTCAGCTGATTCCGAAATAAGAACTATGTCGTCCGCATATAAAAGATGGGTAAATAATGTACCATCTATTCTAATACCATCTGTCGCATTTAGATATTCCGGGAGATCTGAGAGAAATTCATTAAACAGTTTTGGCTAACGATACCCCCCTGCAGGACTCAAAAGATACTATCAATTGGGGCACTTAGTTTATCGAGTTGGTGGACTTTGGCCTGGGCCTTATCGAACATACTCATGAGAATTCTTAGCATCTTAATACCCATTCCCTTTTTATATAGCTTATAATAGAGGGCATTCCTGTTAATGTAGTCAAAAGCCTTAGTGAAGTCTACAAAACAAAGGTACACAGGTTTCTTTTTTAATAGCTGGTGGTTGACAATTGTGTCCAGTACAAAAACACAATCAGCTGTGCCTCTAGAGGGTGTAAAACCAAATTGAAATGGGTCATCTAGGGACATGGCATCATTTTTAAAGTAAAGCCTAGCATTCAGGATAGAGTCAAATACCTACAATGCATGTCAACAAATGCAATGGATGCAGCAGTAAGTGTACTGGTTTCTAGCTGTTTCTAAATCAAACGAAGGGTTTTATTTAAATTAAAGGACCAATTGACATCTATACAGTTAGGTTACTATATGCATTGTAGAGGATGCCAAGCTTTTGCTGAGAGCAATTCACACTTCAGTAGTTTCATTTAACCTTTCGTGAATTGCACTTAAGGCTGGGCCTGAGGTAATCAATGTCAACAGATTGGTATTCTGGGTGTCTTGGATGTGTAATTAAGAATTTCTGTCAAGCCTCCTGCCAATTAACACATTTTAACGCTGGGGTGGCATTTTCATAGACTAAACTTGTGTAGGGCTCACCTTGGATTTGCTAAATTTTGAAAATTATTTATTTCATGGTAAAGGCGGCCAAAATTGTTTATTTCAAACACGCAAAGTGCCTAAATATTCAATCAATGCCTTATTAAGAAATACCCCCTCCAGAAATTATTTATTTCAAGATTGCCCAAAAAGAATTTATTTCAACAAAACTGAGCGAGCAAATAATTTCTTTTTAAAAAACTCCAAGCCCCCCCCCATAAAATAAATAGTGGCCCCCTTATGCAGTGAAGGGCCTGTGATTATTTTGTATTTTTTAAGCCGGATAAATAGATGTTCAATGCATATTAGCTACAGGGGGGATCCAGATTAATCCGGTGGGGTGGAGGGTATCTATCAGGCTATCGCGTTGCGGGACGCATAGCCTTCGACATAGTGCCTCTTCGTACTGATATAATTACTATAAATTATTGAGCATGTAAAAATATTGAAAATTTAACCTGGTGCATCCCCCCATACTCCCATTGCGTCGGATTGAATTAGAAATGTATGTGTTTTGTTTGCAGTGACTTCAGGATCAGAATGAAATTAATCATCCGTCTCGATGACGTGCTGAGAAGTTATTCCAAAAACGAGCAACTGCCATGGTCATCATTGGCATGACTCTGTAATTCTTCACCATTCATTTTGCATTTCACCATTTCTGCAGATCAATGAATCGAATTTCCTCATATTTCACTTATTTACAGCTTGTTTGCTTAAGAGCCAGTGACAGAGAAAATCGAGGATTTGGCTTGCTGTGGGGGTCGGCCGAATCACTTGAAACTTTTCAATGTGAATGAATATGGTCTCACTAAGAAAAATCTTGAAGCATTCGAAAAAAATTCATTTGGTTGTTGTGATAGGACATGCCATAGATATTAAGCAAAATATGCAAAATTGCTCCCGGAGAGAATTTGGAAATTTCACATTTTGCTGAATTTCAATGGACAATATCTTCTGAACGGCACATGTTACAGCTTAAAGAAACATAGCATCAGAGAGGGCATACACATGGTTTTCAAGGCCACATATGATACTTGTTGTCCTAGTCTTATAGGATGTAGTGTAACTCGAATACAAAAGCCTTTTTGCCCATTTTTTCAAAAATACTGATTTATGGAAAAAAGGTCATATTTGATGGACGATTGCCAATCTGAGGGTCTCAACTTGACAATGTGAATAAAAGGGTAGTGAAGACAAACATGTCAACTGTCAATTCAGTCAATAAAATTTGGTATACTTCTTTTGGAATTTCACTGGTAAAGATTCCAAAATGGCCTCCAAATGGAATTTCAACTTTTCATTTATTCGTAATTTGTAGAATATTCATCCAATTTTCAGATGTGATACCTCTAATCCACGGTTTTCAAGGTCATATACTTCATTTTTGACACTTTCACAATTATAAATCTAAGATGGCTGCCAAAATGGTGGCCAAAATGGCTGCCATTGACATAAAATTGACAATTTTTGTTTAGGTTTCCTCAATTTACTTTAAAATTGACAATTTTTTTAGGTTTCCTCTATTTACTTTTGTGTGGTATCTCTAATCTAGGGATTAAATGCCCAGAAGACACATTTTTGATTCTGTTACGTCAAGTAAATCAAGATGGCAGCCAATTTTACCGCAAAGATGGCTGCCACATGAATGAAATTGTCAGTTTTCGTTCATTTTTTCATCCAGTACCTCTATTCTAGGGTTTTTAGGGTCAGAGATCTCATTTTTGATACTTTCAGAAGAATTTATTCCGTATGACTGCCAATATGGTTGAAATTATGCCTGCAAGTTACATGAAATTGTCAATCAGAGATTTTTCAGTTATATTTTGAATGTAATTCCTTTACTCTGGAGTTCTTAAAGTCAGAAAGTTTGTTTTTCACGCTTTAGCAAATCTCAGATGACAGTGTATTGTGACCAATATTTCAATTTTTTTCATAGGCTATTTGGTGGTAATCAGTGGTTGCACTCAGGTTACTAACCTCTGAGACCAGAATTTGATTGCCAAGAGTTTGGCAATCCTTCTTACTGTGGTCCCATCTGAACTTCATTATTATGCCGGGCAAGTGCAAAAATACAGGATATAACTTGAATCAACCTCACCCTAGCCAATGAGCCGCTAATATTTCACACTACAAATTATGGAATATCAAAAATGTTGTTGAAATTAACTAATGGGATTTTTGGCCATCTGTTGTTGAACTAATTTGTGAATTTGGTTTTTTAACTGCACAGTGGACAACCTTTTTTCTGAATGATTGGGAATGAGGGCTAGTGTTTGGCAAATTTCTTCTGAATGTGGCAAATATTATCAATGCTCGGCTGCACAAGTGGAGGTGAATTCTGACAAATATTTGCAACACATTTACCAATTTTTCAGTCTTTGCATTGGTTTTCCGTATAGAGCAAATTAATTACATGCAGTGATATTATCAAAACAAAAACGTCTGAAAGTAGTGCAATTTGGCATTGTTTCAAATAATTTTATCAACTTTTATGTCCATTAATCTTGTGGATTTTGGGGAGGAATTTGTCTTACTATGACCTGCAAAATGATCGTTTGAAGATTTTGATCATGCATACCAAATAATGTAATTACATGACCTTCAGACACAGCTCAAAAATCCAGGAGGTTCATGGAACATTTGAAAGGCTCCTGGGAAAGTTATTTAATTGCCTACTCGTTTAAGTAAGCCATCTACAATTTCTCCACCTCTTGGAAGCTATCATGACTTCATTAGAATTTATCAAATTAAAGTGGAAGGTCTGAGCAATTGAGGAGAGTTCCCCCGTGGCCTAATTGGTAAGTGCGCTTGTCAACTAGCTTTGAGGGCGCGGGTTCAAATCTCACCCCGGGAACTCACTTTAGTCTGAGCCCATGGGACATTGAATGGAGGCGGGTTGTATCCAGTGTTCTATGCTGGGGCAACTGAAAGAGCCTGGGCATCCCTGAATTACTAGGGTATGTGCCAGACTCACAGTCTTCTCATCTCATCATCATACGGCGATCGCCTGCCTCGACATAGCCCACTAAGGTGCTGCAGAGGCATAAGATGCAAACAAACAACAAACAACTGAGCAATTGAGGTAAATTGGCCAGGGCAATTTTTTTTTGCAATTAATTTGTCTCCTACAAGTATAATTTCATAGCACACTTAATGCAGTCTGACAGCTGTTTTGCCTGATTTACTAAATATTTGGTGTTTTGCAAATTTGACTGGGAAAGTTCAAGCAGTTGAATGATTAGTAGATAATGATCCAACAAGAAATACTAAGCTTGCTTATTAACAAATATTTGAATATTATGGTGTCTTGTCTTATGTTGTAGATCACTATCAATCTTCATCCAAGCATGATTGACGTAAAATGATGTAAAAGAATAGGAGCAAAAATTCTTTATTTTGCTTTCTAAACCTTGTGCAGATTCTGCAGAATGGTTTTTCTGCACTTCCCCAACATTATTTTCCTTGAAATATCATTTGGGTTAATTCCGAGAACCTGAATAGGATATTTCAAAAATCAATTTGCATAAAATATGCCAATCATTAAGGTAACTCACATGCTTGTGCCTTATCTTTTACGTTGCTTCACAACATTGCGAAAATATTGCCCAAATATTGCATTCTAACGACATTTCGTCCACATGCAAATGCCTAAAGTGCCATCATGTAACTTTGCAGCCAGCTCCAATTACAAATCACAACATTTTTATTCACTGCTAGAAAATCATTTCAGTGCTCCTTAATCCTTATTGATCGCCAGTACATCGTTAGATCTACCAGCGATATATGTTTTGAACATGTCCGAACCTCGTTGTGCGTGGTGCATAGACAAATTGTGTGGTGGATTGCACTTCAGAATCTGTCATCTATCATGTCTATGCCCCAGCTTGCCTGGCAGTGGTTGGGTGGAGAGGAGTCGGTGGCTAGAAGTCGGGTGGAGGGAGTCGGGTGGTTAGGAGTCGGGTGGTTAGGAGTCGTGCGGTTAGGAATCGGTTGGATAGGAGTCGGGTGGATGTGGATATAAGTCAGGTGGATAGGAGTTGGTGGCAAGGAGTCGGGTGGACAGGAGTCGTTTGGACAGGAGTTGCTTGGAAAGGAGTGTTGGGTGGATAGGAGTTGGGTAGATAGGAGTCGGGTGGATAGGAGTCAAGTGGCCAGGAGTCGCGTGGACAGGAGTCGTTTGACAGGAATCGGGTGGATAGGAGTCAGGTGATTAGGAGTCTGGTTGTTAGGAGTGGGTGGATAGGAGTCGGCTGGCCAGGAGTCGGTGGACAGAGTCAGATAGACAGGAGTAGGATGGACAGGAGTCGGATGGACAGTCATTTGGACAGGAGTCGTTTGGACAGGAGTCGGGTGGACAAGAGTTGGGTGGCCAGGAGTGTTGGGTGGATAGGAGTCGGGTGGCCAGGGGTCGGATGGATAGGAGTAGGGTGGTTAGGAGTCGGATGGGTAGGAGTCTGGTTAGAGTCGGGTGGATAGGAGTCGGGTGGATAGGAGTCAGCTGGGCAGGAGTCGGCGGACAGGAGTCGGGTGGACAGACTCAAGACTCAAGACATTTATTTCTTCCTGAAACATACAGGTTGTTACAGTAAAGAGGGAGGACATCTCTAAGACAAGATTTTGGACAGGAGTCGGGTGAGCAGGAGTCGGGTGGACAGGAGTCGAGTGGACAGTCGTTTGGACAGGAGTTGGGTGGACAGGAGTCGGGTGGAGATGAGTCGGGTGGGTAGGAGTCTGTTGGATAGGAGTTAGGTGGATAGGAGTCGGATGGACAGGAGTCTGTTGGATAGGAGTTAGGTGGATAGGAGTCGGATGGACAGGAGTCGGATGGACAGGAGTAGGATGGATAGGAGTCGGATGGACAGTCGTTTGGACAGGAGTCGGGTGGACAGGAGTCTGGTGGACAGGAGTGTAGAGTTGATAGGAGTCGGATGGCCAGGAGTCGGGTAGATAGGAGTAGGATGGTTAGGAGTCGGGTGGTTAGGAGTCTGGTTAGAGTCAGGTGGATAGGAGTCGGGTGGATAGGAGTAGGCCGGCCAGTAGTCGGTGGACAGGAGTCAGGTGGACAGGAGTCGGGTGGACATGAGTCGGGTTGGTAGGAGTCTGGTGGATAGGAGTCGGGTGGATAGAAGTTGGGTGGTTGTCTATAGATCCCATCTTTGTGATGGTTTGGTGCAGTTTTTGTCTGATCTTGTATGACGGCTGTCCATGCTGAAACGTGACAGACTGAAATGCATAAATTACACTTTCACTGCTGCCTCTATTAAACTCAAATTCTCAATACACATATTTTACTTGTGTATATATATATATTTCAATTTTCAACAGTAAAATAGGAGATCATTCCGTCCCTGTGCCAGAATTGAGCGATCCATTCAATCTCCACACTAATTCTAGTTTATTCAATGTTGTTGTTGCTATTGCATATATATTGGTTTATTCCTGCCCAATGAAGAAAATCCATCATAGATTTTTTATTTATAGGTCATCTATGTGGAGATTTTTTTTGTGTCCCAGAGTAAAAATTCTGCCTCATTAACCCGCCTTTGGAGTTATTTGAAGAAGATGCGATGGTCATGATTAACTCATACAGACTATCCTATTTCAAGAACAATTTCTTTGGATATGTAAAATATTTACAAGCATTATTTAGATTTTTTTTTTTATCGCTGTCTTAACCTATAAAAAAACTTATATATAAGTATTCTTAACAGTTCATCGATTCTACAAGATAAGGAATTTCTCTGGCGAAATTTTTGCGTGTAAAATGTCACCAAAGATTGTGTACACCATTTTCAATGCGAAACTTGGCCTAAAAACCTTAATAGGCATCCGATTTTCAAAATTTAAAAACCTGTATATATCAATTAAACTCCTCCAAATTCCACATATTCATTTTGCTCTATTTGCAATATTAACTTCGCAAAAACCTCTTTGGCGCATTATGCTGTTTTTTTTTTTGCACATATTTGGCTGTGAAATATTTTCATGAAACAAGGGGAGGGGTTTGGAGTTTTTCTAAGGGCATTTATTTCATAGAAATGCCTACTTTAAGACATTAAAACCTTTTATTACCCGCCGCATACCCTCAGGTTCATGATAAGATCGATGCGGTACCCTTTTTTAAGGGTACTTTTCTTGTTTATATGTGCCCACTGAATTTCAGAATTATATCCAGTAAAGCAGTCGAGAACCAGACAAGGAATGAGAACATTCACACTTTCATAAAGAAATATGTTTTGTGTCAAATAGGTCAATTTTGTATGCTATTCATGCCTTAAGAACATAAAAGCTATAAAATAAATTTTATATTGAAAAATGAAGTTTTAATTACCAACAACTGGTAACACTGTGACATTTCCAGACTTTATAACCAGGTTCAAACGTTCTAATTAGCATTCTGAATCTGAAAACGACAGTTTGCACGGAAATGTCATTTTTGGTCACAGAGGTTAACTTAATATGTTTTCCATGCTTATAGTATGCCATGAAAACCAAATTGTATAATTGATATTGGAAGATGAAGTGTGAATTGGTAATTCTACGTCATTGGCATAGCTGGGGGCCAACTGTCAGATTGGCAGCAGGGATATGAAAACAGCCATTTTCACAGAAATTTCACCGAAATTTCGTTTTAGTTAAATAGGTTAACTTCATATGTTTCCAATGGTTATTGCAGGTCATATAAACCAAATTTTATGATTGGTTTTGGAAGATGAAATACAAATTGGTATTTCCATGTCACTGGCATAGCTGGGGGCTGACTGTCAGATTGGCAATTTTTATATGAAAATGGCCTTTTTCATTAAAATTGCGATTTTGTTCAAATTGGTAAATTTCCTGTACTTCTCATGCCTACAACAGACCATATAAACCCAATACTATGATTGATTTTGGAAGATGATGTGTTATTTGGTAATTCTAATTCATTAGCATAGCCTTGGGCCAAATTTCAGATTGGCCATTGAGATCTATAAATGGCTATTTTCACAAAAATTTGTTTTTCGGTAAAATAGGTAAATTTCCCATGCTTCCCATGCTTATGGTGTCAAAAGTATACCAAATTTTATGATTGATATTGAAAGATGAAGTGTATATGGGTATATCCATTTCATTGACACATCTGGGGGTAGACCCTCAGATTGGCAATTTGGATCTGAAAATGACCACTTTTTACATCCTTTTTCGCCTTTGAAATAGAGCAAGTTCCTTGTATCACCCTCACCCTGGTGGCCAGTTTAGGAACCAAAAATTAAATTCCATTTGAAAGGAAATCCATTTTTCTCAATATCTGAAATGAAATTATATCATTGCATCACCTCAGGTTGACTACACAGTGATTTTGAAATTGCCATTTTTTAACATTTCCTTTCTCTCTAAAAGCGAAATTATGGCCTTAATAATGGAGGTGGCCTACCATGGCCACCCCTGGACCAAATGACCAAAAATTTTGTGAATGTTGTTTTTGACCCAAGTACTTGACATTTGCCAAATTTCATCAAAATCGGTGAAATTGCACTGCCATGATTTTGGCAATAACATGGGCTTAGCTTGCAATATATATATATATTGAGTGGCCTTTCTATATAATTGCCCTGAAAGTGCGACTTCATGCAGAATGTGTTTGGCCACAAATTTTTCAGATCATTTCATATCAGCCATGATAAGGCTGGAGAATGTGTTGATTGGTGTATCGGGGGGGGGCCAGGGGGGGGGGCCCGGGGGGGGGGTAGTCACCCCTCTCCCAAAATTTGGGAAGCGCTATAATTTGGGCAAAAACTCTAAAACATTTGGCAGATGATTAACTGAACAGTATTGATTGATGGCTTTGAAGCAATTATATTTGAAAAAGTGTTAAAAGTTGCTGCCCGGGGCCCCTCGCCCATGGAAAATCACAACGGTCAACTGGCATTGGTCCGGAAATTTTTAGGTGATCTGGTCTACACAGATCTTGAATTAGTGAATGCCAGTTGGCATAAGGGGGCCACCATTTATTCTTGAAGGGGGCTTGGAGTTTTTTAAAAATAATTTCTTGCTCAGTTCTGGTGAAATAAATATATTCTTTTTAGGCAGTATTGAACTGAATAATTACTGGGGGGGGTATTTCTTTATAAGGCATTGCTTGATTTGGGAATGAATATTTATGGACTTTGTGTGCTTGAAATAAATAATTATGGGCGCCTTACCATGAAATAAATACAAGGGGCGCATGCCCCCCTTTCATCAGATAAATCGTATTGCTATTTGGTAAAAAAAAAGAGTTCTAGAGACTCCAATGTCTCCAATGTCAAAGTATTGCCGTGCCCCCCTTAAAAAATCCTGGATCATCCGCCCCTGTAAGGTGTAGCCCTATGTAAGCATGCATGAAGTAAGTTCAATCAAACAAAGCTGACACTGTGTACATCCATTTGTTTGGGGGCAACCATTTGATATCCGGAGGCCTGGCAGAGGGGGGTATGATCAAGGCCCTTGGAATTTTCGAAACACATTATTTCTTGCTCCATTTCGGTGATGAAAATGCAGAAAAAGAAATCTTATAATTTAATTTCTTTAGGCTGTTTTGAGTGATTTAAAATTAAATATTTTACAACATAATTGTGAGCTCACAATAAATATTTGTCCGGTGTTTCTGAAAATAAATTTCATCACTAAAGAAATTCCCCAGCCCCCCTAAATATTTGATGGCCCTCCTATTATAGTTAGTGTGTCAAGACCAAGGTGGTTTGATTGTTTAAATTAAAAAATCAAGGAAATTTAAATCATTTATCATAAAAATCCAGATTTATTTGATACAAATCTATTTATTCTATTTATATTATAACTAGATCAAACAATTCTCCTTTTTTTTGTTTTTGAAAAAAAAAATCGCAACCCTTTCGCTAGTCGTTACTGCAACACATACTTTTAGGATTCGTTGTACCTAAAATATACTGAATTAATTGTCTTGGTAGTCAATTGACAAATCCAGCTTTTAAAAAATGTCATGCCAGATATAGGCTTATCATTTCAAAAGAATTACACTGGAGATAAGGACATTAGGCCTACAGTGTGGTAATTAGAGCAAGCCAATTGTCAGTGTAGCAGAAACAAAAAAAACCTGCATATTTCAGTGTAAGCCTGTATTGTGTATATATTACACAGGCTTTAAGGCCCAATATTTCTAAGTCCATTCTTGTGAAGTCACTGTCAATGACAGTCAATGGAAATGTAGGCCAAGCTTGTCAAGTGCTACGATTGCAATCCACTTTCACACCTCTCCTTTGAGGCTAAAATCTGCTGTCATTGCTTAATTTCACTTTAGCTGAGGTGTGAACTGGTGTGTAATTGCCCACACATCAATTCATTGCAGTCCAATCATATAACAGAGCATAATTGGCCTGGATCTACTTGGTGTCTGCTGCATCTAAACACTGCTTCAAGCAGCAAAGCTTGGCGCGATTGTATGCCGGAGGGGGCGCTGCGGTGCCGTCAACATATTTCAGCAGAAAGCATGCGACGTCATGAAGTTGGTGTTTACGTAGTACAGTTCTATGCTTTGATGACAAAATCAAGAAAATAAGGTCACAACTTGATTCTGGCAACACACACAATAACACTTTAATTGTGGAAAACTTTACTGGACACTTCAAAATGCTACCAAAAGCAGAAATTAAGAAACTGATCAGAAATATGCCCGTCAAACACTGTCAACTTGATCCCATTCCTGCATGGCTACTGCTGGAGTGCATAGACGAATTTCTTGCAATAATAACTGAAATTGTCAACACATCGCTAACTCTTGGGGAGATGCCAATTGACCTGAAATATGTGCTGAAATATGTGCTTGTCAGGCCACCATTGAAAAAAGCAGGTCTTGATCTCATCAAGAAGAACTACCGTCCAGTGTCAAACTTGTCTTTCCTGGGCAAAATCATTGAAAGCGCTGTAATCAAACAATATATGGATCACCTCACTCGGAACAAACTTGATGATGACAGGCAATCAGCCTGCAAGCAATTTCATAGCACGGAAACTCTCCTCACAAAAATCCACAATGACATCATGTTGAACATGAGCAAAGGTGAAATAACCATGCTTGTACTGTTGGATCTATCTGCTGCATTTGACACTATAGATCACAGTATTCTATTGACGAGGTTGAAAAACAGATATGGTGTGTGCAACTCAGCCCTCAACTGGTTCAAGTCATATATTTCAGAAAGATCACAGTCTGTAGTGATAAATGACCAAACATCTGAAAAACTGCCACTCAAATTTGGTGTCCCTCAAGGTTCGAAACTTGGTCCAGTCTTATTCAACTCATATATTGCTCAAGTGAGTGAAATCGCTTCTCGAAATCAAATTGAGGATCAAAAGTATGCTGATGACCAGCAGCTCATTTTATCTTTCAAACCGACCTTCACAGATCAAGAAAATGCTGTTGAGAAAATGGAAAAATGCATTACTGAAATCCGAAAATTTCTTCATGAAAATAAGTTGTGCAACAATGGCGACAAGACAGAACTTCTCATGATTGCCACACCACACCAACTAAATAAGTTCCAAGTTTCATCAATCAATGTTGAAAATGTTTCAATCAAAACAGCAGAGAACGTCAGGAACTTAGGCATAACTTTTTACAAAAATATGACCATGGAGAAACAAGTTAATAAAATGTGCAGAAATGCCTATTTTAATCTGCGAAACATTTCGAAACTTCGCAAATCCATGAACAAAGATACAGTTAAAACTGCGGTAAATGCTCAGGTCACACCTCATCTGGACTAATGAAATGGCCTTTTTTATGGCATTTCTCAATATCTGGTGAACATACTTCAGGTGGCTCAAAACTCAGCGGTTCATCTCATAGAGAGATTGAAACAACAAGACAATGTGGGATCACACAGAAAACAACTTCATTGGCTGCCTATTCCTGCAAGAATACAGTTTAAGCTGATGACAACCACCTGGAAAGCGTTAAATAGCCAAGCACCCTTGTACATTCAACAATTGGTTCAGCTTAAACCAAGTCAAGACTGGAATCTGAGAAGCAATAGTAAAATCTTGTTGACAGAGCTAGCGTCTAACAGTCAAAATAAATTTGAAGACCGAGCTTTCTCCTTTGCAGCACCAAAACTCTGGAACAAGTTACCAGACAGTGTTCGCATTTCAAAGACTCTTGAGTGTTTCAAGAAAAAACTAAAAACTCACCTATTTAAAACATTCTGCAAATAATCTATACCCACACAAGCGCTTCTGAGCAGTTTACTGGAAGAGGCGCTATATAAATTACTATTATTATTATTATTATTACAAGTAAGTCATCCAATAAAGTTTGGTATTCTTCAATATTGTGAGGAGAGGCTTTGTGCCATGCTGCACATTGCTGGTAAATCCGTTCCCTTCTGTTTTGGGACATAATTTGTCTATCAAAACTGCACATAACGGCCAGATGATCAGACATGTTTTCCACAGAATCCACAGAATTGTACATTTCAATATTTCCAAATAAAGAGTCACAAACACAAATATGATCAATGAGCGATTTGCTCATATTGGCAGTGCTCTGGAAAGTGTAATCCACATCTGCTAAGACATGCTCGAGGCCGCTAAGCAACCTGTTATTGTGTAAGAAGTTTTTCACTGCATGTACGTGGGGCGTATTCCTTGTAAGCTGAGCATTTAAATCACCAGCTATTATAGTCATGTCATATTTCTGTTCATAAATGATGCTTGACACCAGATTAAGGGTATCCACAGTGTTATCATATTGATTGTCTCTATTTTGAGAGTAGAGTCACAGGGAAGATAAACATTAATTATAAGTATTGATGTGCCATTATCCATATGCATTTTTACTGCACATATTCTTTCATTATTTAAATCCACGGGATAAAACTTGCAACTCAGTTGATTGGACCAGATGATAGCACATCCGCCGTGGGGTCGACCTACCAGAGGTTCCTTCTCGTCCATTGCACTGTTTCCATGGAAATTAATATTTCCTAATTCAAAAAGCTTGGAGAGTGCACTTTTGTACATGCAATGCTCTTGCAGGCATAGTACAGTACACTGCTTTAACAGTTCCTTACAAAAAGATGCCTTTTCATCTTTAAAATGCTTCACATTATAGGAGACAATCCTTAGTTGTTTTGTATCCATATTGGCCATTATGAGTTGGGGTTGTTTTCTTTCCCTTTTAAGGCATCTAATTCTTCTCTGCTCAACCAATATTTACGAAAATGAACATCCAGGGGCCAAAATCGGGACGGAAAACATATGCATAGTCATTCTTAGAAATGGTGAGTCTTAAACATTTATGTTCATAGCCGTCCTTGTATCGCTTCTCCCAAAGACAAACTTCCACTTTCCCGGCTGCTGTACTGCCTCCATTCTCTATGTACTTGCGAAGTTCCTCGTCAGTCATATCTCTCTGAACATTGTAGATCCAAAGATCCCTGTTCGGGCCTCTACCAGCTTTGATATTTGTATCTTTTGCAGTATATGGAACATCGAATCGTTTATTGCATAAACTTCAAGTGGCCCAAAACTCAGCAGTTCGCCTCATTGAAAAATTGAAAAAGCATGACAGTGTAAGCCAGCATAGGAAGCAGCTACATTGGCTGCCAATCCTGGCCAGAATACAATTCAAACTCATGTTAACAACTTGGAAAGCAGTTATTACAGATCTCATATAGGTGTGCCATGTTCTTTTCAACTGCCACAGTGCTCTTGTGATGTCAGTATCAGCATAATGATTTCACAGTTGGTATATTTGCAGTTTCAGCTGTGTCACTTGGAACCCGTACTGATCACACCATTAAAAATCCACAATAGGCTGTTAGATTGTTGCTCAACATTGATTATTCAGTTTGATGTTTTGAATAAATCCAAAAGTTACAATATCCAGCTATATATAATGCATGGATTTTGCGGATAACTGCTATCAGTTTTAGCACTTTTACAACAAAACAAATTCATTCACTCTCACATTCATTTGTTGGTCTGAGAGGTTATCATGTGCTACTCTGACTTGGCAAAAATAATATACTCAGGAACCATTCAGAATTTAAGACCTAAGGGGTGGGGGGGTTTCCTTGGGGGCATCCTTATCACTGATTTCCAATAATGTTTATTTGATGATAAAATTCTTAGCCTCCTTGTCTGGCCCTTTCCCAAATTTTTGGGGAGCTTATGATAATGCTGTATGTGGTAAACTGGTAATCCAGGGCCAAATGCAATGCTAAATATCACATATTCCACAGAAAATATCTGCAGCATCAGAGCACCATGTTGACACTTCAACAGACCAGAAAACTAGGTCAACAAGCAGCCAAGCGTGACACGTGCACAGTGGGTGGCGTCATGGTGCACATGCGCAGTGCAGTGTGATCTCTGCTTAGGCTTGTTCTCACTAGCCAAAATTTTGAGAAACGATTTCTCGCAAAGCCAACTCCCTCGACAAAGCCATGGGCCAACAAACGCACAATGTACAAGAACACCCTCCAATCATGGCTCGTTAGAAAGAGAAACCCCTCATTTCCTAAGTGATGGCCATTTCACTAGCGCAAGAGGTACCTAATTTGAGATTTTTTGCGGAAACTGAGGGCTCCTCAGACACGCTCGTGATTTCTAGACAGTTCGAGCTGGCTCGAACTGTAATAATGTCAAGAGACAAGACCTAATTTAGCTAACTTCCCGATATATGACTTCAAGAGACTGCCATGTGATTCAAGCTGAAGGAGAATCTGATCTGACAGTAGCAATGGCAGATCTCAAGGTGATAAAGCAGATGCTCGGAGCTGATATGTATATCCGAGTCTATCCGCTGTCACTGTCCAAGTGGAATACTAGTGCAGTCACTGCTTCATATGTCCAATGACCCAATTACTGAAAATATTCAGAAAACTAAGGAAAACATCTTCGTGTCTCAGAGCTCTCGGAGAAAGGCTTACCTAAGACTGAACCAAAATCTGTCTGTTAGCGAGGTCTACGTGAGTGACTTGCAGGAAACCAAGAGGATAGCTTTCAGCAGATTTCGTTTAAGCTCACACAAATTAAAATTCGAAATGGGTCGGTGGTCAAGGATTCCTCCCGATCAACGTATGTGCCCTTGTGGAAATGTCCAAGATGAATCCCATCTGCTGTTGAGCTGCCCGTTAACAAGAGATGCAAGAAATGAAGTCGGTATCAATGCTAATGCATTACCAGAATTTTTACAATATAATGACTTGATTATAGCTGAACTTCCCAAAATATTAAATATTTCAGGTCTGTAATCTGTCTCTTATATGTAAAATTTAATTGTGTCTCACATTTTTGCGTTTCTGACATGATGTCATGGTGACTTTTCAATTATGCTATTTCAGTTTTGCAATTTGAACATATATATATATACGTATACAATACTATACATACATTAATGGACACAACAGTGTCAATAAACTACTACTACTACTACTGTGCACCCACAACCTATTCCTGTATACTTTATCCCGTGTGACATGACTTCCAAGGTATTGGAAAGGAGACAGTGGTACCAAAACTGCTGAATGGAGATTGTACACTAAAAGAGGGCCAGTGAGATAAACACCACATGAGGTGATATGTTTGAAAAGATTTGCATGACTTGTAAATTTGAGTATCAACAGGCCTATTATAAATACAAATTTTTGATGATTTCCAATATCTTATAATGATGTTGTATTAAACACTCTTCCTGTGACCTGAGTACAATATATTTATATTTAAATCTCCTTGTCATTTTTAAGGTATTTTATTATTAATTATCTCTTTATATTTTAGGAAAAGCCTTCATGGTGGAATTACCAGGAAACAGTTTTTTTGATTGTGAAATGATGCTTAGATTTTGCTCCTATCCACTCGACCTAGTTAATTAATTTATCAATATTTTGCTAATATTGAGGGCATATGTCATCAATTGGAAAGGAGTTATTAACAATTACATGGTTTATTTGCATTGGTTGACCCTAAAAACATAAGTATAGCGACTATAGCCACTGAAATCAACATTCTATCACCAATATCAAGGAAGTTATGGTCATTTTTGTTAACGATTGGCAGCCATTTTGTTTTTGGCAAATTAAAAGGTTACCTGAGGGTGCCAAGGTGACACCAGGCTGAATCTGCCTCAGGACATACCAGAGTACTAAAATTAACCATAAAACATCATTTATACCCCAAAACATGCTTTAATAAGCTTCCACTAGACTAATATTTCCAAAATTTTGGGCGATTAGCGGCTAAATTTTTGATGACCTAATTAACCCACTTTGGCTGACCCAATTTTGGCAGACTTTTAGTATGTTGTTCTTATGACTCTATACTGTGAGAAAATGCAATAAAACAATTTCTTGCAATTTTTTTGAGGTCAGGGCATGTTATGACATAAATTTACTGGACTAGAGTCACAGGGAAGATAAACATTAATTATAAGTATTGATGTGCCATTATCCATATGCATTTTTACTGCACATATTCTTTCATTATTTAAATCCACGGGATAAAACTTGCAACTCAGTTGATTGGACCAGATGATAGCACATCCGCCGTGGGGTCGACCTACCAGAAGTTCCTTCTCGTCCATTGCACTGTTTCCATGGAAATTAATATTTCCTAATTCAAAAAGCTTGGAGAGTGCACTTTTGTACATGCAATGCTCTTGCAGGCATAGTACAGTACACTGCTTTAACAGTTCCTTACAAAAAGATGCCTTTTCATCTTTAAAATGCTTCACATTATAGGAGACAATCCTTAGTTGTTTTGTATCCATATTGGCCATTATGAGTTGGGGTTGTTTTCTTTCCCTTTTAAGGCATCTAATTCTTCTCTGCTCAACCAATATTTACGAAAATGAACATCCAGGGGCCAAAATCGGGACGGAAAACATATGCATAGTCATTCTTAGAAATGGTGAGTCTTAAACATTTATGTTCATAGCCGTCCTTGTATCGCTTCTCCCAAAGACAAACTTCCACTTTCCCGGCTGCTGTACTGCCTCCATTCTCTATGTACTTGCGAAGTTCCTCGTCAGTCATATCTCTCTGAACATTGTAGATCCAAAGATCCCTGTTCGGGCCTCTACCAGCTTTGATATTTGTATCTTTTGCAGTATATGGAACATCGAATCGTTTATTGCATAAACTTCAAGTGGCCCAAAACTCAGCAGTTCGCCTCATTGAAAAATTGAAAAAGCATGACAGTGTAAGCCAGCATAGGAAGCAGCTACATTGGCTGCCAATCCTGGCCAGAATACAATTCAAACTCATGTTAACAACTTGGAAAGCAGTTATTACAGATCTCATATAGGTGTGCCATGTTCTTTTCAACTGCCACAGTGCTCTTGTGATGTCAGTATCAGCATAATGATTTCACAGTTGGTATATTTGCAGTTTCAGCTGTGTCACTTGGAACCCGTACTGATCACACCATTAAAAATCCACAATAGGCTGTTAGATTGTTGCTCAACATTGATTATTCAGTTTGATGTTTTGAATAAATCCAAAAGTTACAATATCCAGCTATATATAATGCATGGATTTTGCGGATAACTGCTATCAGTTTTAGCACTTTTACAACAAAACAAATTCATTCACTCTCACATTCATTTGTTGGTCTGAGAGGTTATCATGTGCTACTCTGACTTGGCAAAAATAATATACTCAGGAACCATTCAGAATTTAAGACCTAAGGGGTGGGGGGGTTTCCTTGGGGGCATCCTTATCACTGATTTCCAATAATGTTTATTTGATGATAAAATTCTTAGCCTCCTTGTCTGGCCCTTTCCCAAATTTTTGGGGAGCTTATGATAATGCTGTATGTGGTAAACTGGTAATCCAGGGCCAAATGCAATGCTAAATATCACATATTCCACAGAAAATATCTGCAGCATCAGAGCACCATGTTGACACTTCAACAGACCAGAAAACTAGGTCAACAAGCAGCCAAGCGTGACACGTGCACAGTGGGTGGCGTCATGGTGCACATGCGCAGTGCAGTGTGATCTCTGCTTAGGCTTGTTCTCACTAGCCAAAATTTTGAGAAACGATTTCTCGCAAAGCCAACTCCCTCGACAAAGCCATGGGCCAACAAACGCACAATGTACAAGAACACCCTCCAATCATGGCTCGTTAGAAAGAGAAACCCCTCATTTCCTAAGTGATGGCCATTTCACTAGCGCAAGAGGTACCTAATTTGAGATTTTTTGCGGAAACTGAGGGCTCCTCAGACACGCTCGTGATTTCTAGACAGTTCGAGCTGGCTCGAACTGTAATAATGTCAAGAGACAAGACCTAATTTAGCTAACTTCCCGATATATGACTTCAAGAGACTGCCATGTGATTCAAGCTGAAGGAGAATCTGATCTGACAGTAGCAATGGCAGATCTCAAGGTGATAAAGCAGATGCTCGGAGCTGATATGTATATCCGAGTCTATCCGCTGTCACTGTCCAAGTGGAATACTAGTGCAGTCACTGCTTCATATGTCCAATGACCCAATTACTGAAAATATTCAGAAAACTAAGGAAAACATCTTCGTGTCTCAGAGCTCTCGGAGAAAGGCTTACCTAAGACTGAACCAAAATCTGTCTGTTAGCGAGGTCTACGTGAGTGACTTGCAGGAAACCAAGAGGATAGCTTTCAGCAGATTTCGTTTAAGCTCACACAAATTAAAATTCAAAATGGGTCGGTGGTCAAGGATTCCTCCCGATCAACGTATGTGCCCTTGTGGAAATGTCCAAGATGAATCCCATCTGCTGTTGAGCTGCCCGTTAACAAGAGATGCAAGAAATGAAGTCGGTATCAATGCTAATGCATTACCAGAATTTTTACAATATAATGACTTGATTATAGCTGAACTTCCCAAAATATTAAATATTTCAGGTCTGTAATCTGTCTCTTATATGTAAAATTTAATTGTGTCTCACATTTTTGCGTTTCTGACATGATGTCATGGTGACTTTTCAATTATGCTATTTCAGTTTTGCAATTTGAACATATATATATATACGTATACAATACTATACATACATTAATGGACACAACAGTGTCAATAAACTACTACTACTACTACTGTGCACCCACAACCTATTCCTGTATACTTTATCCCGTGTGACATGACTTCCAAGGTATTGGAAAGGAGACAGTGGTACCAAAATTGCTGAATGGAGATTGTACACTAAAAGAGGGCCAGTGAGATAAACACCACATGAGGTGATATGTTTGAAAAGATTTGCATGACTTGTAAATTTGAGTATCAACAGGCCTATTATAAATACAAATTTTTGATGATTTCCAATATCTTATAATGATGTTGTATTAAACACTCTTCCTGTGACCTGAGTACAATATATTTATATTTAAATCTCCTTGTCATTTTTAAGGTATTTTATTATTAATTATCTCTTTATATTTTAGGAAAAGCCTTCATGGTGGAATTACCAGGAAACAGTTTTTTTGATTGTGAAATGATGCTTAGATTTTGCTCCTATCCACTCGACCTAGTTAATTAATTTATCAATATTTTGCTAATATTGAGGGCATATGTCATCAATTGGAAAGGAGTTATTAACAATTACATGGTTTATTTGCATTGGTTGACCCTAAAAACATAAGTATAGCGACTATAGCCACTGAAATCAACATTCTATCACCAATATCAAGGAAGTTATGGTCATTTTTGTTAACGATTGGCAGCCATTTTGTTTTTGGCAAATTAAAAGGTTACCTGAGGGTGCCAAGGTGACACCAGGCTGAATCTGCCTCAGGACATACCAGAGTACTAAAATTAACCATAAAACATCATTTATACCCCAAAACATGCTTTAATAAGCTTCCACTAGACTAATATTTCCAAAATTTTGGGCGATTAGCGGCTAAATTTTTGATGACCTAATTAACCCACTTTGGCTGACCCAATTTTGGCAGACTTTTAGTATGTTGTTCTTATGACTCTATACTGTGAGAAAATGCAATAAAACAATTTCTTGCAATTTTTTTGAGGTCAGGGCATGTTATGACATAAATTTACTGGACTAGAGTCACAGGGAAGATAAACATTAATTATAAGTATTGATGTGCCATTATCCATATGCATTTTTACTGCACATATTCTTTCATTATTTAAATCCACGGGATAAAACTTGCAACTCAGTTGATTGGACCAGATGATAGCACATCCGCCGTGGGGTCGACCTACCAGAAGTTCCTTCTCGTCCATTGCACTGTTTCCATGGAAATTAATATTTCCTAATTCAAAAAGCTTGGAGAGTGCACTTTTGTACATGCAATGCTCCTGCAGGCCTAGTACAGTACACTGCTTTAACAGTTCCTTACAAAAAGATGCCTTTTCATCTTTAAAATGCTTCACATTATAGGAGACAATCCTTAGTTGTTTTGTATCCATATTGGCCATTATGAGTTGGGGTTGTTTTCTTTCCCTTTTAAGGCATCTAATTCTTCTCTGCTCAACCAATATTTACGAAAGTGAACATCCAGGGGCCAAAATCGGGACAGAAAACATATTCATATTCATTCTTAGAAATGGTGAGTCTTAAACATTTATGTTCATAGCTGTTCTTGTATCGCTTCTCCCAAAGACAAACTTCCACTTTCCCGGCTGCTGTACAATCTCCATTCTCTATGTACTTGCGAAGTTCCTCGTCAGTCATATCTCTCTGAACATTGTAGATCCAAAGATCCCTGTTCGGGCCACTACCAGCTTTGATATTTGTATCTTTTGCAGTATATGGAACATCGAATCGTTTATTGCATAAACTTCAAGTGGCCCAAAACTCAGCAGTTCGCCTCATTGAAAAATTGAAAAAGCATGACAGTGTAAGCCAGCATAGGAAGCAGCTATATTGGCTGCCAATCCTGGCCAGAATACAATTCAAACTCATGTTAACAACTTGGAAAGCAGTTATTACAGATCTCATATAGGTGTGCCATGTTCTTTTCAACTGCCACAGTGCTCTTGTGATGTCAGTATCAGCATAATGATTTCACAGTTGGTATATTTGCAGTTTCAGCTGTGTCACTTGGAACCCGTACTGATCACACCATTACAAATCCACAATAGGCTGTTAGATTGTTGCTCAACATTGATTATTCAGTTTGATGTTTTGAATAAATCCAAAAGTTACAATATCCAGCTATATATAATGCATGGATTTTGCGGATAACTGCTATCAGTTTTAGCACTTTTACAACAAAACAAATTCATTCACTCTCACATTCATTTGTTGGTCTGAGAGGTTATCATGTGCTGCTCTGACTTGGCAAAAATAATATACTCAGGAACCATTCAGAATTTAAGACCTAAGGGGGGGGGGGGGTTTCCTTGGGGGCATCCTTATCACTGATTTCCAATAATGTTTATTTGATGATAAAATTCTTAGCCTCTGGCCCTTTCCCAAATTTTTGGGGAGCAACTACCCCCCCCCCCCCCATACTTCGTCCTCTGGTATGCCCATGCAACACTGCCACGTTCACTTCCAAAAAATCTCCCCATCATCCCCATTCCAGTCATCAATTCTGAACAGTTTCTTTGGCGCAGATCTCACCTAAAAGGCTGAAAAGCCACAAGGTGCTGCCTTCAAGAAGAAATTTCACAACAGGACACCATGAATGTCCATGATGGATCAAGCAAGTGGCTCAAACATATCAGTTTCACCTGCTCCAACTGAATCAAACAACCATACCAATGAATGCAGATTAATCAATTGTTATTCACACTTAGACAGCCCATAAGCCTGAATTGTTGGTAGCAGTTGGAATCAACACTCAAGCTTGGAGTGCCAATAGTGATGTCAGTATTGCAATACTGACATCATCTGTGCATATATTCACATGGAACATGGCACACTTATACGAGATCTGTAATAACAGACAAGCTCCCTTGTATATCCAAAATATGATTCAGCCAAAATCTGAAAGAAATTTTAATCTCAGAAGCAATAACAAAATACTCTTAAATGAACCAACTTCCTTCAATAAAAACAAGTACGAAGACAGAGCCTTTTCACATGCTGCTCCAAAACTGTGGAACCAACTCCCAGAGACTGTCAAGGCATCCAAAACACTCGAAGGCTTCAAGAGAAATCTTAAAACTCACCTGTTTAAGAGTTCTACAAATAAATCAATCATGCACAAGCGCTAGTGAGCAGTTTACTGGAATTAGCGCTATATAAATGCCTATTATTATGATTCGACCTATCGGGAGAATCATATTGTTTTCTTTGATTTTATTATTATTATTATTATTATTATTAAAGTCGACCGAATCAATAATATTGAAGGAGAGAATCAGACTTGGTCATTGAAAACTGAGCATATCTCAGCTTCTGTTCCAATCTTTATGATCTAAACACCGCTGGAATCTTCATAAAAAACCCTATTTTTAAAAATAAGCACAAATCAATTATCTGAAGTTAAAATTTGAAAATTTGTAGCTAGATTATAGCACTACGGTCAAAATTTTGCACCCTGAAAAGCTTTACGGATTGAACTGACGGCTCGTCAATGGAAGCTTTTAAGTAAAAAAAAGTACAATATAGTTCAAGTTTCGACAACAACAAAAAAATTGGTTGGGCCCGTAGGCCCGGTCCAGGCACTGTGACACATCTTTCACTCAGGGCACGAAATTCACACAAAAGTTATTCAAAGGCCTAAAATGGAATGAAAATTTGACCATCAAACCTCAATAATTCACAATTAACTAATAGATGGATGATTGGCACTTTACGTCCGGTATTTGTGCACTTGGTAGCCTAATTAGAACAGGAGTAGGACACGGCAATGAGGCGACGGATGATCGACAGACCCGCCCAGCAATAGTCCGGCTGACCCTGCAAGAGCTGGTTTCAAACCCGGGACCCAGTGATTGGCATCCCCAGCATGCAACCACTGAGCTAGCACCCCCCCCTCAAAACTCACATATCTTGAAGGTGACATCGTTGCGGCTGCCAAAAGAGATTAATTCCAAGTACAATGCAAGCTAAATGTCACGGATGCAAAGAAGGGAGGCACACAAAAAAAGTTTACATGGAATTACTTTGATTGAAAAAGATAGTGAGATGATTACTGGTTACAAAGAGTGAACAGTGAGAGTAATTGGGGGGGGGGGGTTACATAACACAGCAATAGATAGAATTATCTTTTTGTTTAAAAAAAAAAATAGAGTCCAACACTTTTTGCAAAAATTTTGCACAAAAAAGCCAATATCTCATAAAATAGAAGAGATATCAGCATCTGGTTTTAACCACTCCTATGACACTTTATTTCTTCAGCTTTTTGTGCCATAAATTTTGCAAATTTCTCAAAGAGCAATACATGCCAATGACTTAAAAAAGTTTTTTCAAAAAAAAATTTTATTGGAAAAAGTTTTGAAGAAAACCCTTTGATATTGCATAAACCTGGTCCCGGAACAAAACGACTGGGTGAAAAAAAATATGGTTTGCGAAACTTGAACTATTCCCCTACTTATGCATTTTGCCACCCAAAAAATGTCAAAAATTCTGCAAATTTCTCAAGGAGCAATACATGCCAATGACTTAAAAAAGTTTTTTCAAAAAATTTTTATTGGAAAAAGTTTTAAATAAAATCCTTTGATATTGCATGAATCTGTTGCCAAAACAAAACAACTGGGTGAAAAAAAATATGGTTGGCAAAACTTGAACGATTCCCCTACTTATGCATTCTGCAACCCAAAAATGTCAAAAATGAGGGGTAAAAACTGTATTTGAAATTTAAAAACTACCTGAACATAAAAATTCATTACAAACGGAGCATAGCTGCACTTTTTCCATGCCGGTACTATAATCGACTACGACGCTATGCGGAAAAGAGCGAAAAACGTGCATTTCACAATGCTTCAATAATTTAAAAACCGCAACGGGGATTTTGACAAAAATTTGCCAGAAAAGAATCCAAATGTGTCTTGTTGCCTCTATCAGATTTGGAAATCTTAGCTCTAACCGTTACCGAGTTGCTGATTTTTAAATATGGTATGTTGAAGCGCCCCCTAGTGGCCAAAATCTACATGGAGATTCCGGGGTAAAATGTTTCATAATAGTAGTAAAGAGGACCAACAGAGCAATCATTCACAGGAAGAACAGATAAATCAGTCCATTTTGTAACTCAAGATAGAGATAAAATCTCCTTTTTTCATTTTTTCTAAGAAATATTCTAACATCCTTGGGTAACTGGTTAGAAGCCTAGGAATGGCGGCAAAAGATGCACAGTAGTTGGGTTCATATGTCTATCCAAAAAAATTGATACCCTAAGAGGGAAAGATTTTGAATCCTTGCCAGTTTTCCAAAAGTAGCGTTTTACGAAGCTCCATCTTAGCGTGTAACTGCTGGTACTTGTTGCAGTTTGATGTCCATGTACTTTCCCCCCTCTGCCAATTTACCCAAAATGGCCGCCAGATGTCCCCCTTTGTGAATTACCCCCCCCCCGCATCAGTGTGCCCACCCCCCCCCCCCGAAAAAATGCCATTACGTAGTTGAATATCTGTATTCCAAACTCTAAAAATGTAATGGTTTGCATGTTATAGGTGGCGCTAGTGCATGTTTGGTGATGTTTACCCCATAATTTATGTAAGACGTTACCCTTGAACAAAAAAAAAATTAATAATTACCCTTAAAAATGTAGTTTCAGTGCCCTTTTTTTTGCAGTTTGGACAAAATCTAGCATTTTTCCATTTTGTAGATGGCGCTGTGGTATGGTTGGTAATTTTTACCCCCCCCCCTAATTTCTGCATAGATGGACTGAGCGACTTCTTTACTTTGGCTCAGTGTCTTTTTTTAAATTGTTCTCCGCATTCTAAAAGAGATAATCCTGGGTTTGTTTCACAATTCAGACATTTTCAATTGTTGCCTGTTGTGAGATTCATCTGAGAATTGGGCACAATAGCTTGCTAAGGGGGGTTTCCCAGACTTGGAGCCATAGAATTCCTTGGTTACCTTCATGAATAAGGTCTAAATAATTATTCACAGAAATCAATATCATAAAACTTGTTCTACAGGTCCAGTCGCTAGGGTATTGTAAGGAAAATCCCATTTATTGACATTCGAATTTTGAAAACAGCGATCTGATTGGCTGATAAATAAAACCCCTGAATGCAACAATTCATAATTGTCCAAAGTAATAATTTTCAGTGGAATTTTTCTTTATGAGTGACAATTCATCTTCCCTGAAAATTTGATTAACGTACGTGTGCCGTAACTCTACTAATATTGACATTATTATTAATTTATATATTTCAACAATGTATACGCTTTGTTGCTAATAAACATATATCATATCATAATTATTGGTAATTATTATTATTGGTAATAAAGTCGACCGAATCAATAATATAGGTGGAGAGAATCAGACTTGGTGATCGAAAACGAAGCATATCTCAGCTTCTGTTCAACCAATCTTTATGATCTAAACGCTGCTGGAATCTGCATAAAAGACTCAATTTTAAAAAATAAGCACAAATCAATTATCTGAAGTTAAAATTTGAAAAATTGTAGCTAGATTATAGCACTACCGTCAAAATTTAGCACCCTGAAAAGCTTTACGGATTGAACTGACGGCACATCGATGGAACTTTTTGGTTAAAAAAAAGTGCTAATTATTCAAAGGCCTAAAATGGAATGAAAATTTGACAATCAAACCTCAATAATTCACAATTAAGAAATGGATGGATTATTGGCGCTTTACCTGTGGTATTTGTGCACTTGGTAGCCTAATTAGAACAGGAGTAGGACACAGCAATGAGGCGACAGACGATTGACAGACCCGCCCAGCAATAGTCCGGTTGACCCTGCAAGAGCTGGTTTCGAACCCAGGACCCAGCGATTGGCATCCCCAGCATGCAACCACTGAGCTAGCCCCCCCCCCCCCCATCAAAACTAACATACCTTGAAGGTGACATTGTTGCGGCTGCCAAAAGAGATTAATTCTAAGTACAATGCAAGCTAAATGTCACGGATGCAAAGAAAGGAGGCAAAAAAAAAAGTTTACATGGAATTACTTTGATTGAAAAAAGATGGTGAGATGATTACTGGTTACAAAGAGTGAACAGTGAGAGTAATTGGGGGGGGGGGAACGTAACACAGCAATATATGGAATTATCTTTTTATTTCAAAAAAAAAATAAATAAATAAAAATAAAGTCCAACACTTTTTGCAAAAATTTTGCGCGAAAACGCAAATATCTCATAAAGTAGAAGAGATATCAGCATCCGGTTTTAACCACTCCTATGACACTTTGTTTCTTCAGCTTTTTGTGCCATAAATTTTGCAAATTTCTCAAAGAGCAATACATGCCAATGACTTAAAAAAGTTTTTTCAAAAAAACCCTTTGATATTGCATAAACCTGGTCCCGGAACAAAACGAATGAGTGAAAAAAAATATGGTTTGCGAAACTTGAACTATTCCCCTACTTATGCATTTTGCCACCCAAAAAATGTCAAAAATGAGGGGTAAAAAAATGTTAAACTTTATTTGGAATTTAAAAAGTACCTGAACATGAAAGTTCATTACAAACGAAGCGTAGCTGCACTTTTTCCACGCCGGTACTATAATCGACTGCGACGCTATGAGGAAAAGAGTGAAAAACGTGCATTTCGCAATTTCTTCAATAACTTAAAAACCGCAATGGGAATTTTGACGAAAATTTGTCAGAAAAGACTTCAAATGTGTCATGTTGCCTCTGTCAGATTTGGAAATTTTAGCTTTAATAGTTACCGAGTTACTGATTTTTAAATATGGTATGTTAAAGAGCCCCCTAGTGGCCAAAATCTACATGGAGATTCCGAGGTAAAAAGTTTCACTACATTAGTAAAGAGGACCAACAGACCAATCACTCACAAGAAGAACAGCTACATGTAAGTCAATGCATTTTGTAATTTAAAAAAATAAAATAAAACCTCCTTTTTTTAATTTTCTATGAAACATTCTTAAATCTTTAGGAAACTGGTTAGAAGCCTGGAAATGGCAGCAAAAGATGCATTGTAGTTGGGTTCATATGTCTATCAAAAAAAATTCATACCCTAAGAGGGAACGATTTTGAATTGTGACAATTTTTCCAAAAGTAGCGTTTTACAAAGCCCCATCTAAGCTTGCAACTCCTGGTACTTGTTACATGTTATAGGTGGCGCTGTGGCATGGTTGGTTAATTTTATGCTTCCCCCCCCCCAAATTTCTGCATAGATGGACTGAGCAATTTCCCTTCTTTATGTTACTGTCTTTTTTAAACAATTCAAACATTTTCAATTGCCTAATTATGAGATTCATCTCAGAATTGGGCACAATAGCTTGCTGGGCTGGGGGGGGGGGGTTTCCCAGACTTGGAGCCACAGAATTCCTTGGTTACCTTTATGAATAAGGTCTAAATAATTATTCAAAGCAGTCAACATCATAAAACTTGTTCTACAGGTCCAGTTGCTAGGGAATCACAAGGGAATTCCCGTTTATTAACATTTGAATTTTGAAAGCAGCAATCTGATTGGCTGATAAATAAAACCCCTGAATGCAACAATTCATAATTGTCCAATGTAATAATTTTTTGTAGAATTTTTGTCTTTGAGCACCACTCCATCTTCCCTGAAAATTTTGTGAAGATTAACAAAGTGCATCACCCTTTATTATTGCAATTATTATTAATATAACTATATTATCTCTCTATTGTTTTACATTTATGTGTCTTTCTACATATCTGCCTTCCTAATATTTTAAAACAGTTACATAACTGCCTTTATCATATTTATACATTGGATATGAAATAAAAATAAAAGTTATGGCAACACTGTAAGTCCTAAAACTTTGAAGTGCTGCACGAATTTCATGGCAGTGCCATTTACATATTATTCCATGTGTAAACAGCGAAAAACGACACAAAATCGCCAAATTTATCAAAAACACCTCATTTTCAAGGCTCTTGAGGGACTGGTTAATGATGTTTAGATCTTCTAAAATTTGGCACAGATTCTTATTTTGAACACCCTACCCTATAGTCTAAAAATGTCAAAAGTATTGTTAACATCGGAAGTGGTGAGGTAAGGACAATTGGCTTATCTGACATGGAATGACCCACCTAGTGACTGGATTCAATATGCTTATGAAAGTATCATCTTACCATTAGGATTGTCCTTCCTGTAAGCCCCATGCATAATCTCCATCTCAGTAACAGAGAGTCCTTCCACCCACTTGTACTCCTCTCTCACAGCTTCTGGGATGTCTGATCCAAATGGGACCCAGCCTATTCGTTCACTGTAAAATATAAAATAATTATTATTTGGTTGGGAAATAGTTGTCAGTAACCCAGTTCAACAGGTTTCGAAGTATAACTACAACGTAATATGGCCCAAAAAGCTTCTTGTACTTTGTTGCCAAGGAAACATGAAATCCTCAACAGCGTTGCATATAGTAGGGGAAAGTCAGGCATTCGGACCAGGCAGGTACATTGTACCATTTGGCATCAAGTTTTCAATTGTTTATATGTGTCATATGGTAAAAGTTGCTACAGTTCCACGTTTGCTATTAAATTACAATTTTAGAATTATTACGTGCAATCTGTAGTATTCCATCATCGAAAACCTATCAAGCCCATGGTTTATCTGATAGACTAGGATACAAAAATTCATATTTGCATTGCATATCTTCGTTGCCAAGAATAAAAAAAAAAGTTGAGGCAATCTCTGAATACAAACTGCCACTAAGTCTGTCTTAACTTAAAGTTACCCCGAATGATAAAATCACAAGTAGAAAGCAATCAAGACTCGAGATTTTTTTCCGTGCGTACCCGAAATAAATCCAGGGGTCATTGGTGCATTTGTTGGGTAATTTCACTAAGAACAAGAAAATCTTTTTGAAAAAAAGATACGCTGGTTGTAGTGATAAAAACTATGGAATATTGAAAAAAGGTCAATGGTAAAAAAAATATATTTGAAATGGTGTAAGATATACATATATGGGATGGGTGGATATGATTGGGGCTTTTAAGTTATGTATTATGCTGTTGGATAATTGAAACAGCCGTGCAACATAGTCCTAGGAGACGCTGCAAGAGCTAGATTCAAACTGTGGAGTCAGTGTGGACCCAATGATTGGAGCCCAGCATGCTACCATTGAGCTCACCGCCTCACCCCTAATTAATAATAATATGGAAACCCCATTACCTGTTGTCAACATCGATCTATCTATACAGCCATGGCCGTTAGTTTTCACTCAGCTGCTATGCTTCACCACGGTGCTATCATTTTGACCGATCATAACAAAGCAAATGCTTGCTCAATCTTCACCAAATTGTCAGGAATTATAGTGTGTACACAATAGCAGATGCTCTGATAAAATTTAGTCGAAAGATAGAATGTTATATAATAACTGTAAAGCAAAATGCTAAATTAGTTGCAAAATTTTAGCATATAATCAATTCTGATGTAAAATATCATTTGCATGATGGCAATAGTCACGAAAGTGTCTGGATGTGTTTAGCACACACCAAATTAAGCATTCATGACAAAATCACAATTAATTCTGCAGATTTAACATTTTCTCATCGGATTTGCTGGAATTGTTTATAATTACAAAAATTAAATTTTTCAAGTAAGAATAAAGTAGGAAAAATATTTTCTTCCGATAAAAATTTTATTCGTTTTATTAAATTCCACATCATTCTCAAATTTCGGGACAATTTGCGTCACTCTAGCTCCCTGACATTAATTTGAATGCGATTTATATCTGAAGCATCACTCTGCATCTGTTATTCATATTTCTATTTAGGACCACTGCATTTGGAACAAAAAGTCATTCATTAGACCTTTTTTTTGTGCATTATGTACAGGAATTCGTTCAAAATCAATGGTTTTTCCCTGTCACTGGACCTGACATGACAAAATCAAGTGTTTATTTTCCTCCTAATGTACCATTATATTCAAAGTTTCTTTGCACAATTCATGAGAATATAACTTTGAATTTATATTTAGTTCACATTCAAATTTTTTTTGGTCTTATTTCATTGATCAAATTGATACAATAAATGTGTCACTAATTTATGTCAATTTTTTTGTCCACTCCGTTACTTGCCATAGCTCGGTTCGTTATTCTTTTTTATGAGCTATTTTCAATGAATATCATCAGACGCATGTGTGCAATAGTACCACTGCCTTGCAGACTTCATAAAACATGTATTCAATAAATTAAGACAAAATTTTCATAGAAAATGTTTTTGGTCTCACCAAAATGTCCCCTCCGTTTCCTTCATTTCCAAGCTTACCAAATGATAGTTTTAAAGAGTGATTTCATGTATGTATTGCTGAGTGTGACAGCTTTTAATAGTCTGCAATTATTTTATCTTATCTCCAAAATGAAAAGCAGTAATGAGCGAAAAGCAAAAAATTGTTCCCCTCCGTTACTTTCCACTCCGTTACCAGATCAAAATAAGAAATCGACATTTGTACCAAAAAATCTACTGACATGAGATGAAGTACTTCTGAAAATAATAGTAACACCAATATTTTATTGTTTTTCCTTTTGTTGTTGTTCCTGCCAGAGTCCGCGAAAAGTGCCGGTTTGCCGGTCAAAACCGGCAAAAATAGCGTGTGACCGGCAAAAGTAGAGTGGTTACCTGCCCAAATGTCCGATGGGTCAACTGGAGAGTCCATGAGCTGACACAATACAATTAGTGCTGGCAAGCCTGGCCTTTGAAATCGCCAGTGCAATTGAAAACATCGATGACTTAAATTGGGTTCAGAAGTGTCAAATGGATTGCAATTCAACAAAACAATAGTCAATAGCTGATCAAATTGCAATTAGCATTGTTCAGCATCAGCTGGTATGTAGCCTGCCATTCATGAACAAGATTTGAGGCCTGCAAGGTTATGATAATAGGGTCTGTATCATAGGAGGTCTGACGGGTTTTCTGTGGAAATTCAAAGTGATTTATGCACCACAAAATGATAGACAGCTTAGCCCTGGGACCAATACTAATGAACCTAGAATAAATGTTTAAAAAAAAGTAATCAATATGGATTAAACCATACCTTGTCTAATTGTAGAAATATAATTTATATTGAATAATTTTAATTTTTTTTAATTTTGTAGGCCTATAAATACTGATTTAATTAACTAAGACCTTTTAATGCTTGACAGCAATGAGTTATTAGGCTCTATTTTTATAGGAAGAAGTTTGGAGTAACTTTATAATTAAAGTTACATTTCTGCAGATACACAAAATCACGAATACAGATTGAAATTTTAGGAAATTGGAATTTCAGACAGACAGAATTTTATCCGGGCAGACAGGATTTCATTCGGGCAGGTAAAATTAAAAATCTACACGCCCGAATGTCCTGTATGACAAAAACACTTTTCGCGGACTCTGGAACTTCCTGCAGTCAATTTTTTACATCAAAATTCCCCTCCGTTACCACATTGTCCCCTCCGTTACAGGACATTTTTGCTATACCCTTTGTCCCGAAATTTGAGAATGGCCCATCTATGGTAAGCATTTAACACAATTTTCTGTTCAGATAAGGTGAAGTTTTATCTTTTTACACCTACTTAGAATTTGGCCATATTTAAAGCCAAAATGGTTTCTGTAAAATCCGGCGAATCAACAGTCAAGCTATGTATTTATTTGTAATTTTGTCTTGAATGATTAATTTGATATGTACCTAACACATTCAGACACTTTGGTGACTATTATTGTGACATATGGCATCAGAACTGATTATATGCTTAAATTTCCTCTAATTTAGTATTTAGCCATATCATTATGTAACATTATTCCATTCAATTTTTTTTTATCAGAACACCTGCTGCTGTGTACACACTATAATTGCTGACAATTTGGTGAAGATTGAGCAAGCATTTGCTTTGTTATGATAGATCACAACGATAGCACCATGGTGAAGCATGGCAGCTGAGTGAAAACTAATGGCCATGGCTGTACTTCCATCTGTTCATTTATCTGTCCTTCCATCTGTAGATATCTTTCTATTTATCTACCTATATCTTTCTTTTATAATTTTTTAATACATAAAAAATGACACAAGCTGAAGACCTGTCCTTTGACTGTTTTACAAATTTTGTCAATTATTTGGTGTTTAGAATAATGCCACATATCTGCTCGAGTACACAGATCACTTTGAAAAAACTGTAGCTTCTGATAATCAAATATCATCTCAAACAAGAAATTCTAGCTAGAAAATATTCTTTCATAAAAAAATATTTATATAGCCAACTCAAACCAATCAAACCAATGAAACCATGTACATTAATTTATGGGCTTTTCTTGGATGACAGTTCAAGTAGGGGGAACAATGCTAGACATGCAAGTACTGTCATGTGTGGGCTCTCACCAGCTGAATGACCTATGCAAAGCCACATGTGCTTGCAACAGGAGCTGCAGGCTGCAGCAGACCACGTCACCACTGGCCACAACTGCAACATCAACAGAGATTGTGTCTGCTCAACATAACAATGTCAATGAAGGTTGTCTATCCTACCTATCTAAAAAATACCCTACTGATGTTCTCCTATCCAAAGCCTGTTCACATTTATGAAGACATATATCAATATTGTGTTGAAGGAGCCTGTGTAAAATATGTGGCTGCCAAGCACAGGGGCTGGCTGGCCAGAGGAGAGTGGCCAGTCATGTGACAGGCCAAAGCTATCCCATTGCCTGGCCATGGGGGTGTGACTGAGTGACACTGAGATGACCTCATCTGCATATCATTTGCATGTAATCACATGACATGTTGCCTAATCTGTCACTTTAGCTACAACTCCTGTCGACCAACCTACTCACCTCCATCTGTTTCAAGCTCTGCAACTTTGTTAATCTCTTTGTACAAGGTTGGTTTACTGCAACATGTATGGGACAATCTTAAGTATTTGCAACACTAATCAATTTTTCAATGCTCCACCTTATATTACTACATTGTGGGGATGTTCTTCTGCTGACACTTTTCCCTATATACCAATTAATATAGTACGCTGGGAGCCTTAAGAAGCATGTACTATGATACATCTTGTCTTACAGCCCAAGGGCCCAGCGTAAAATAATCATATACAGCCAAGAAATTTTGTACACTTACCAACATAGGCTCGGTGTACAATATACGAGGGGTTTTCCAAAAGTTCTGTCCAACTTGCCATAACTTTTGCAATATCTTATGCAGAAACATGATTTTTCGGGCAGATAATATTGAAGTAATTTGCGAATGATGCTCTAAAAATCGGATCATAGAAACAAAAATAAATGGTTAATTTGTTGCCATGGAAACCAAAAGTCATGAAAAGCGGCCCAGGACACTTTCAGAGATACAGATTCATTATATCTTGTCAAAAAATTCAATTTTACCAGGGATACAGGACAGGAAACCTATCAAAAGTAATCCTTAACATTTCCCAAATTCTTAAAATAATGAACTTGACACTGAGTACATTTCGTCTTACCTTATATATCCAATGCCTCATAGTCCTTATATTTAGATCACTGTTCATGTTTCGTAAACTATTTGTACTCTACGATTGGTTTTCCAGAAGTTCTGTCCAACCTGTCATAACTTTTGCTATATTTTGTACAGAAAAATGATATTTGGGTCAGTTGATATTGAGGTAATTTTCAAATGATCCCCAAAAAATCAGATCAAAGAAGTAAAAATAAATTATTCATCTGTTGCTATGGAAACCAAACGTCACGAAATGCGGCTGAGAGCTGGCTAACAGACACATCCTTGATATATCTCATCAAAATATGAAATTATTACAAGAGATATAGCACAGAATAGGTTCAAAATATTCATAGCCATTTCACAACTTCACAAACTAATGACTGGGAAACTGAGTAAATTTTCTCATACTTTCTAACCATGTCTAAATACCTCAGTTTGCAGTTTTAGGTCTGTTTTGACATTGTGCAGTCTTTTTTTTCTTGGATTTTCCGGTGTGTGTTCTCTTCATTCAGAAAAAGTTTGTACAAACTTCATTTGGTTTTATCACTCATGCTGTCTTCCTTGTATGTTTGATAAAGAATGTTCTCACTCTATCTGCTAGATTTTATCAAATAAAATTAAAGACAGATAGTGGGTATATATAATGTCATCCTTATCCAAAAAATGTATCTCATAAAAAACTGAGTAACTGCATGAGTGATAGTAAAGTAACTGAGACATGAGAATAACACCAATTTCCATTATTATTAATGATGTCCCAATTAACTGATTGCATTTAATGAAAAAAAATATGAATATAAACTTCAATTCAATAAGTCAACACACAGATAATGCAGGCAAGTTTTAAATTCATTTTAAGAGCACTACAAAATCTGGGCCGCATTTCATGACTTCTGGTTTCCATGGCAACAGATTAAGAATTTATTTTTATTTCTGTGATCTGATTTTTACGGAATTATTTCCAAATAACATCAATATTGTCTTGCCCAAATATGGTGTTTCTACATCAAATCTTGCAAAAGTTATGACTAGTTTGACAGAACTTTTGGAAAACCCCTCGTAATGTAAAAATTAGAGAAATTTTCGGCTAATCTCAACCCATCATTCTGGGTAACTTTAAGTGCTCCAAATTGATGACAATTCTACATTGTTTGATTGCGTGATGTGCGTTGCATTTGTAGTAGGGGAGAGCGGGGCACAGTGAGACGGCAGGCACAGTGAGACAAAGCCCGTAGCGTCTAGCTGGTACTGTTTATAGATCAACCCTCTTTTGTATAATACAAAAAGTAAGTAAGTGCGAGTCTGACCTATATCTGGAATGCCTAGAGGAGACCGGGGTAAGTTGTGCCGCGCGGTAAGTAGTGCCGCCCACTGTTGGGGTGAAATGAAGAACTGGGTAGAGAAGCCAATGCCACCCATGTATAGGCCTACACACTTGGTCAACATCATTATGCACCAAGAAATAAACTGCCAAATATAATGCTATGAATAGGTACACTCATGAATTCAATTTTGTTGTGGAAAACCTGAAGTGACACGGAGTGAAATTCTTGTTTCTTGGTCATTTGGTGTTTGTAATACGATGATGTCCCTAATGTAGAATGAAGCTAGGAGGCACATCTAGACATTTTTGGTGTTAGATTTCAGCTTTCATAGTTGGTTTATTTTTGACAACCAGTTTTCTCCAAAAAATTGATTCGGGGTAAGTTGTGCCGTTTTCATTGGGATGAGTTGTGCCTATGGTTAACATATTATTTAATTTTTAGAATCTATTTTGGTCTGAATTTTATGCAAAGCCTAAACACGTTGGAAAATGACTCACACTGAGAAGAACATGTGTTAAAAGTGTTGTACCACCCTCTAAACAATAAATAATTTTTGTTTTGCAGCATTTTGAATTTTTGTGTAAAATGGCTGATAAATGTTTGATAAGGTTCATGTAACATATCGGCCACATGCTAAACACATGATACAAATGATCTTTGTAAAGAAACAGGTGGAATACAAGGTTTTTCTGGAATAAACTAAGCGGAACAACTTGCCCCGACATGCGGCACAACTTACCCCGGTACCGGGGCAAGATGTGCCACTTGACCTACTTTTTTCAAATGCCTGCCATGATCATCCCATTGGTCCAGTTGCCCTGAAATATGGCTCGATTGAGGCCTAGGTATTATATTTTGATATCTGATTTTCAGATTACACGATTGATTAAGCTTTGGTTTTTTGGAAAATCACTTGAAGTAAAAATGGCACAACTTACCCCGGTCTCCCCTACACAGCATATCGAGAGTGGAATTTCAATATTTTGGCTTTTGGCCAGTAAAAGTAAATAATTTTGCTAAACGACTTCTTGTTATAATTCCCAAGAAAAATTGTATAATGCAATTCAATTGCCAGGAATTCAAACCTTGATTATTTGTCTTAGTTTAGTGAGATGATGAACCACAACACAGGCATCCAGTCTGCAGGATTCAAAAATTTTATATAAGAGAGCTGCGTGGGGCACTGTGAGACAGTTGGAGGCGGGGCACTGTGAGACAGTTGGAGGCGGGGCACAGTGAGACATAATAAAATACATTTAAAACAACCTGAATGTAAGGCATAGCTTACAATTCACTATTAGAAACAAAATGCCTGCAATAAACTACTATGGTTACTAAATTTAGACAATGAAAGCAATTTTGAATTTCTGTAGATTTTTGAATTTGGATTAGTAGTTTTTAATTGAACAATCCAAACATGTATACATTTTCACACTTAAGATAGTTATTAAATGCAGATCAGAGGAAATATCGAATATTTATGTTGCATGGGCATTGAGCGGTTCCCGCTGGTCCATGTTTCATATCTTCGGTTTTCCCTTCCGATGTGTAAATGACATTTTAGGCCACATTTGTATGAAAACGTTGGTATGAACACTAATTATTGTTGCCTAATGATATTGAACACCTAATGCTCTAATCTCACCGAACTTTCTATGTATATATATGTGACTGACCATCCATAACGTGTATGATAATGTATGTACAGTCTAAAGTATCATGAAGATTGATTGTAGCTGAAAGTGACTATTTGATTACCATGAATGGGTGCTAAAGATTATGAAATGCTATGTACTTGACCATGGTGCTCAGCTTTATGGTGCCTTGAGATTTTCTAAAATATGTAGGAATGTATTGGTTTCTATAGTGCTAGATAGTTGTAGATAGTTGTAGATATTATTAGTCATCAATAAGTTAAACTAGTATCATTAATGTCATCACTTCATCAAACCATAATTCATAATAATACCAGTATTATAATATTGTTATTGTATAATTCATTTCCAATTGTTTTATTGTCGTCCAGAAGCTTTGCTTGGGTACTGCATACCACATGATTTAAAACGACATTAAATAAAGTTTTACCATACCATACCATATACAGGGTTTGCCCTTTCCTGTGGTCGAACTCAGATGGCTGGATGATGAAGCCAAGACTATGTAGCCCATGGAGGGGATGTTGCCCTAATACTCCCATCCCCCCCCCCACCGGCTAAGGTGCTAATTAATAAAGTAAGTGTTCTGCTAGATGAGCACTGCTAGCACCTGGCCAATTAGCCTAGCAAGCCTGGTTTTGCTATGATGACGTCACAAACACAATATAATCAAATTCATGCTATCCAAAACTTCATTTGGGACATCGTTCATGTCAACACAATCTTAAAACTGACAAACTTTTCCCGCTTCTGGGAAGAAATTCAGGTGGGCAGTATACACTTATTTATGAATTTGCTATAACATTTTGGAATGATCAGATTTACAAAATATTTGATTTATAGTGTGATTTTTTAGCATCTCTCTTAGTCTCTAAGAGAGCCGGTATTGTTACTGTCAACCTGGAAAATCTTGTGAGTGTATTATCTGCTGTCTATCATCCTCAATCCTAATGCCACTTACAGTACATCATGCCATGCACATACACATGAGGCATTCAACTTTTGGTGCTTGTGAATTGTATAATAAAGCCTCCAGCAGGGGAAACCCATTCTATCCACGCGCATGCATACCAATAATAATCCCCTCTAACATTTGAGTTAAAGCTCAGGTCACATGACCACCCCAGTTGCCAGCTATAAATGCCTGTCACAGACATGTCACTCACCCAAACTATCCACCTATCCTACTTTTTTGGCCTCATATTTCACATGGGAGCCCACAACAGTCTAACTCCTCTCTCATTTCCGTTTGCCAACTCCACCACCAATCTCCCACCAGGAGTGCATGAAACACCATATTCTCATATTTTACTCCGCCACAGAGAGAGCCACTTCTCATAACCTTTTTCCGACAGGTGGCAGCACCTATCTTCATCTGTTTTTACCTGGAGACAGCCTGCACCATACGCAACAGGCGCGTTGCCCCTATGTTATCATTGATGCGATTGCCTGCTAACGTGCCTGTAACAAACCTTCTGATTGCCCTGCATTCTCTTTTTAGTACATGCCACCTACCAGGACGACTTGCTCCTGCTACAAATCACGCTGTATGGTCTCACACAGGCCTCCAGCTAATATCTGCTTGCCATCTACACCAACTTACTTTAACATGACTGTGTCAATATGCACCATCACTTCACAATAATGCATTGTCAAACTTTTTTCACTAATGGGCATTTTCTAGTACCCTATAAGACAATACAGGCGTATGCAATTCAAATTAGGAGATTGCAGAAGCAGGGTCATTTTGCAAATAGGATACAGATATGGTGGAAATGCAATACTTGACCTTCTACATCTCACTTATTTTGATAATGTTGTGGCATGCAAATATTTTTTTCCTTTATAGTATTTGCATATTTTGAAGAAATGCATAACTAGTGGGAGCCTATGTCAAAATCACATGACAATTTCTAATTAACATACATCAACAGTAGTGATCACAAACTGTTATACATTGTTTGTTACTATTTGTGCTTTTAGCAGTTAAACTTTTGGCCTAATTATTGGTTGTAACTTTTACTATGTAGTATAATATTTGAATAAAAAGCTCAAAATAACACAGAACTCTCGAAGTTAGCTATTTACAGAGGCAGGAATGTTGTGTGACGGAAGGACACATGCACTGTGACGGAAGGACAATGGCAGTTTGTTGTGATGGTTGTGTGGTTGTTGGTGTGTTGGTGGGGCTTGCGGTTGGTTGGTTGTTGGTTAATTGAGCAGTCCTGAATTTTGGGTGATGCTGAAGGGTTTTTCAAGGAAAGATAGATGTTTGTTGATAGCGGCTGGTCGAATGGTGGATGGCTCATGGTGGTTGGTTGAACGGGGAAGGTGGTTGATTTAGTGGTGGTTGATTGGTTGAGTGGCAATTGCTTCCTTCCCCATTCAATTTTAGTTGAACAGTGGTGATTGGTTGAATAGAACAACAGTTACTATAATTGTTGAATAGCGCATGGTCAGGTATAAAAGTGGTTGATTGAGCATTAGAGGTCGGTTGGGCAGTGGTTGGTCAGAGGCGGTCACTGGTGGTTCCAATCTCACAAGTATATTAAAAATGGATCATAATAAAGGTGCTTTCCGGAAGTTTGGTTTTTATAAATACCATAATTCCCCATGACCAAAACCAATTTTCATGAAAAAAAACCACTTGCTCTGAAGAATACCAAAAATATGTGAAAAATACCAAACTGGTATTTTCTTGTACACACTGGTTTTGCACAATACCACTAATATCCTAAATTTTTTAGAGTGTATCGCATATAAGTGTTGCAATCTGGCAAAGAACAGCGATAACTCTATATATATAGTATCTGTTAGATACCTTGTCATATTAATGAAGAAAGGCATGACATTGTCTTGATAGCATCTGTCTATCTCTCCCAGACAAGCTCTCAGGGTGATCTCCGAAGTGGAATCCTTTGGTACACCCTGGAATAGAAAAATAAATTAATCACATTTAAGTACATAGCAACAACTATTTAACTCTTAAGATACGCAAAGACAAAAAGCAAGTAAAATTGGCTAAAGGATTTACCCATCTCAAGTCACATTCTATCAAATGAAGTCTTCTAGCTTCACACCAGACTCTCAAGTCAGGAAAAACCTGAAACATCAAAGTTGAAAAAGAAAATTAAAAAAATGTATGTCCCAAGATAATGGTCTATATTTATAGAACCCACAAGTCCGACATTTTATGGAAATATGTTGGGAAAGAACCTTTGGTTCAGGAGTTATAGCAATTTTAGTTTCCTCTGCCCTTAAAAAGGTAATTTTCAAATAACTGACATATTTTGTCTCGTGCCAATGCTGATACATAGATAAATTCTGCACTTTCAGACATAAAATTTACTGTACACTGCCTCAAGGGGTGCACTTGAAAGATGCTATCTGCAATCTGACTTTTGTCAGACCACTCCTTGAATATGGCAATATATTTTTTGATAGTTGTACCAAGGAGCTGTCTGACAAACTTGAGGCTGTACAGTTGGAGGCTGCAAGAACTGTGACTGGGGCGAAGAGATATACCTCCCGAGAAGCTCTTTATAAAGAACTGGGATGGATCTCATTGGAACATCGGAGAACTCTTCACCAACTACAGAAACTTTACTACATCTGTCACGGATTAAGTCAAGAATACCTGAACGATGTGTGACAAGTGCTGTCACGTTACTTCATTTTTATAATTAATTATTTAGGAAAACTCTTGCATTATATGAAATGGACTCAAGGCGAGCATGCCGTCTACGTGCTGCTATAAATCAAAAGGGCATGCTCCAATGTCTAGCAGTACAAGTCTCAAGGATATCTCAGAGGGCAGCAAACTAAAGAGGCGATCTAAAGAATTGCTCTGTTGTCAAGCTCAGCATAGCCATGCTATATTAACTGATGCCTCAGAGATAAAACCCTTATGGGCCTCTGGCTTCAATTCCTAGCTCTGCTTATTAGCGGCTGTTATCCAATAGCTAGGCAGAGTGTATCAGCAAGCAGGCAGAGAGATGAGCTGAGAGATCCAGCAGAGGAAACAGTTCCTGAGCTCTGTCTATATCGTAACATCAGATAAGTATCATGATTTATATTCCATCAGTTAGACAGTCATCATTGCAGTTTTACCTTGGGAACTAAATTTTAAGGGATCAAATTGGCCTGTACTTGTTATGGCACCAATTTGATCCAATTCTAAATTCATAATTGTTTTTGTGAACTGAGTGAATTGTTAGAAGAGAAGGAATAATTGAGAGCTTGTTTTCTCAAATAAGACATTGTGATGTTTTAATTATGTTTAATGAAGGAGTTTGAGCTACAGCTCCTGGGTTCAGATATGTGATCAATAATATCAACTGCAGAATGTCCTAACAACTCGCAGATTTTACAATTGTTATGTAATTAAGGAAATCATTTACAAATGTTATGTAATTAAATAAATTATTGTTTTAAAGGTTAAATCAGAGTCATAGTTGTGTATTTAAGTTCAATGACATCAGACCGGCCAGAGTGCGGTTCCGGCCTCAATAAACACAGCCAAGCTGATTATTAAACCTTGTTTTAACAGAATCATCACACAGACGACATGGTGGACAACCGAACCGCTGGGATGTCTTTGAAAAATCTACCCAGAAAATCGACTCTGGCGACCTTGAGCATCCAAGGACGAATGGATCATCTGAAGGACGAAAGGACGAGACACAACATGGCCATAAAACATCTCTAAAACAACGTGGGAGCACCAGCACCAATAAATAAAAGTTAAGTAAAAAAGAAATATGAAATGCATGCGTTGTAAGAAGTTAGAAAGCATTTTTGTACTTTTTCCTTAGCAATTATTCTGGGTGTTTTATGGGCATGACAATGAATTTGCTATGCCTATTTCAAATGCAGTGAGTTATTATTATGGCTAGTTATGTTAAGTTTTGGTGAGTTTTCTGGTAGATTAGCTCGTGAAAGTACATCAGCTCATTTAGAAGGTTGGATTACAAAAAATACAACAAAATTGATTAAGAGAGACGAAACATTACATTATTCTTCCTGGCTAAGTTTAGGAGGTCCAGGTCAGTTAGACCTGCCAATATTGGTTTTAATTAAGATTATAGATCCGTTTGCAATAAAAGTACCACTAGAAAGAATAATAGGCGTATTGGTACCATTACATTTACAAAAGCATAACAGGAGGTGGAGTACAGAAAGTAAAAATACACGTAAAGGAAGTAAAGATAGTTTGGGAGATACATCCATAGTGGGTTCACCTAATAAAGGTGAAAATCCTTTCAAATTATTAGATGGAGCAAGTATTATGGAAAATAATGATGAAATAGCACCAGAAGACCAAAATGATGCTATAAATAATTTAGAAAGAGAACCAGAAATAGAAGCAGGTGCAGTTGGTGGGCATGAGGTTGAGATTGATGGTCGGGAGAAGTTGATAACTGATAATACTGATAATACTGGGAAGGAGAGACAGGAAGAACAGGGAGATAGAGAAGCTTCTGAGGAAAGAGAGGAAGATAGAGTTAATGTAGGAGATAGAGAAGCTTCTGAGGAAAGAGAGGAAGATAGAGTTAATGTAGGAGATAGAGAAGCTTCTGAGGAAAGAGAGGAAGATAGAGTTGATGTAGGAGATAGAGAAGCTTCTGAGGAAAGAGAGGCAGATAGAGGGACTTCTGAAGATAGAGACACTGAAAGTGACTCCTCGGAAGAAAATGATAATCTTAACATAGGAAAAGAGGAGGTGCAAGCCGAAGTACATGTAAATACTGATAAATTGACAGTAGATAATATTGAAGTCAGAAATGATACTGTCACGCAGGATGAATTATTAGATAATCTTACAAATGCGACAAATACAAAGGATACACTGACTGATACAGCAACCACAAGTGCGACAAATACAAATGATACACTGACTGATACAGCAACCACAAATGCTACAATCACTAATAATACAGTGACTACACGACTATCCAGACAACAACCAATACTTAAAACATTAGGTACGGACCCCAAAGGTAACACGTTTGATTACAGTTTGTCTACCAAAAGACAAATTATTAGACCGACAAAAACGACAACGACGACTACTGATACAGTCACGACCACTAGTATTAGTACACCTTCTGTTTCTAGCATAGTACATAGGATAAATACCCAAAATACACAAGTCAGTGGAGGGGCTAGATCGAAGGATACAGTAACATCCAAAAGTAAGGAGGGGCATGCAAAAAACCCAATAGGAGAATCAAGACAGGAAAAACAATCGGAACTAATTACAATGGCTTCGAGTAACCCAGTGGTACGTCCTTCAGACTTTGCACCAAAACATTTTAGTGGGACAGGAGGGGAAGACCCTCGGGATTGGTTCAAATCTTTCCTTGATTATCTAGAGTATCAGGGATTAGCAGGAGATTTTCCTGCTTCTTTAAGACGTCTTCGTTTATTCTGTAGATCAGCTGCTAGGTCTTGGCTTTCAATTCATGCTGAATCATTTGAATCAATTTCTGATCTCCAGAAGAAGTTCGAATCGGATTTCGGGGAATTTCATTGCAGAGAATCGAAATTACAGGCTTTAGAAACAAAAAATTACTCAAGAATCAACCATTGACCTCATATTTAGCAGAAATAAAAGATCTTGTAAAATCGTTAGAATTGGGTGAAATGAGCGTACAGGATCACTTTCGTCGTGGGTTGCCAGCTAAAATTAGAAGAGCATTGAGTTTAGCACCTCCCAAGGACTTTAAGGACCTTTTCAACAAAACGCAGGGTTACCTAGAAACCTTAAATCCTTATGACGAGGAAGGATTGAATGATTCAACTTATTTCCCAATGCTTATGAACTTTGAGACCAAATTGGACAGAGTTGCTACCCAATTGAATAAGCTTAGTGAGGAGCAACAGTATCAGAAAAGCAGTGCTCAAAATTTGAATGATATGGACAGAAATAGATCGGATAGTAGAAAACCGATAGATTTCAGATATAGTGAGGAAAGGTCAGAACCAAATCCTAGAATTATGGAAAGATCTAGACAATCTACTCCTTTCACTGGTCAGTTCAGGGGCCGTTGTTTTTTGTGTGGAATAGTTGGTCACAGAGCAAATGAGTGCAGATCTGGTAGATGGAGAAATCAATTGCCCCCAAATCAGGGTCCATTTGAAAATTATCAACCGCAATATGATCAACAAAGAATGCTAATGCCTCCAACATTGCCACCTTCGATGCCACCTCCAATGACCTATAGTCAGTCATTGCAGAATTACCAAGGGTACAATCAGCCTTATCAATCATATCAGGGTAACACGGCACAAAATGATAGATTCCCAATGAATTATCATCAAAATGAGAGATCAGGTAGATCTTACAGGAACGAAGGTCCTAGAAACAGTTCTAGACAACAAGGTGGCCAGCAAAATCGAAGGAGGGACCAGAATAATGGCAGAAAATATGAAGGAAATGGTCAGAAGAGACAAAATGCACCAAAATGACTGATCCCAGAAGAATCCAGAGCCAATATAAGTGATAGCACTTCCTCTGGATCTGATACTGACCTACATTCTAATAAAGGTCAGGGACAAGATATTAATTGCAATTCAAGTGATCGAAATAGCAAATTAGCAAACAAAATTGTTAGTTTAAATACAAGCAGTGATAACTTGTATGAGTCAGACTTGAGCTGTGAATACTACAGTATAGATGAAACTGATATTGTAACTAGCAATCTGGATCCATTGGCTCCAGAATTTAAATTAGAAAGTGACAAAATGTGTCATTTTAGCGACAGGCCTGACAATATTGAGATGCACGAAGAAATAAGTGAAAATTGCGAAGGAAAGCTACACGAAGCTGAAGTATTGAATTTGAATATTGAGTGGTCTAATTGTGAATTGTTGAATGAGTTCTATACAGTGGTTGAGAGCGAACAACCACCTGTGGAATTTTATAAAGCAATTACGGCCAGAAAAATTAGTTTCTTGGAAGAAGTAACAGAGAATGAAACAAAAAGACAACTAGTAGAGCGTCCCAGATATGCAGATTGTGGCATTGACTACAGTGAAGCTTTGAAAGAGTACAGTAGTCGGCCAATAATGCAAGAGGTAGAAGCTCCTAAAATAGCTGATAAGGTCACAGGTTCAAATCCAGCTCAAGGAGATGTGGATTTCATGCCTATAGTCCATACAGATTCAAAGAATCTATTGAAATGTACGCTACCAGATAAGACAAAAGCACTAGCATTGTATGATACTGGCTCGTCTATTAGCATTGTAAATCAGTCCTTGATCAATCGAAGTTCTTACTTACAGAAATTAGGGACAAAGAAACTTGAGGATCCATTTAACTTGCTGGTTGGGAATGGAGAATCCATTCGGGTTACTGAATTGGTAGAATTCATGGTTGATATAGGGGGAACTCAATTAATCATGAAGGGCCATGTTTATTCAGTTTCTGCAAGTTTTGAAATGGTTATAGGAGCAGATTTACAAGAACAAGCTAAAGCTATTTATGATTCAGCAAATCATACGTTATTGATACAGGCCCCGACTATTGCAGTATTGTCTGATTTAAATGTTGATCTGCAAGCAGGAGACTCAGCATTTTTAGAAATTTCGGCGGCAGAAGATAGGCCATATCTGACTGGTGATTTTGAATTGAATGTTGATTGTGAAATTGCTGAGTTAACCTCTAGTAGATGTTTATTGCGATTCGACAGGGGCAAGGCAAGATTGCCCATTGCCAATGATAGTGTTAGACCGAGACGACTGGCTAAGCATACTTTAATAGGCTATTTGCAGTTGGAAAATAACGTGCAATCGTTTCTACATTGCAAAGCAATTGAACAAGAGGGAAATAAATTGAGAATGATATTTGCAGAAGCAAATATAGCAGACAAGATATACAATGCAATTATTGACTTGGGACCAGAAACGACTGAAAAACTAGACCGAGAACGACTGGATAGCAGCAATGTAGAGATGTCTCCAGAGGAATTAAGAGATTATCGGCTGAAGAAATTCCCTTGGAACGACAAGGACGACCCACGACTGCTTCTACCGACACGACAATTGATAGAGAATGAAGTAAGTTCGGAAGATAATCGATTCAGTGACGATGAGAACCAAAGATTGATTGACATTTTATGTCAACATCGAGAGGCAGTATCTCTCTTCTCTGAGATTGGATTAGTAAAGAGATATATTTTGGATTTAGAGCCAGAAATAGTGGGAAAACTTAAACACAATGGTGTACCGTACATTGCCAGTGCTGAAGACGAATCTTTCGTAAAAAAGGAAATGGAGAAGTTGTGTGCTCTTGGAGTGTTTACGAAGGGCCTGGCGGAAGTGACGAGCAGTATGTTTTTGGTCAGACGAACGCCGACATCGAAGCCTCGTATCGTGACCGACTTAAGGGCCGTCAACAGGGCCTTACGTCCTGCAAATAGACCTGGTACGACAGTAGTATCTTTTATCAGGGAGTTCGGCCGAAGGCCCGGAAAATTCCTAAGTTCCATTGATTTGATACAAGCTTATCATAGTGTGAAACTAACGACAGAATCTCAACGATTCTTGGGAGTATGTACAAGTAGAAATGGGCCTATATACAGATACAAAGCGTTGCCAATGGGCCTCGGAATAAGCTGCAGCGTATTCAATGAAATAATTGATAGAATATTGGGAGAACATGATGAAGAGTATCGGAAGCAAGTTTTCCAATACTTCGATGACATTTTATTGTGTTCACAAACAGCAGAAGAACATCTGCGACTGCTTGAAAGGATATTTCAGTTATTCGCGAAGCACGGGCTGATGGTATCACCGAAGAAGTGCTTCTTTGCAATAAAAGACAAGGTGACTTTCTTAGGCTACGATATCCTCATTTCTGATAGCGAAGATCCCAAATTGAAAATTAAGGAGAGTAGGATAGAGGCCTTGCTTAAAATGGAGAGACCGACTAGCAAAAAGCAGGTTAAAAAGATCCTAGGTGCAACTCAATATGTAGCAATGTTTCTTGAAGGTTTTCAGAAAGTGATGCGTCCCCTGACAAAACTGCTGTGCAAAAATGTGGAATTTGAGTGGAATGAGGAACAGGAAGTGGCTTGGAAGAAGTTGAAGGAACTTCTGACTACGCCACCTGTTCTGGCGTTCCCCACAGAGCAGGGTAAATTCGTAATTGCGTGTGACTCGAGTAGAGAGGCGGATGGCGCTAGTCTTTTTCAGTACAGGAAGGTCCAGAAGGGAAACCAAAATTAGCTTTAATAGCTTACATGAGCAAGGCATTAAGCCGAATAGCAGCGACAGCATATAGTGCGACCGAAATTGAAATGATGGGCTTGTATATAGCCATGAATAGCTTCCGCAATCTATTGGGAACAGGGCATTTCCTGTGTCTGACAGACCACAAGGCCATACAGCATATTATGGAGAGTGGGTCAGAATTCGCAAATAGACGAATTGAACGTCTATATTGGAAAATACAGAATTTCCAAACTAGCATAGTCTATAGTCCTTCAAGTGACCCAACCATACAGTTAGCTGACTTGTTGAGCAGGCATCCAAATGCTTCATGGAAAAGGGAGGACCCATACATAATACCACAAGCCTTGTCAGAGAAGGATTTAGCTGAAAACACTCATTTTAGTGTACAGAATGAACAGAAAGAAGGTGAATTCGAGGACACCTTGAGATGGTCGAAAAATGATGGATACACATTATATCCAGTACTGACTAGGGCAGCTATGAGAAGAGTCGCTGAGCACGGCTTAGATAAGGCTTACGAAAGCCCAAAACCAAAATCAATTAACAGACAGGGAGCTAGGGCAGACAGTCAAAAGACCGGGGGGTCTGAGACCGCTACAGCTCCAATAGAAAGCCTGGCGAGAGAGGCCCCACCGGAGCAAGGCCCCGAGGGAGAGCCCCCAGACTTAGAAGACATAGAAATTGAAGGAGAAATGCATCACAGGGATGACAATTATATAGATTTGGAAGGAGAGAGACTGAATTTTGAGCCCATACCAGATGGACTGAGTGGAATCAAGTTCCTTAGTGAGGTTAATCCAAATCCTGTTGTACTTAGTAGGATACCTAGGCAGGCAGATTTGGATCCCTTAATTAAGAAATACATTGCCGACGTATTGACTAAAGTGAGAATCCCAACGACGAGACAATCTCTGATAGCAGCACAGAAAACTGACTCTTTTCTGGGACCATTGATCCAATACATACAGTATGGTAAGCTGGCTGGTGAAACAGGAAGTTTAAAAACGGTAATTCGGCTCTCGGAAGAATTCGTGATATTGGACGATTTATTGTACCATTTGAGGGTGTCAGCTAAATTAGATAATCTGAGATTACGAGTAGCGCTACCTGAGAAATACGTTGGAAGTGTCCTGGAGTTCTATCATGAAACTTCCGGTGAAACTCATATGAAAGCTGATAAGCTTATGAGTGTAATCGGAATGCACTTTTATGTCAGAAATCTGTATAAGCATGTCATAACGTACATACAGACTTGTTTGCAATGTCAGAGACTCGTTCGAAATCTTACATCAGATAAAGACAGAGAGTTACAACCCAGATTGATAGAGGCCAACGACAGGGCATTCGATCATATAAGTATGGACTTGTTGTGTATGCCGTCGGCGAATGGGTACCAATATGTAATTATGGTCCAGGATGTCCTAACAAGGTTCCTGATTGCTCATCCGTTGAAAGACAAAAGGGCTGAGACAATTGTGAAGGTTTTGTGGGAAAGGGTGTTTATGCCATATTTCATACCTTCGCGTCTTACCTGTGACAGGGAGACCTCGTTTCAAGGTCATATCATGAAGGCCATACAGGAAAGCCTGAAAATAGTCGCTAGGGCATGTAAGGTCCATGGGCATTCTTCGTTACCCGTTGAAAGAAGTGCGAAGACACTGAGAAGTTGGCTTACTGCTAATTTAGAGTACAACTACGATGAATGGCCAGGGAAGGTCGAGTCAGTAAATGATCAAACTGGGTTCAGTCCGACATTTCTAGTGTTTTTGAGAGAAGAGAAGTCAATTGGTGATTTTGAGTTGTTGCCAATTAACAAACTGACAGCGACATACACAGAGCATGTTACAAAAATGCTAGAAAAACTTGATACCTTGATGCAAACGACCATTAAAATTAATAATGGGAAGAAGGTGCGACAAGCTGCCCAACATTTAAGCAGAAGGAAGAAAATCAGAGAATTTATTCCAGGGCAGTTGATTTTGTTGTTTGCGCCAGAACATACAGGGTTGAGAAAAAGTTTGAAGGTAGCAATGAGTCTCATTGGACCACTTTGGATCTACAAAAGATTTGATGTAAATTCTTTCATAATAGCAAATATTTTGAATCAAATTTTGCCAGGAAGTTATCATCAAAGTCGATTGATCCATGTAACTGTCAGGGGAAGCAAAGGGGAGCAAATGACAACAATTGAGGAAGTTAGAAAGAATTATAATGATGTTTTAGAAATGGCAAAGCAGTTGCAGAAAACAAGTCGGTTAGAAATGCAGGATGCATCATTGCTTCTCACGATGTTGAACCTGGACGAAGAAAGGAAGTCCCTGGAAGGCCAAAGGTTACAGGTTTATGAGGTTCAGTCTGGAAACGAGAAAATTCCAAATGACATTGAGGACCACGTGAGGATACCTAGCGATGGGACCAACGACCAGAGAAGGGACCTGAGGGCAGACGAGGTCACCTTGGGTCGTGTGACCAAGGCTAGGTTCCATGGGGGATATCTCCAGTTGCATATCAAAACAGGCCTGGAAAGATTAAACCAATGGTACACTATAGCCAAGGAAACAGGATTGTCAACTATGATGGAACCAGTGAGCAGTGGCTCAATGATTAGAGTGAAAGGCTCTTTTAATAGGTTCCAATCAGAATTAATGGCAAATCCATTACTGAAGGAATCTCAATTAAACGAGATAATGCAGTGAGCTGCATTAAATATAGTCTAAATTGATATATTATAAGTCATATATTTGTTATATTATTGATTATTGTGTGTGCATAGAAATATATTGAGTACTATTGATATTATGATCATAATTTTGTATTATTGTGTGAAATATAGCGTGTAAATACAGGACGTAAAACTCGTCCATCCAACATGTGGGCCAAACTAATTCTTGGCAGGCTCTCATTTTGTCCTTGAGTCGAGCACGTGTACAGTTTGTTGCACTTCAGGGGTAATAGGAGAAGCCTCATAAAGATGAGTCGGGGGCAAGGGTTACTTGAAAGGCAGACTCAGTAATCAATTTATGAGCATTATGTGAGTGCAACATGCATTCTGAGCATGCAAACAAATACAGCACCCTGGATACAATAAGTCACAAGTGCAAAACAACAAGTTTGTTGCACTCATTTAGCAGATATAGAAAAATAAATATATCATGACTAATTGTGTTAAACAGAAAAATTATAGTTAATTGTTACATAAAGGTTATAGGATATGGATTATAAGTATCTTGTGGTCTCCAGGGTAGTAATATGAGAAGATAGAATATTGGAAGGGATACATAATAAGTACAACTGGGATTTATAAGATAGCCATGTGAGCTAAAGAGATTAAAAAGGGGAGCTAGGTGAGCTCAAATACAGAGTTTAGAGAATAGAGAGAGCTAGGTGAGCTAGAAGAGTAATTATGGAGAGATAAATTGGAATGACTAATAGGATTTAGTTCATTGAGTCGGCCGACGAATATAAGCACCTTTATTGTATTATCATTACAATAAGTATAAACTTGAATGTTTAAGAAGTGACCTTAGAGCGAGGGCTTAAAAGTTCTTATGAACCAGTGCACGGGTTTATTAAGTTTTCTTGACAGCCATTTGGAATGAGTAAGGTGCTTGAAGTACTTAAATCCTGACGAGGATGAGTACTGTTTGCAATAAGGCAAACATAAGGTGATATAATTCTAGAAAATTATCACCACCAGTAACTGTTTTTCTGACCTAATACAATTTCTTCTGTAAAGTCAGCATGGCTAAGAAGAATGGACTGCATATCCCAGTATGCATGTCCCATAATAATTATTGCAGATCTTACATCGATCAGAGTAATAATGAGTACAAATGATAAATTACAATACACAGGATACGAGGAAATATCACTATGAAGCCTCTTATCAATCTCCATATCCTCAGCCATTTGTTGAATGAAAACAAGTAGCACCTATATTGACTTCTGTAGTCAGCCATTTGTTATAAATAATTTCATGAGCAGTTTAATCATATCGAATGTTCGAAGGATATCATTCAGACAGGAAAATCTTCAAGCAGATTTGCCTAGTATTTGCTATACAACTTTGATCGTTCATAATGTTTGGCAAGAAGAATCAGATGAATCAGCTATTCCTTTATGCCAAAAAGACCATTGTTGTTAACTTTAAGCAAGTGTGCATGTAAGGCAATTCATCTAGGGCTGTTGGCTGGGCTTCTCGGGAATGGAGTTTAGATAAATCTCTAATAAAGGCCCTCTCAAGAAAGTCCAAGTCATCGTAAGAATTACTGGATACATTTTTCACACACTATCAGAATCTTCTTAAGTAGTTTCAAGACCAAGATAGAAATGAAAATAATGATAGTCAATTAGCAATGTCAAAGGGTGTTAATAATTTTATAATATTAAAAGAATAAAATTGATTAAGAAAGTTAGCAATCGACCGTACAGAGGGCAGTGTGAGCGAGGGCCAAAATGGAAAAAAATAGAAAAAACTACCAATCACAAGCCATAGGAAGGAGGGGGTCAAGAGAAAAAAGGGGTCCAAAAATTTGAGAGGCCGTGCGCACCGAGAGACTATGCTACAAGATACAGTGCATCTGCAAAAATCTTCACATCACTACTGATTGTCATTGGAGAAGGTTAAACTTGGAAGGTTGAAAATACAAGATGGATAAGTTGCCTGGAGTCGGCAGAGGGTATCAACTCTTCGGAGCTAGACCCAAAGAGCCAAGGCCTGGAGCTCCTCTCGTAGTACCAGTTGAACCTACGAGAAGGACAGTCATTACATCGTTAGGCAGAGGCCTAAAGCTTAAGATAAGCTATGCTCCCGAAGAGAACGACTATTTGAAGGATGAATCGAAGGACCTTACTTCATCGACCACGATCAGTACCAGCGAAAATGACGAGTCATTCCCAATTGAAGAACCAACAGTGACGAGCGGTCGACGGGTACGCTTCCGAGAAGTCGATGACGAACGTCGAGTTCGAATTGGCCTTACAGTCTCGAAGGAAGGAAGAGGGAAAAGAACTGTCAGCCAGAGATGTAAACCGTACACTCCCCAGAAGGACCTTTATGAACGATTGGCACGATTCGAGAAAGCGAAGGCAGAGTGGACGACGGACTCTGGATGTCAAACGGAGGGAGGCCGAGAGTGTCATCTTCCAAAGGACGCGGTCACCCAGACCAAAGGAAAATATGTCAACATGAGAGACACCAATTCGATCGGAACGAACGTACGTTGTGACCACTACAATGGTGAGAAGCCGCGTGTCTTAAGAACTGTTAACGAATACTACTTACAGCAACTTAGAAGTTCGCAACATTTTCAACAGAAAACGCCTTTTTTCTTCCAACATGGATTAGTTAATGACGTTCATATTGAGGAGCTAATAGCCTGTGGGGATGTATCGGAGGATGCCTTCCTTGCAAAGATGGATGAATTGTCGGGAATTTACGTTGGTAAGGGAAGGGAGAATCTAAGGGCGGTGTTTCATGTGATGGCTAGGCGGTTTGAAGAGAAGGCTGAAGAGAGGAGACCTTGGGTGATTGGGCGATTTAAGAGGTGGGAGCGTTGTTAAATTGGAATTAAGGGGTTAGGATTTATGGGTATTAATAGTATATGTAAGTTTTGAGACATTTAAAGAATAATTTGTTGATTACAAGGCAGCTGTGTAAATTGTATAATTAGAAGATATTAACGAGTGTGAATATGATTATAGAAATAACTGAGATAATGGGAATACGTGAAGGACACTGAATGTTTGAATGTATATGTTTAATATAGCGATTAAGATGCAAGTTAATGGTACTGTTTTTCTAAACTTGCTGATGTTTAAGTCAGGGAAGTGGTTAGCAGATGGTTTAGCTATTATTGATACAACTAGTACAATAATTCTAATTCAATCTATCGAATTTTCCTCTATATGCATCGAGGATTGTTATTTTATACCATCATTTGATGAAAACTGTTTTAAGATTTGTAATACATATGTCATCGACCAGGTATGTCGTTAAACTGCAATTATTTCGATTACGTCTGTAATTGGATCTGTCATCGACCAGGTAAGTCGTTAAACTACAAGTAATTTGAACACAGGTTGTTCATATCAAGTATTGGTATTGCTGTCATCATTGTGAATACCATATTTTCAGTAAGACTGTCATTAGGAGTTCCTATTTGGCAAACGTTAAAGAAAATCGGACGAACATTGAGTATATATATGACATAACATATTAATTATCTGCTTTAGCCATCTTTGTGGGTAATGCTTCATGCATGTCTCGCAGGCATAATGACGAGGATAGCTTTGCTGTTAAGGTCCTTGATGTCTCTCATAATAATGAGACGATTGTATGATAGTATAGTTTAATGTAATCGAACAGTTTTAATGTGAAGAAAGAAAAATCATTGTGAGTGAATGGATTGAATTGAAGGTTGAACTGTAAACACATCGTTTTATTGAGGTCAGAAGGCATGTTGCCTTTTATAATAGAATTATCGCCTTAATGTATGTGTTAAACATCTGAGATAACGATGATTTGCTTAAATTGACAGGATACAGATTGTCAGTTGCATATATGAAAATATGTCAGGTATATGATACAGATTGTCCTTTGAATACATGTTAAAATATCGGGAATAAGTCCGATATGAGTAATTAAATGGTTGATATTGAAAAGTTGAGTTTGTCTACATAACAGTGATCTACGAAGTATATTATCATTGCTAAGTTGAACTGTGAAATCTTGATCTGGGTTGCGATCCTATTATACAGGATGTGTTGCTCATAATGGTAAGGGCAGGTAACTGACAGATCAAGAGAATGTCGAAATATTAATGAAGTCCAGCTTGGGTAATTTTACCTAGGCCAAATCCTTCAAAAGAGCAGTCTGGTTGTGTGAAATCTGAATTTCTGTGTGAGAAGATTTGATAAATTAATGGCTCTTCTGCAATTTATGTAATGAGAATGAGACTTGGGTCGTTTATAGAGTGGTTAACGAAGAGTGAGTTCTATAAATTTCAGCAATTTAGGGTCATTATTTACGGCGTTATGAACATAAGAAGTATCTTCTTATATCTTTTAATGTATTCTACTTACAAAATGTAAACAAAGATGACCTAGTTTTGGATCTTTTGCACTCAGAAGACACCGTGACCCCAGCGAGGTTGATTGGGTGTTATGTAATACAGTATGGTTGATTACGTAAGATTCCCACGCATACGCATGACTCAGCAAAAAAATTTCAGAATGTAAACATTGGTCGCTAAAAAGTTCATTTCTTGGAGAGCTGAGTTGAAAGCTGAATTGTGTGATTGCGCTAAGTTGCGAAGGATAGTGAATGATGGGATTAAATGGACAACTAAGTAAAGTATGTACAGAGGGAAAATGGTGCTGCCGACTTCATTAGATTAGGAGTTATAAGGATGTAAAGTAAGGTGAACTATTATTATAGAATGAATGGTAAAATTAATAAAATAAGGAACTGAATGTGGTTCTAATTTCAGCTCAACCACATTCATTCTAAGACTATGATGCATGGACATTCAATTTAGCCTTGTATTACATGCTTATTCAATATTGTGTTCCGCTTTTTGACTGCAGCTCTTCCTGGATTGAGCTTTGCTTCAATTTGGCTGAGTTAATGAGGTGATAAAATATGTATTCGATAATATGGCAATCTTTTGCTTGTCCAATAACAATAAAATTTTTGTAATTTGGCCATGTTGATGGTTTTCATAGCTCTTGGGGCGATAAATGCGCGCATGACCAAAGCAAGCACTGCGTTTGGTATGTTCCATAAGAATGCAGAAAATGCAGTTCGTTTGAGAACATTCGATACACAAAGAACTTAATCAGCATGATTGCCAGAGTACCAGCTACAAGCGCAAAGAAAATGTATGAAAACATACAGAAGCATGCAATTAGAGTAAGATAGTTCACTATATTTAAGATAATTCATTTGGTTTTGAATAGGAATAAGAGTGGGACAGCCGAGACTTCGGTCTAAGACGCAGAGGAATTTGGACGAAGAGGGGGTCTTTGTGCTACCCCCCACTTCTTCTAGGAAATGGGAGGAGTTTTGACTAGCAGGGGGTGTTTCGTTCTATTTATAGACTGCTCATTCTATTTATAGAATGGAGAGTATGGATGTCATGTGTGGAGGCTAGGTCGACTGTTTGCAGTTACACCAGAGGTCGACACGATGCAGTTGGAAGTTCCACATGAAGCTACACCCACTTTCTTTACACCGACATCTGGTGTTGAAGCAGATAGTTACCATTTTTGCAAGGAGAAACTAGAAAGATCCATAAGGAAAAATGCAAGTTATAATAAATAAAAATCATACATTCTACACAATCCTGGTCAATTGTAGTATAGGTGGGTGAGCCTACTTACTATTGCAGTGAACCATACATTGTCGAGTAGTGTGCTAGCAATTATTTGCGATTCTTGCAAGAAATTGAAGGTTCTTTGAAGGGACTTAGCAAATGATCGAAAATATTCAGTCTTTGTTAATGTTAAGAACCAGCTGTGACTCTTGTAGAAAGTTGAACGTTCCCTATACATGGAAACTAGTTCCAATGTCGAAATACAGTCTGCGTGTCTAGTGTTTTCTTGGGTATTCCTTCTTTGAAGAGATCAGAAACCTACCTTTCCTCAGTTCCATTTTGGACTTAGTCGACATGACCGTCCATTAGTCTTCCTTTGTGAATCAGTGAGTGATCTATTCACTCTTACAAAGCGTTTGATACACCGTTATTATTGTTGGCAACTGAAGTTCGTATATAACCATTCACATTTTGCGAATACCAGCACTTGTGATGCTCTGATTGCTTGTTGAGGTTTTTCGTTCAGTTGAGAATAAATTCTTCTGTATGTACATGCCTGATCTTTTTAGTACAGTCACCCTTGTTCAACTACAAAGACAATTTTCACACACCCAACAATTATCAACCTAATACAGGTAAAAATTCAACAATAACAGCTTAATAATTTAACAATATCATAGTAAATCCAAAATTGAACAATCAAATAGAATTTTATTATATTCTTCAGTTTGATATCAATTTATCACACATCCAAATATTTAGGCGGACCTTGAGACTTCCAAACTTGAGAGCACCTTTGCCATAATCATTTACAGTGTGGAACAGTGGTAGCACACTCGCAGAATGCATAAGGTTTCAGAAGCTAGAAAACAAGACCTTCCACAAGTTTTCAATCTAGGCTTAAGCCGCTAATAGCACATACAGTGTTTGGACAGGACAACATGAAGTGGTTGCTGATTGTTACCTAGAGATCTTGCCGTTGCTATGAGAAAATAACTAAATAAATGAACTTCGTTAGAACAGATGGATGCACCATCCACTAACTGCTTATGATTTGTGACCCACTCCAGTCCTAAAACATCAAAAGTAGCCGAAATATGACCCAATCAATCAAAATGCATCAGTTCTTGCCTGAGGGAACTTAAATGGATGCACTATGGGCATGAATTGTGCTGCCTGTTGGGATGTCTCAGCTGGTTTTGAACCCGCTATCCCCGTGTGATCATTTGGAGTTTCCTAAAAACAATATATTTATATTAATGAATGACTTGCATCTACTCTAAATATATATTTAATTGAACGCTCCGCAATGAATGTCGGAATGTTTATGACAACCTTGGTGGGTGTACTGAATGAGATCAGAATGATTAACTTATTTGTTTTAGTACTAGTACTTGCCCGAGGATGAACTGCTTATATCATCTTGTGGCCATAAATAACATCCTTTGTTTGACATTTCATAAGCCGAGAATCCCTGACCTTTGGGTGATTACTGATCGATAATGTGTTATTTTGGATATTGAGTGCAATCACTTGATTGGCTTAGAATGATCGTGAGTCCTTGAGTCTTAGTATATAGTTGAGCTTGAGCGAGTCTGTTCTTCAGTCTCGACTCAATCTCAGGAGAGAGGGGCAAAGAATCGATTATACAATAGATTCTGAGACTACTTACTACCACATGCTGATGTTGAGAGAGGTAAGGCATTTAATAATCTATATCGCTGAGCATATGAATTCATTATATACTTAGAATGTATAATTGACTGAGAAACTTTAAAATTACAGAGTGAAAGGAGAAAAGGGAACAAGGCATGCTAAAGGTGATTCTTCACTTATTTGGTGTTTCTTATTGGAAGTTAATAGCAATTTTGATTGGGATATTAGCTGTATTGGTTATTTTCTGTTTGTTGTGCTGCAAGCTGACAAGATAGAAGTATGGCTGTATGTTTTAATTATGTGAGGCTCATAGTTTTTTCTATGATATGCATCAGTCTTCAGGACAAGGCAGAAGTTAGACCTGAATGCTCACAAAGAGTATTTAATACTCACTGTCGAATGATTGAGCCAGGGGCATTTAAGTGTGTACCTAAGACTGGTTTCAATGAAGTATGTCGAATGGTCAATATGACAGGAATAAGAACTATCATTTTTCAGAATTGGAATACTGAGGTGATACAATTGAGGCCATTCGCGTCTATAGCAGGAATACAGGAGCTAGAACTGAGATTTTGGACGGTTAAGATAGACTTAGCAGATTTATTGGAATTATTTCCAGCAGTGAAGAAAGTTCGTTTTCAGAGAGCTGAGTTTAATACTCACAGACCTGTTGAGATGGAGACTCAAATCGAACAGTTAGAAGGTCTAAAGTACTCAATATTTGAGAAACCAATATCCAGTTTGAATTTGCCTAAATTAAGAAAGCTGGGATTAAGACTAGAAAGCGCAGTGGAGGATTATCAGCTGGGTAATCTACATTTAACTGAATTAAGGATAAATGCTCCAGGAGCATATAGATTCAATTGGCCCAAGCTTGCAAATCACTCCACGCTTGAGGTTCTAACTGTTCAGGGTCTTGCTAGATTGTATGCCAATATACGAGATTTTCCATATACAAATTTGAGAACTCTTAGGATTCGTGGAAAACGTTTTGAGCTTAATTTAACTAATTTTCTGGGAGGCAAGGTTTTTGATAAGCTGAATGTGTTGGAGCTATCAGGAATTGAATTAATGGAAGAAACAGATTTCACTCCCTTGATGAATTTAAGAGAACTTATTATCAATAAACCTTACACGTTTTTTGGGAAAGTAAGACGATTCCCTGAGAATCTTTTGAAGTTGACTTTAAATGACCTGGGTGAGAAAGAAGTATTGACTAGGCATGACCTTATTGTAAAGTCTAATCTGCATAAAATTGAAATAGTTAACTGCAAGATTAAGACTATTAGACCATCATTTTGGGAAGGTTTTCTAAACTTGAGATTTATTAATCTGACTTTTAATCGGTTCAAGTCTTTGAATTTGAACCCAGGGTTAGTTAAATTGACTGAAATAGATTTGAGTAATAATCAGTTAATGATTTTACCTGAAGATTTGCTGTACTACCCCAAAATGAGAACGATTAATCTTAGCTATAACTCACTTGAGGTATTGGAATTGGGTATTCCTTATACTCCTGAGAGGGTATCTCGATCATTGCAGGTTATTAATTTAACAGGTAATGATTTGGAATGTAGCTGTCCTTGGAAATCATTTTCCATGGCTTTCCAGGAAGGAGTGCGAATTGTGGGAAGTTGTAATGATTCTATACCATTAGGTGATTTGGAAGTCTCTATCTGTCCAGATTATTTAATACCAAATCGACAGCAAAGAGACGTAGATTTGCAGCAGTTGGTGACTCCTCCTGCAGATTTGTTTGATCTACAAGGTATAGCCTTACCTGCAGAAGATATGAGAGATAGTTTGAACAGCTTTTCTAGAAGGATTAGGAATGAGGAGACAAGGGGTTTTGTGAGTGCCCCATATGGTGTCACCTTCTCAGCGAACAAACGGTTTATTATAGGACTTGAGGATCTTAAGATACATGTAAAATTGAATTGGCCAAATCTGGCACTTCCTGAGATTCCTGAACAATCGAAGGAGATTCTAAAAGAGATTTGTAGTGGAGAGGAAGAGATGTTACGAAGAATCTGTGAAGACTACCAGCCGCTCCTAACATATGCAGATAGACAGACAGTTGAGTTGAGAGAGCAAGTGCTTAAGAGATTCCAGGAATTGGTAACTATTTTCCAAGATCCAATTTTGCCTGGTAGTCGGACTAGACTTCGCAGATCCGAACAACCAGAGTTGAAACCCACGGATGAACCGATAATCGAGGACATTTTAGACACTGACTACTGGGAATCTGAACATGATAGGATACAGATATGGCAATGGGCCACTGCATCCTTCAGTGGTGTTATGCATTCGTCATTAACCCAAACCAGGGCCAAAGCTTTTGTTAAAGCTATTAGACTTTTGGCAGGGCGGCAGTCCTTGTTGAAAGATTCCCATCAAACCATGAGGCAGGACTTAATCGAAATAGTTGAACTAAAAACTAAGTTGTTTGAAAACACGACTAGAAACATCGAGGAGTTATATGAGTTACTCAATTCAACGAACATTGAAATGCAGTCTGCTTTAAGAGGGGTTTATCAGCGAATGAATGTTCTACAGAAGAGAACACGAACTATTCGTGTTTTGAGTCTGCTTGGATCTAGGTATTTAAGTTTAAGCAATGAGAGGGTAGAGCAATTCAAGCATCTTTTGAAAGAAGTCGAGGCTGTTTTGACTGCAGTCCAGCAGCTTGATCGAGGACACCTCAGTTATAGACTTCTAGCACCGACTGATGTGCAAGACTTGATTATTAGAGCAAGTCAATTGCTAAGGGATTGGCACCCAACTCACAAATTGCTTTTTAAGAGTTTTAGTGAGTTCTATGGGGCGAAGTTCAGTTTTATTGCAAATCATCATGGATTGGTTCTCCAATTATCTTGGCCTATCTTAGCTAAAGATAGTGCACAATATTGGCTTTACAGAACACGTTCCATCAGCCTACCATTGATAACTGATAGTAGTTTTAATAAACCAGAGTCTAATCATGATTATACTCGAATTAAGTTAGAGAGTGAGTATTTGGCTGTTTCCAATGAGTATAATTTTGTTGAAGTTAATAGCCTTGATCTGGAAGATTGTGAACAGATTGGTAACGCATATCATTGTTACCAGAATTTCTTAGAGAAGGATAATCATCGGGTGAATTGTATGTCAGCTTTATATTTAAATAAATCCGCTGAAGTTATTCTTGACTTATGTGAAGTTGAGTATATGTTTGCTCCTGTAAAGTTTAAGGCAGAAGTTATAGATGCTGGAGCTCATCTTCTCTTGAGTGGCTTGCAGACTCCTTGGAGGATGCAATGCGATGAGTCTAGGACTCCTAGAGAGATGCAGGGAGCTCCTATTGCTTTATTATCCAAAGACATTCTTTGTCGTTGCAGCATAAGCTCGGTGAACGGTCATGTTGGTCGTAGAATTACAAATTGTCCAGACAACGAACAACCTAGGCTTATTATTCAATATGTGTCTAATGAGATTGCCAGGGAAGCATTTCCTAATTTGACTATGCAACCTCTTTTGAATAACCTAGATATTATGGACGAGTATCGAGAGTGGGAGGCTCCCCAATCCGACACTTTAGAGAAATTACGAAGCTTTAGGATACATAATACTACTTCAGCCATTATGAGGCTACGGGAATTAACTGAAGAATTAAGAGAAAAGGGCGAGAAATTCGATAGAGATTGGGATCTTCTGGGAATTGATGGTGATATTACAAACTGGTTTACACCCAAGGGCTGGACAAAGGGAGTATTTGCTGTGGGAGCCCTTTTTGGCTTTATAGGATTCGTTATGGCAACATTTTTATGTTTTAGACAAGCTCGGAGTAATGGAGTTGTGAGATCTCTAATGTTTATGGGAGCTCCACATTTGGCAAGGGCAAACCCTTTGTCCACTACAGCTTCCCCGACTCCTTCGGCCCAGGAAGTTGTTCTTAGCTCTGAGTCGATGATCAGAATGATAGCTATGAACTTTACGGTGTTCTTGATTATGATGGCATTAATCTACTGTATTAAGAGAATGTTTAATTATTGTTGCCAACAAGCAAGCTTGTATATGGTACACCCTGAGCTGAAAGAACACCCCAGGGCTAGGATCTATCTAGAGCTTTCAGATTTAAAGGATAGGGTTATACTTGAGGTTATGAATGTTCGAGCTGCTGCTGAACAATTACATTTTCAGGGAAAGGTCACATCTAGTCTTATCAAGATGGATCATCACACCCTGTATTCTATTTTAAGGGTTTCATGGAAACAAGGAGATTGTAAATTACTTGTAGGAGAGTTGGAACTGGATTTACCTGCTCTAATTCCAGTACGAAGGATGAAGAGAAATCAGGTTCAGAAATTACTGGAAGGAGATTGTGTGATTGGAATTTTGGTCAGCGATAATAATTACTTGTATAAATTAACTGATAGCCCAAGATTGATTGATAATAAAGGGCCTTATCAGAGTTTGATTGACGAATTGCAGGCTAGGCAAAGATGTCTGGGAAATCTTGAGCTGCCTGGTTATAACTGTCAATACGATGTACAAATGGATATTGTACAACCTACAGCTCCGAATTGTGGGGTTGCTTGTGGGAAGGGAATTGTGGAGACTACTATTCTGTAGAGTTATTAATTCCGCTTGAGTTATTGATTTAATTATTTAAGAGTCTATTGGCATGAGACTAATAACAAAAACTGCACGTGAATGTTGAAATTTAATCTGAGTTGTGTCTATTTAAGCAAAGTTTATTGATTCCTTAAGATATTTAACTGAAGTAATTGTACTTGATTTAAATTGCCTTCTTGTAATAATCATTAATTTTATCACATTTAATATTACTATTTGGTTTGAATCGAGTGAAGTGTTGTGCTGTGTTTTAATCAAACTTGTACTCTTGTTTGAAGTCTTGTTTGAACTCTTGTTTGAGTTCTTGATTTTATTGGTTACTTAATCTATGTATAAGTTGTTTGCAGATTAGAGGTGAGTGGATTAAGTGATGATCTTGGCGATTTGGTAATTTAATGTAAAGTTCCAAGTGAGGAATTGCGCTGTACTAGCAGCCTTTGTGAATTTAAATTTTAGTGTCATCCGCAGGGAAACCTCTTATTGTATTTCATTGCGGATGATAGTGTATGGTTGTGATAGCAACTTATGTAATGCTCTCATTCTTTAAACATGTGTCTTATATAATTACTATGAATACTTATTCAATTATATTTAGTTAATTCTATTACTTAGAGTGATTTTGAGAATTGCAGTGGGTTGTGAATTACGTTACTCTTCTTATGAATAATTATAGAACATCATATTTATGAGTTGGGCTAATGATGTTGTTGAGGACTGAATGATTGATGGAAGTTCGGAATTAATTCTAAAATCAAATTTCTTTTATTTTGATTGCAGGCCAGGTTCTCGTCTTCCTCTCGCTCTCTCTCGTTCAGCTCATCCTCCACTCGTTACGCTCAGCTTGTTGCCTCACCGAATTAAGGCTTGCCTTGGAAGTCTTAATTGGTCATCAATTGAAGTAAACCGAGAACTGGAATCGCACGAGCAAGCTCGCGAAAGATACTCTCATCTACAAGACCAAGTCGGACGTTGAATCTGGTCTTATAGAATCGTTTTACTTGAAAGTTCGTTCTTCTTGCGAACTCTCGTTGAAGGTCGACTTCAGCCTCGAATATGTGATCGCTTGGACAATGACAAGAAGATTCGTGTGTGTGTGTTAATAGAAGGTTTATTTGCTCGAACTCTAGAATTGCGCCTCCATTGCTCGGTGGACTTCATTGATGATTGTTGAACAAGACTTTAATTTAAATTTTCAATTAATTAAATTACTAAGGTGATATATATATATATATATGTTATACTTTTATGCTGATTAATTATATGATTATTGAATTTTGAGTTATTAATCTGTGTTTGGATTGATAGTTGTTTGAATTTACTTACTTGAATTTCTTGAAGGTTTATTGATGTTTGGTTCCCTGATTCAGAAGTTGCGATGGACTGTTTATTTGAGGAAAAAGGGTTTAGAGATAGGTTAGACCAAGGGGAAAGATAGAGGATGGAACTTGAAGAGTCATTAATGCAAGAGTTATTTTAAAACAGGGGGGGTTGTGACAAGTGCTGTCACGTTACTTCATTTTTATAATTAATTATTTAGGAAAACTCTTGCATTATATGAAATGGACTCAAGGCGAGCATGCCGTCTACGTGCTGCTATAAATCAAAAGGGCATGCTTCAATGTCTAGCAGTACAAGTCTCAAGGATATCTCAGAGGGCAGCAAACTAAAGAGGCGATCTAAAGAATTGCTCTGTTGTCAAGCTCAGCATAGCCATGCTATATTAACTGATGCCTCAGAGATAAAACCCTTATGGGCCTCTGGCTTCAATTCCTAGCTCTGCTTATTAGCGGCTGTTATCCAATAGCTAGGCAGAGTGTATCAGCAAGCAGGCAGAGAGATGAGCTGAGAGATCCAGCAGAGGAAACAGTTCCTGAGCTCTGTCTATATCGTAACATCAGATAAGTATCATGATTTATATTCCATCAGTTAGACAGTCATCATTGCAGTTTTACCTTGGGAACTAAATTTTAAGGGATCAAATTGGCCTGTACTTGTTATGGCACCAATTTGATCCAATTCTAAATTCATAATTGTTTGTGTGAACTGAGTGAATTGTTAGAAGAGAAGGAATAATTGAGAGCTTGTTTTCTCAAATAAGACATTGTGATGTTTTAATTATGTTTAATGAAGGAGTTTGAGCTACAGCTCCTGGGTTCAGATATGTGATCAATAATATCAACTGCAGAATGTCCTAACAACTCGCAGATTTTACAATTGTTATGTAATTAAGGAAATCATTTACAAATGTTATGTAATTAAATAAATTATTGTTTTAAAGGTTAAATCAGAGTCATAGTTGTGTATTTAAGTTCAATGACATCAGACCGGCCAGAGTGCGGTTCCGGCCTCAATTAACACAGCCAAGCTGATTATTAAACCTTGTTTTAACAGAATCATCACACAGATGACAGATGTTATTAATACTCTTTGCCCCACTCACTGTTATGCTACCCGAGGGATGGACCAATTTTACTTAAATTTACCTCAGATGCATAAAGAACTGTACAAAAAGAGTTTTTTGCCATCTTCAGTTATGTTGTGGAATGGTCTTCATGCCAATGTAAAAAATTCAACAAGTCTGCTATCTTTTAAACTTAAATTTAAAAAAAAATTCCTAGAGCCACCAGAGTTCTTTCCCCCTGGGTTGTCCAGAAAAGATGAAGTTATATTAGCACAACTTCGACTCGGCTTTTCCAACTTAAATTCTCACTTGTTCAGCAAAGGTTGTATTACTTCAGCACAGTGCAGTTGTCAGCAAAATGATGAAACAATTCATCATTACTTTTTTGTGTGCCCAAGGTATCAAGTTATCAGAGAAACCCTTATGAATGAATTAAGGGATTTGCTTCATGAAAATGTAATTTCCACTGAACTATTGTTATATGGTAGTAACGAACTTGAACCTAATGTTAATATAATAAAATAATGAGTACTTTAAATTATATTAATGCATCCAATCGATTCTAAATGATAACTGCAAGGTAGGGGAGACCGGGGCTAGTTGTCACAATTTTTTTTACTTCAAGTTTGACTGTATCTGAGAGGTCTCTAGGTTCAGGTTTTCTGGAAACTTCCAGCCCTGTAACATTTTTGTAAGTCTTGAGAAAGTTTTTATTCAGCTTTCGTCTTTGATTTATCAACCATGTGTTTCCCTGTAGGTCATGTTGTAACTCAAAGTCATTTTTGTGAAAATGTGACAACTTGCCCCGAGCCCGGGGCAAGTTGTCACACTCATATGGCCTATCTAACATCTCTAGACAGATTTTTTATAATCCAAGCTTGTAATGCATCGGATTCCTTTTGAAAAACAAAAATGCACATCTTGTGAAGACTTTTGATGAATGCCGTCATAAATCGGGGCTTATTTCTACCAGATAATTGCTTCTCAAATTGGAGGACAATGAAGTGATTGAAAAATTTCTGCTGAAAAAGTCATTTTTAAGAAGTCCACATATCACATGACAGATTATACTTTCTTTCAACCACATCATACAAAAAGCTTAGCAAACAAACAGATCTTGAAATTTATTTAATAACGACAGAACTGCTGCCACCTATAGCCAAGTTATAAGCATTGTGACAACTTGCCCCTGTGACAACTAGCCCCGGCCTATCCTCGTCACAATCATGAAGTCAATCCGATATCTCGGTAATCAAAAGAGAATATATTCTGTTTCCACTTAGAAAACACAGACAGATTGTTCACGGAGACTATTGATTAATGCCATCATGAATCAACGCCTTAATCTCCCAAAAATTGTCTCAAATTGGAAGACAATGAAAAATTTGAAAATGGTCAAAAAATTTAGTTTGAACTGTCATTTTCAGACATCTTCACATAGCACATGACACACTACACATTTTTGTGATATCATCACAAAAATATTCCCCATGTCAAAAAATATCAAAATCGATTTAATTGCCGTGCAGCTGCTACTATCCATAGCTGAGTAATAAGCATTGTGACAACTTGCCCCTGTGACAACTAGCCCCGGTCTCCCCTACTACTATTTTTTTTTTCTCTACTAACCCACTGAGCCTGTAATTGAGCCTTTGGCTCATTGGTAAAGTGACTAATAAATATGTTTAAACCAAAATTTACTTGGACACTTTTTATATATACTCTGACCACTAACTGACTTAACAATTCCCATTGCTTTGGCAGCTAAGGAGTTTGTTTTTGGATGAGGGTACAGATTTTAAGCAACGGTCAATATTCGTGACCTTTTGACCTCCGATGACCTAATTAATTTGCATATTGGTCATACAATGACCTATATGTGGAGAACATTTTGAGGGGTAATTTGTGGGGATAGGACCATTGGTTCAGGAGATACAGCAATTTTAGTTTCCTCCACCCTTAAAACGGTCATTTTCAAATATGTACCATATTTCATTATGTGCAGCTGCTGACACATGCATGAATTATCCATTTGTTGGCTTAAAATGGACTTTCATACTTGTTATCTATAATCTGAGTCCTCCATGACCTACCAAGTCTCATTCGGTTGGCAGCTGTGGTGTTCATTTGGGCAATGGTTCAGATTTTAAGCAATAGTCAATTTTTGTGACCTTTTGACCTCTGATGACCTACTGAATTTGCATATTGGTCATATATTGACCTATATTTGTAAAACTCAAAATTCCAGACATTTTGAGGGGTAATTTGTTGAAATTGGTTCATTGATTCAGGAGATATAGCAATTTTAGTTTCCCCCACCCCATAATTCATGTACTCAAATCCGACACAGATTCCCATATTTAAGGGCTGATTACTACCACTAAGCTGCCACGCCAGTCTTGGGCTCCAACTTATTTACAGTCTATAGGCATATGTCTTTCAGAAAAACACTGTTAGATTTTGCCACCCCAGGTGGTACCAATATCTGGTCTGGCTCATGGACTATTTTCAGTTGATCACACTGCTATTTAAAAAACGTATGACGTAATACTTAGGAAAATTCACCTCAACATTTCATGTTCCTGGGGTGAAAATTGAGTTTTATTAGAATATCAATCCTCCATGTATGTACATACCTTTTTGACAAGCACTTCTCTCTCGGCATGAAAGTCTTTGAACGTTGAAGACACAAAAATCCTGATGGTCTTCCAGCCTGACCTCTTTACGACCAGATTCTTTGCTTTGAACTTTTTGTTTTCCACTGTACGTAATGCAGATGTCCATGTTTCGTTGACTTTGACCAAGTAAGGGTCAGCTCGGGAATTTGAGGCCCCACATCCCATGGTGATTTATCTACAATTACAAGAATGATGCTGCTTGTGAAAATAGGGCTCGAATATCAGGAATTTACTGAAAACAAAAATAAATTACTGAAACTTTCTTGGATTGCTGGACCTCCTCTTATGCCAAACCAAATCTAAGAAAGACAAACTACATAATAGAATGTTAAAATACCACAGCATAAGTTAAACATAACGTGCACAAAGCACTTGAAAGCATCTAGAGAGCTTGTGGCGTGCAGCGAAAATTTGCTATTACTCGGAAATTAGCCCTGGACCCCTGTGGGAATCGTCCCATTGGAAAATCATGAGATTTGAAGGACATGGCCTGGGAGAATGAAATTTTTACCTTTCATCAAATTGTTTTGAATCAAATTGATGGTACATTTAAAAAGTTCACCTTTCTTGCTGCTGACTGCACCTAATTTGATCTTCCTTAGTCAAAGGGATAAATTAAAAATATTCCATTGAAACTGAAGAAGTGGTTTTTATCGTTATGCACACGATAAATGGCCACTTCTAATTGGTCCAAAGCTGGTGATGTCATAACAAACATCTATGAAATCATAGTCTTGGTGACGTCACAATGGTGACATCACACTTCAAAGTGGGGCTGATGGCTGACTCTCACAATTTTTGGGCATATTACTCATTTAAATGAGATTTTTACAAGACAAATCTTTGTGAAATAGTTTTGAAAAATAGTGGCGTCGGCAGGGAAATATGTGGGCAACACATGGACAAAATTTCATAAAATTTGGATGAAAATTGACTGATTTAGAGCAAATCTCCTGTCTTCAAGTCAAAAACTCAAGATTTTCAATAGGAACGACCTCATGCATGGGTCCCAGGGCTACTCGGAAATATGCAGATAATACCGATGTCACAAGCTGACTTCACTGGCTGACATCACCAGCTGAAGTCACTGGCTGACGTCACTGGCATCCATCATAAACTGACATCACTTGTTGACATCACCTACTGATGTCACAGGCTTCTGTCAACAGACATGACTAACTGACATCACTGGCTGACCTCACCAGCTATAATGTCACCAACTGATGTCTTGGCTGACAACACTGGCTGATGTCACCGGCCGATGTCATTGGCTGATGTCACATACCGGCATCACAGGCTGACATCACCAGATGATGTTACCAATTGTCACATGATGAAGTCATCGTCTGACATCACCATTCACCAGCTGACGTCAATGACTGACATCACTACCTGACATGGCCTACTGATGTCACTGGCTGACATCACCAACTGACATCACTGTCTTACATCATCAACCTATGTCAATGCATGGCTGAAATCACCTTCTGACATCACCAACTGACAGCACTGGCTAATGTCAATGACTGGCATCACCGGCTAACATCAGTGACTTTGGTAACGAGCTGATGTCACTGATGTCACCAACTTCACTGGCTGACATCACCGGCTGATATCTCAGCTGATGTCACCTACTGACATCACTGGCTGACTGACTGATCAATGGCTGACATCACATGCTGATGTCACTGGCTGACATCACCAACTGATGTCACCAAATGATATCACCGAGTGATGTCACTGGCTGACATCACCAACTGGCTGACGTCATCAGCTGATGTCACTGGCTGACATCACTGGCTGACGTCACCAGCTTATGTCATTGGCTGACATCACCTGCCGACATCACTGGCTGATGTCACCAGCTTATGTCACCTGCAGACGTCACTGGCTGATGTCACCAACTGAAGTCACCAGCTGACATCACTCGCTGACATCACTGGCTTACATCACCAGCTGACATCACCGGCCGATGGCATGAACTGAAGTCACTGACTGACATCACCAGATTACATTGCCGGCTGATTTCACCGGCTGAAGTCACCTACTGATGTCACTGGCTAATGTCACCAACTGAATTCACTGGTTGATGCCACTAGGTGATGTCACCTGCTGATGTCACTGGCTGATGTCATCAACTCATGTCAATGACTGGCATCACTAACGAGCTATATTTTTTGCTAGAAATTACACATAGACGAGTGCAAGAAATCACACATACACGAATTGCCCATTTGTGGATGTGGCATTTCTAACACTTTCCTGACTCGTGAATCTTCATACTATTAATTCACGGACCCCTTACGCTACTCTAACCAAACTGCTGATTGCCCGGTTATGAAAACTTGCAAGATGCTTTTCTATATTCTCTACAATGTCCTCAGCCAGGTTTCATGTTATTACAGTCTCAGAAACAGAGGTGACGTTTTCCCATAATCTAGCTGTTGGCCATTACAAAACCCCCTTTATTTCCCCTTTCCTCACATGCATGCTTTCACGGTGTCATGCTAGTGTGTCAAATATATCGCCATCAGGTCGTGTATATGATATATATTACTTATACACGCCTGGTAGTGTATATGTCTGATGTAACACATACACTTCCTATTCTTGTATGTGCATGATATGACACATACAGGACTCGTGAATGTGTGCTATCTTACACATTATGCTATCAAAGCTTTGAGCTAACTGCTTGTGTATGGGTAATATATTACACTTACACAAATACATGAAAGTGAATTATTTTGCACTTACACAAGTTTCCACAGTCCCTTTAATTGTGGGCATGCAATATGTTGCACATTCACTAATTTGTGTAACTGCCAGTTATCACATATTCACTT